>CM070876.1:32577694-33177694 GCA_036365515.1 Torymus aiolomorphi
CTCGTCTATACATGCTATTACTATTTCCTTTTGTGATCTAAAACGATAATGTGCTTACCGTTGTGTAAACTAATTACTTTTAAATTTTAAATTGTCGAGTTAAATAAAAACGTTATAACATTGGTACACACACGCTTACACTCTCTCTCTCTCTCGCGCACGCCCCCCCCCCCCCATCTCTCTCCCCTCTGTCTCTCATGAAGAAAAAATCTACGTCACCGTGCTTATAAATGGCTAATGAGGAGGTTTACGTCATGCTAATTACACGACTATTTTTCGTTTACGGTACAAAACACGTTTTATGATATAAATACTATTAATAGTAAATAAATACTACTTAAACAGCTAGAGTAATTTCATAAAATTTTAATTTTTGATAATGATATAAATACTCTAAAAATTCGATATATATATAATGGAGGTAGCCTTAACTTACAATTACATGGGTGTACTTAAAACTTTTATAAAAATTAAAAGGAAAAAATTACTTTTCTATTTTCTCAAGAAATTAATTATGGTTAATTTAATTTTGCAAGCCTACGTCGGCTACACTCTTTATATGGGTATAAACCCGTTTAGAGATCATATTTTCTGTTATGATCAAATTGATTATGATTATGAGATTGTTATAAAAGAAAACACACACACACACACACACACACACACATACGCACACACACACACACACACACACACACACACACACACTATAGCAAAGAAAACACTAAATTAAATTTGCGCCTTTAGTATTTGGGAATGTATTATTAGTCTTAATTTTGGGTATATGAACATAATATTCATTCTAGCAAGCTTGCAGTACAGAAATAATTTCGTCTCTATAATTATCGTTCCTCTCACCGTACAATATGACCTTCTCCTATGTGTAAGGCAAAAATAATTTCTCTAGGCTTATCCGCTACCGCGCCGTCTCTTGACAATATTGCCCTGGCAGTGTCGTTCAATCCCCTAACAAAAAAAAAGGTATAACGTTTGCGGCAGCAGTGTCACTCAGACCGCCAATTAACGTCTACCTCGTCGAAGAAAAGTACGAAAAGAAGAAAGCTCTCTCGGCCCGTGCAGCCACGCGACACATGTGCGCGTTCTAGAGAGACCACAGAGAAAGAGGGCCGCATACGGCGCAGGCGCTTTCCCGCTCCAAGGGGGGACGTTCTATCTCGCCGCGGCAGAGCGTATCAGGTATAACGTATAAGGGTAGGAATCAACTTTGAAAGCCTCCTTAAACTTCCTAAAGTTTAGGAAGTTAAGTCCACTCCGTTCGTCGCTGAATATTCTTGGAGAAATGTATAATCTATTTTTCTGAGGAACTTCTGATACGAGCTTAGTGTATATATATTTATCTTCTATAGCGATATCGATCGGTAGTAATTTTATTGAAATTAAAAGTTAAGAACTCTGTTGACATATCGCGAATGTATTTCGAGTTTTAATATGATGATGGCATATCGGCGTCTCGGACAAGAGAACCCCGGCCATTAAAACGGTGGTATAGTAGTAGTAGGAAGAATAGAGGAAGTGGAGCTCGCTCGGCCTTGTCGGAGGGTGGCGAACAGACGGCGCGTGCCGGGTGTAAGGGGCAGTGTATATATACGTATACCCTCTTAGAAAAGGGAAGCAAGAGGCGAGCGAGCGTCTGCGGCGACTGGCGAAAATGCAAATAACGCTTTCCCCATATCATAGTCTAGCCTTTAGAGCTACGTCTTTTCTTCAGACTATTACAACGAGGATGCCGTATTTTATTTATATATTATTAGTTGACGCGAAGAAAGTATATATTTATTATTGTCTCGAATCATCTGCGCGAAGGTAAAAATAGTAACGCGTGCGGTTGCGTGCGCGAAACTGCCTTGTGACAAGTGATGCCAGCTAATTCTGACTGAAAGACAGTCTCTTCAATGCAGTTGATACGTAAAGTCAGATATAGTAGAGTGACGAATGACAATGAATTTCATTCTCTAAAGCGCTGAAGCATAATAGAGCGAGGGAGAATATGAGAATTTTAACATGATCCTAAAATTCACCACAGTACACGCAGAGAAATTCCCTAGTAAATTTTACATGGTACTATTGTCATTCTCTCACAGACTGCTAATCTGACAAATTTTACTATGTACTATAGTAAGTTTTTATAGGGAACTTACGAATTTTTCTAAGGAACCTACGAATTCTTTCAAGCAACATACAGTTTTTTTAAGGAACCTTGTAAAAATGCCAATGTGGGCAGTCTGTGAGAGAATTACAATTGTACCTTGTAAAATTTACTAGACAATTTCTCTCCGTGGTATAATAATAGTATATTACGCACCATGGGAGGAAAAAACTTGGACAGTCCACAGCTCGTGTAAATTGCCACCCGAGCCGAAGGCGAGGGTGGCAAACACGAGCTGGGGGCTGGCCAATTTTACTCCTGTGGTGCGTATGCTATTTTTCCTCACATCGAGGCCGAAAATGCCATATTTCCGTTTTGGAGCCGGGCGGGAATGAGGTACTTTCGGCCCGGTGTGAGGAAAATACATATTCATGATCGCTACGCCAAAACAGCGGTTCCCCGTTCCCCCGACAATTATTATTTCCTAAAACATCCAAAAGTCGAAGAAAGGGCGAGAGCGAGCACAAAGACGTCGCGCGTCCCGAAGCAACCCCCCCGAGTAGGTACCTATATATATATATACACTCGCGGCGAATATAAGCGCCGGCACGCGAGCGCTCGCGCGCGCGCGTTACATTCGGTCCACCTGCGCGCAGCAGTGGCAGCAGCAGCACCTGTCGGTTACGTTAGGCCGCGCGGGCGCGCCGCTCGCCGTCGTACGATACACTCACCTACACTCGCACGTCAGTCGGGCCCGGAACATGCTGAGGCTCGTGTCGCTGCTCTGCGCCGTACCACGCAACGCGCTGCGGGCTCTGAAATACATCTTCAACTGCCTCTTCAACAAGCGGCTCTCGCTCAGGCGGAGCTGGCACTTTTGACGGCAGAAGATCGTGCGCCGCAAGTTCCGCAGGAGGTACACCAGTGTGTGTGTGGTATTATACGCGAGCTGTAACAAGGGCTGCTCGGATATACGCGGGTGTACGCGGTTGTGACAGTGCGCGGCGAGTTCGTTCTCTGCATATGTATGTACAATAAGGAGGACTATATCTGTGTGTTGTACCGAGTCTTGCGCTTTTCGTTCACGTCTATAGCCGTTAAAGTTTTTTAGCTGAACCGGGAGGGGAGGGTGTCCGAGGGGTGAATAGACGTCCTTCATTATGGAGAACGTTTATATACCTCCACCATTTTTCTGCCTTGCGTGGGAACGTCGTCGCGCGCGGCTTTTCATCGCGCTGCCCGCGCTACGCTTATATGATGGATATTGCTCAATATCTTGTGAATGTTGTAACAATATAAACATATGTTCTGTAGAGGCAAAAATCATTGGGAAGCACAGAATATCGGTTATAGCTCTAAAAACGGAAAAATAGAACAATATATAAAGACACTCGGCGGTCTTGAAAAGATAATAATAACAACCCCCTTTCTTTCTCCACAGATAAATCAGTAGCAGAAGCAGCAGTGCGGCCGCGGCCGCTTGTCATGCGAGATGGTGCGAACGCGCTACGGATCAGCGCTAGCTAAGCAGGAGGAACAGCAGCAGCAGCAGTATGAGGAGGACGAGGCCGCCGCCGCCCGGGCAGAGCTCGACCAATCGGAAGCAGCAGCCATGGCGGCGGCCACCGCGGCCCTCGCCGCCGACGCGATGATGAGGGTCCCGACGATGCGCCTCGACGATCACGACCCCGAGGACGACGTGGAAGCTGAGCTCACCAGCCTCGCCTGGCTCCAGTCCCTCGATATCACGAGCGCGTCTGGACTCCCAACGCCGCCCTGCTCGCCGACGCCTCCGCACCTCCAGTCGGGGCCGCGGCTACTATACCAACCGCCCGTCCGCCAGCCCCCCAAGAAGATGTCGCCCCTGCTCAAGGCTCAGCTAGGTCAGCGACCGCGACGCACTGTCAATAGGCGGATTAAACGAATCTTTACCGGGCGAATGCGCATCAGGGCGGCGCTCACCGCCCTGCGCCAATTTAATTTGCACACCTTTTTGTAAATTTTATATACATATAATACATGCTACGATAGGATTAGGAAATAAATTCGTTATAGCAGCTGCTCGTGTTTTTCTTCATCATTGTTATCTGGATTCTATGAATTTTTCTTTGCAAATCCTCTTTTTCGTTTTTTCTTTGCAGATTTTTTCTTTTTAACAATTTATTTATTAGTCTAACTTTAATATTGACAACAGTTAATTTAATTAAAAGTATATCTGATTTTTTATTCGTTTTCGCCCTTTTACAATTCGTTCGAGTATACAATGACTACGGTCAGCTGAAGCTTTTACGTTTACAAATGTTCTGTTAATTTTCAGATATGGCGGAGAACGGGGAAAAATATCTGACGGATCCAAACAGGAAACCGCCGTTCTCGTACGCGACACTCATATGCTTGGCCATGCGTGCCAACGACAACAAAGTAACTCTGTCCAACATATACGCGTGGATAAAAGAAAACTTTATGTATTACAAAACTGCGGATCCAGCTTGGCAGGTATGAAAAAGTGTATAATATAGAATTTAAGCGACTCTTTTACGTAAATTCCTCTCGCGATCGATGTTTAAATAAAACCTATCGTCTGCGATAATAGATAAAAGAACGAAATTATCCAAGAATTAGTCGACTACGTATAAATAACGCGTATTTCTATATAATATAATGCAACATAACGCATCTCGTCGCTTGCAGAACTCGATCCGGCACAACCTCTCGCTGAACAAGTGCTTCGTGAAGCTGCCACGGTCGAAGGACGAGCCGGGCAAGGGCGGCTTCTGGAAGTTGGACTTGGAGCGGCTGGAGGAGGGCCGGCGCACGCGCAGGCGCAGCTCCGCCATATGCCGCTCGCGGTTCCCGCCCAAGCGCGCCTCGCCCCCGTGCGCGACGACTGTGCAGCAGGTGACGCCGAGAGCCGAGGGCCCGCCGCCTACCAAGCTCAGGAAGGAGTCGATACCGGACGACGACCCCGTGACGAGGGTGCTGGCGACCAACGGCGTCAGCAGTAACGGGCCCAGGTGCCTCGTGCTCTACGAGACGCCGCCGAGCAGCGTGTCGCCACCGATACCCGACACATTGCCCGAGGTGCCCGAGTCCACGCAGGTTCGTACAAACATTTTTATACGCATTTTAACTCTCTTTCATATTTTGGGTGTTCCATGTGTCTCAAAGTTTCAGTCGAACGGTCCCAAGCATTATCAAAATGAGAGATGTGCCAAAAACGTAAATCTCTACGACACAATTCATTTTAGATTCGTTTAAGTTTTTTCGATTGATCTTTCAATGTAGTTGAATCGTTATATATGGTTAAGAAATGGAAATTCAATTCAAACTATAAATCGGAAAAAAATCATGACGTACACTCAGAAAAACGATCCTCCGGTACCAAAATAAAATTCCTCCCTAAAAAATCTTCATGCAATGAAAAGGACTTCCTCCCACGTGATAGAATCGTAATTCGGTTACGGAAACCGTGGTCTCCTGCTATAGGAGGCCAATCCTCCTGCAGGAGGAGAATTTTACGTTTTATTACAAGAATATTATGTGTCAGTAATGGAAGAATGATATTTTGGGTCGTAGGTTCCCAAAACTCTATTTTATAAATATCATTAAATTGCAGTGTAAGACAAGTTTTATTGATAACAGATGATACTAGGACTACTATATAAATATTTAAAATAACTAAAGTCTTTTTATTCCATTCATGTATAACAATTTTATTTTTACATTAATTATTTATTTACTTTTTTGTTAATAATTATTATATATACAGGAGGAATTCCTGTTATCGCGATGCAACATTGTACCAAACAGATATTCCTCCTTCCATAGGAAGATATTCTCTTAACTCTATTTTTAACTGAAAATCCTCCTTCGACAGACAGATTCTCGTTGGTACAGGAAGATCTTTTTCTGAATGTAACTTATGGTTATTGTGTTAATTGGGCTACTTTGTGCGCAATAGTATTTTTTGATATAGCAAGTCGTAAAATTCGATTTTACGAATTGATTTTATTGGTTGTCAAATTCAACTTCACGGATCCGAGACCGTAAAATAAAAAAAAGTTCGTTAAATCGAGTTTTACGGACTATCCGGGAAATCGAATTATACAGTCTATAACAGTCCGTGAAATCGAATTTTACGGCTATGATATAACAAAATTTTGTAACACATGCATAATTTCTTGGCCTAAAAGCGGACAGAAAGTGGTACTTTTCTGACTAGCGGGCGAGAATAGCTCATTCCTGCGCGCTGCGGACCCATTCCCGCCCGCTGCTCCCAAACTGCGTAAAATTGAAGAAATTAAGCTTGATCTCCTATACAATTACATGTGTTATAAAAAATATGGTGGGTATAATATACCCACCATATTTTGTATGGCTAGTAGGCTTTTTGACCTCGTGTATTTGCAGTGGAAACTCCACACTCGGTCTGAAAAAGCCCACTTTCAGCCCTTGGTAAACAATAATATATTATTGTATGTATCTCCAAGCAATGTTTTGTAAAAAAACCAATAAATACACATCAAACTATAGCACATCTTCTATACGCTACAAAAACATTGAAAACATCTTAAAAGTAATATTGACTTCACATAAGAAGCAGAAATGAAGAAAGAGCGTTTCGACCATGCTTCGTCATTTGTAGTTCAATAGAACAATGTAATCAAGAAAGTCTTTTCAGTTTCTTTTTTAAAGCAAACTCATAATAAAAATTTATAAACATACCTACATTAAACTACAGTCTATAATCTTCCACAAGAAAAAAATGTCGACAAAATAAAAAAAAAACTGGCTAACTGTACACTTAAGGTGGCTCCGACGTTTTTTCTGACTTATATATTTACAAATTTTTTACACATATTATAATTTGAGAAACAATATAATATAAAAAAATGGTTCTTGAAGTAACAAAAAAGTTTTTTCAAAGAAATTTCAATATTGTTAAAGAAGATATCGCTAATTAAAAAAAGATCAACAAATAACACATCAATTTTTTTCATTTTTCATCCAATTTTAATTTCCAAGCACTCATTTTGTTCCTTGTACAATTTCATGTGGTGTTGTTACCTATATGAAAATTAAAACATTTTCAAAACCTGCAAAGTTATATCCAATTGTTTATAAAAGTCATCTACAAATCTACAAACAATTGGATATAACTTTGCAAGTTTTGAAAATTTTTCAATTTTCAAATCGGTAATACTACATGAAATTGTATAAGGGACAAAATGAGTCCTTTTGATTTTTTCAATTAGCGATATCTTCTTTAACAATATTGTATATATTTTCTCAAATTATAATATGTGAAATTATTATAGTCAGATATACTCTCTAGGGCTCGCGGCTCGGGACTCGCGGCACGCCGTGTAGAAGCAGCTTTAATACGCGAAACTAAAATTATTAAAAATAAATTGATCTTACAAATAAATAAACAAGAATTAATAGTATTCTCAAAGTTTTAATAATCATAACAACATTATCAGTATTTATAATACTTTTTTGATGTTTTAAATTGTTTAATACGTAATAATAACTATTGACTAGATATGCAAATTAGACGTTAAATAAAATATTGACAAACTATGAAATGTTCATAAAATGTTTTATAAACAGTTGAAGTTTTATTACTTAATGCAATTTGACTTACTTATTAATAAAATCATCATATTTTTAATAATTTTAGTTTGGATTTGGCTCAAATATTTCTTTCTATCAGTGATAGTGTATAGCAGCTTATGAAGGGTTTCCATTATAAATTAGTATATTGTGTACCAAGGACGTAAAGTGGGCCTTTTTAGACCAAGTGTGGAGTTTGCAGTACGAGTTGCAGCCAAGCAAGCACGAGCCGAAGGCGAGTGCGTTTTGTGAGTCGAAGACGAGTAGTACTGCAACCACACGAGGTCAAAAGCCCACTTAGCCCTTGGTGCACAAGATATTTTTTGTGACACAGGTTTAAATTTTCATGTTTTGTACCTGTAACGCAAGACTACATTAACGGTTTCCTGATACAGTAACCGAAGACCTATTGAAATTTTCATCTTTATCTTTCCTCATTTCACCATATTTAAAATTTGTTGTAAACTTAGTATTTTTGTAATAAAGATAGACAATAAAATAATAGATTAATAAAAAATGAAACTAAAATTCGTTATCATTAAAAACGTAAGATACACAAAAAGATATTGATTAAGAAAGGAAAGACACTCGGATTAGTAAGAAAGTTAAAGACATTTTCTAGGTAGAAGATTATTGAGAAGCAAGTATAAGAAAATCTTTTGCGCCCGCTAGGGAAATTTTAATTCTTTCCATAAAGTAGGGCCGAGAATATGTATTTAGGCAGAATTAGGTATGTATGTGTGGCAGAATTAGGTGTATGGCCAAATCAGCTATAGAGTTGCCTGATATTGTAAATTTACAAACAGCAGTAGACAATAATATATTGTGTGCCAAGCGCGTAAAGTGGATCTTTTTAAACCAAGTGGGGTGTTGCAGTACGAGTCGAAGGTGAGCTAGCACGAGCCGAAGGAGAGTGCGTTTGCGAACCGAAGACGAGTACTGCAACCAGACGAAGTCAAAAAACTCACTTAGCTCTTGGTGCACGCCATATTTGTTGTACCGCAAGTATAGATTTTTGCGTTTTTTTTAAATATCGATGATTTTCTTAAACAATCTTGAAAACTCCATTCAAAAACGACAGTGGGCGCTTTTCGATTTTTACCGCCCGCTAGCAGCGGGCGCTTTGCAGTTTTTTACCGCTCACTACTGCGAGCAGCGGATGCTTTTCGATTTTTACCGCCCGCTACGGCGAGCAGCAGGCGTTTTTCAGTTTTTACCGCTCGCTGGTCGACAAACGGTCGCTTTCGGCTATATTAATAGGTTCAAAAAACGCGAAAATCATGCTTGCGGTACAAAAAATATTATAAATACTGTTTTCGAAAATCATGTTATAGCAGGAAGACTCACAAATTTAATTGTTTTATCTGTTGTAATGGAATCTGAACAAAGTTTACTAGAACTAGATTTATAAAGGAAAATGGGAGTCAAGAAAATAAGTAACTAGAAACTTTATATAAAATACTTCGAGTAGAAACTTTTAAAATAATCAATTTTAAAATATCAATGTTAATATTTTGTTTGATAGTAGTTAAGATTCTAACGACAGCTGCATATTACTTGAGTAATGAATAATTGGCTTTGACGGTCCTGCTGTCCAAAGGAAGGGTAAGTCAAGGATGACGAAATATATCATCGTGGGTTGTCATTTCGTCATCCTTGACTTACCCTTCCTTTGGACAGCAGGACCGTCAAAGCCAATTATTCATTACGTTAATATTTTGTATTTACTAACAATGAAGTAGAAAAGTCTCAAATACGGTAGAGCACAGGGAAATTGGGGCGATGTTGTACATTTTTTTACGAAAGTTTTTACTCTTAACCCTTTATGCCTTATGTTATTCTTTGATTTTTAACGTTTATTGTCATTTAATTTGTTTATAACAATCATAATAAACAATATGCATATATTGCAATAATTACCCTTCGATCTTCGAAATATATGAGTATCAGAAATAGTAAAAAATTGCAATGAATTATTTTGAAAAGTCCTTTAACCATTGAAAACGGATATAAAATAGGTGCGGTAATGAACACTTTCCACTGTAACGGAAAGGATTAATTATAATAATGTTTGTCGTGTTTAATGATTCAAAAAGAATTGATAAAAATAAAAAGAATAAACACAGTTTATCATATATCATTATGAATAAAAATGTCGATTTATTTTATTTTGCTTATCATAATCTATATAATGAAAATCTATTAAAAAATATTCATTTTTGGAAAATGAAATAATACAAATTCAATAACAATTAACAATCATTTCAATCAATTTGGCAACACTAAAACATTGGTTATCATAGATGATTTACATTTAGATTTTCGACTAGATTTCGGAATTATCATATAATGATCAATAAGAGATGCACAATACCGGACGCCCTAGCAAATGCAGCCATAATTTTTATCCTATTGATAAAACTAATGTCTAAAAAATAAAAATGATTCTTGGTTGATCTTATATAAAGGATCAATCCGTATTTTAAGTTAATTATAGTAATAATATAATAATGAATTATTATTACCCAGCATTCCACTAATCGTTGTCATATTGTAATTATACTCCTTGCCTCTTCTTATTTTGCATATTCGTACGGATATCCACATATTTATTATTTTCCTGGCCATAGAGAAACTTATAGAAGGAAAGAGTATTGCAAATGAATTTTACTACAGTATTTTTTATTTATACTTGGGTAAACTATTGTTTTTTGATAGATATTTTTAATTGTACGATTAAATTACTCTGAAATATTTAGACGAACATTTCAAGATTACTTGACTATTATAGCGTTTTCTCCATTAAATGGGGAATATGACCAAAATAATAATCGTTTCACCACTACCGAATAATTAGCTATTTTTCTTATCTATTTACTAATTCCGAAATTTCTGAAAGGGATGCTCGATAAAAAGATATTCTGTACCTGATCACGTGGACGAATTCCGCTACATAGTCTTAGAAAGGAAAATCGGCAAATAATAAAAAATTATTATTTGCTGATCCCGGGTGCCACTCGGTGCTCCCCCTATTATAAGCAAGCTATTAATTTTTTTTATAATAGTCGTCAATAGATATGCTATCTAAAATTTTTGGTCGGCGTATTTATTATGTCACTTTCTTCTATTGTGTTGTGAGCCGCCTAAGAATCGGTATAGCAGCTTACGATATATTAATCATTTGTACGAATAACTTTTGACTTGTTATCCCCTTGGAGCCTATTCAGTAATTGACTTCTACTTTTTTTCATACTCACTATGTTGACACACATATCTTCATTAATGATGTAAAAATCTTAGAGCGAGCGTTTTAGTGAGGTATGAGTCAGATCTTATTGCTGCGCATTAGCTCACCCGTTGTTTGATGTTTCCAGTAGAATTATTGCTCATATAGGCAACTTCGGAATTGTTTGGATGATTTTTCACTTCTAATAAAGTATTCGGAAAATAATTTGATTATGTATCGGTATTTAAATGTTCGGAATGTGTCCGAAATAGCCGGGTGAAGTCAACGCAGCAAAAACCTTCAGTTCCCTATTCTAGGCAAGGATCTGCCTAAAATAACAAAATAAAATAGCAGTATATTACCAAATTTGTTTTTAAAAAAATAATAATATTTTAATAATTAATAATATATATTATATCTCACAAGCAGCTTAAAAAATAGCAGGTATATATAAAAGTTATATCCCTAATAAAACGTAACGTTTAAAAAACGCTTTTAAAACGTTTTTTAATTATTATAAAGAAAGTAGTCCATAGAAAATTATAAACGTTTTTAAAACATTAATAAAGACATGGTTAATGAAAAAAAGAAGTTCAAATGAGAGCATCAAACTTCGATCACTGCCTCCTACACCCACTCTTATTCCCTGACTTTGACTTATAACCTGGACCAAACATTTTTACTCATGTATTGTCGTGCGCTACCTATCGATCATAGTTGTATTATAAAATGCGTTCCGAAAAATTTTAACACGTTTTTAAAACGTTTTAAAAACGAATAAAATTTTATTTCAAACATATCTTGTAGATTGAAAAATGTTTTAAAACGTTTGAAAAGTTTTAAAATGTTTTAAAGACATTTTTTAGACATCCTTAAAACGTTACAAAGTGTTTCAAAGAACGTTTTAAAAACGTGGTTTAAATGTTTCGGTTGTAATAGGGATGTGTACAAAATCTAGATCACCCCCCTCCCCCGTAAAGGTATTTTAAAAATATCACACGTTGTCAATAAAATCAGTACTTTCGATACTAGTGCGATAAAAATTATTTTTGCCCGAGTCAGAGTTTGTCGCCCGAGGGTGACAAACACACTCGTGCGAGGATCATTTTTATCACGTGTATCGAACATTATTTTTTGACAGTCCGTGCGTAAAGTGCTATTTAATGTTATTATAAAATAATTATTTATTATACAATTTATTGTCATTTTCAAGGTAATAAGTATTTAATTAAAAAATATTTATTACACAATTAATAAATATACGAAATATCATGTCGCAGTAAATTTTTAGAATATTATATTAATGTACCAATAAGTACCTACCTGAAAGTGTAGTAATTAAAATGGTTTTTATGTCTTTAAAGGTGAACATAAGCGAAGAAGACTTCACAGACCTACTGATTGAAAGCGCGGCATGGGACGATGGAGTCGAAAATCAACTTGCACTCTTGGATTCCGTTCTCGACATGCTTTAACTCCTTCAGTGTGTCATTTTTTACTCCATTATTTAAAATGATTCGTGGTTTGTATGTACATTTTCTAATATGACTTTTTCTGGATGTTAAAATTCAACTAAATCGACTATTTCAAGAAATGAAAATGGAGTAATTTTATAAATGATAAATGTTTGTATATAGAAAATGAGAGATTGATTCTTTTTTAAATTAATCTTCTAAAGAGGTCCCTGGCAATACTAGACTATGTTGTATAAAAAATTTCATTTTTATTTTCTTTTTTAGTGCGAATGTAATTTATAAAACCTTTATCCATTTTCATTTACTGAAGTATATTAATTACATAAATAATTTTACGTTTCAAGCTAACTAACCATATGCGTCAATTTTATTTAATTGATAAACGTGATGGGGATTGAAATTGTGAATCTGCATATAAAGAATATAATATAACTCATAAAAGAAGTTGTTTTCTTGTAGATATATACAATCTGTTAATAAACAGTTGATATACACATAAGATTCATAAAAGTTTTAGCTATAAGTACTAAATATCAATCAATTTCATTATACTTTAGCGATAAAAACTCAAAGAATTAGCAGTCATTTTTTTTTATTTTTTTGTATATTATATTTATCATTTAATATTGTTACATAATAAATCTATGAAAATGTTTTATTGAAAGATAAAATATATCAAAGACCTTTTCTGTGCCCATTTTATATGAATAATCTTTTGTTTTGTTAATTTTTTAAAAGATTTATTATTATTTTTTTAATAATAGGTACGTATAAGTTATTGTAATATAAAATATTTTTATTTGTTTTGGTCATTGATATAATTTTTCATTTGCATTTTCTAGAATAAATTAATAAAAGCATTCATTTTTATTGTAGTATAAAGCATAGGATAAGGATAAATTTTTGATTGTACGACGTATTTAACTGATTGTATAATAATAGGGTGACTTCACCAGTGGTTGAACAGACACCAGTGAATGAATATTTTTTAATACAAATCATTGATAAAATATATTTTTAATGTTTCTGGCCGCATGAAGCGCCTTTCCTCAATTTCAAGCTTTGAAAAAAGGCTTTTTTGTTGACGGTATAATATCATAAAAGAATTTTATTTAAGCGATTAAAAATATCACGTGACCTGTTCATTCAGTGAACTTAAACGTTCATTTACTGGTGAAGTCACCCTATGCAATGAACCGTAAAAAATCGAATCTAAATTGTTTATATATTCTATTAGAGAATAAACTCAATTTATAAGAATCATATTGAATAGTTTCGTAAAACGCAGATTTGCAGTAAACACAACTGTAATTAGATTTTGCAGATATTGATAGCTTACATCTGATATACATCACGTTTAACGTATCAATATTTGCATAATCCAATTATAATTTTACGTAAAAGTATTGGGTTTCATTAAGTATAAATTATTTCGGATAAGAGTTATAATATATACGTAAGTATAGAATTGCATGGAAAGTATGTATGAATTAACGGCAAACGAATTTTTGTGATTTATTAATCAGCTACTAATATTATAATCTTGTAAATATAGCGAAAGTAATGAATTCGATAATATACCTATTATACCTACTTGTAAAATATACATTTTTAGGAATATAACATATGTAATGTACGTAACATAAAAATAGCGTATAGTAATAACAGCAGGAGGGTCAAAAAGCGTCGGCAACTCAATTGAGTAATTGCGTGCAGTCATTTCGCGCTGAAAAGACTTACAATGCCTTTCAACAATCCGTCCAAAGATTAGATTTAGTGTATGCGATGCCTATTTGATGAATTCGCTTTTGGGATTCACGGGCATTAGTATAATTATGCGTGCGCGTGCGCGCGTGTGTGTGTGTATAAGAGAAAATAAAATCATATGTTGTACTTAGAAATCTTACGCACCTTTATTATTTTCCACCAACATGTATGTATAAATGATAAATGAGAAAATTGCTATTTCTTATTATTAATATATTCGATATTGCTCTTTGCAAAAACAATCATCGTCTTGTATATGTACATATAAAATTAGTACATTTCGACACGGGTGGGGAAGTCGATTATTTTGCACGAGCGAAGCGAGTGCGAAAAATTCACACCACCTAAATAATCGACTTACGCACTAGTTTCGAACGGTATTTTATACCACGAGCGCCGAAAAATCATATCAAAGTTGTGATTTTGAGGTTAAAGTGGTATAAACATATATTAAGATTATTGATACTTTCTCTTTGACCTACAAGTTTATTGAATTTCGATACTTTGACTTGTTTCACGATTCGTGATGATTTTTACACATGAATGATTTATATATATAAAAATTAATTAATATTATATCGATAATTTAATTTAATATTTTTATAAATATTTTCTGATAATTTCGCTAATTGTTCTGCATCTTTTTTATTCTTCTTCGCGATAAAGAATATGCAATAAGTTGCAAAACTTACAATAACAAATCCACAAAATATTTAATAAACTAGATACCTTTTCGGGTGGAGTTGTAATTAAAAAATATACAAAATTCACGTTGAGTTGATTTGAAATATTTAATTGTCGTGACTTAAATTAACGATTAATTGTTTTATACACAGTTACTCATTTATACACAATACTATTTTACTTCCAATGCTTCATAATAATAATAAATAATAGTTTTTGAGAGTACGAATATTATAAAATATAAGTTCCTTTTATTTCTAGTTTCTAATTGAATTAAAATTCTATACGTAATCATATTTACATCGAAATGTTTCATAATTGAATAGTCATTATGGAGTAGCAATGTCTTGAATAAGTTTAGCAAAATTACGGAATAGAATACGTGTAATTATATTGCGTAGAGATGATCAGTAAACAAAAAACTAAGTGGAAACGGTCAGGTGGACATCTACCAATAATAAGTGTGCATTAGATTAACTATATGATTGGCTGATGCTTTCACAAGAAAATATAAGATTATGTGCCTTATGTGAATGAATTAATACAAAACCATGTTTGGCCTGTTTCGCATTTTAATCAAAATGCTGTGTGGCTGCAATATTTTCCCAATATGAAGGAATTATAAAGATAACGCTCAGTTTAATGTGTGTTACTTATTTATCAATCATTTGTATCAATAGTTCAAGGTGTATGGAACCATGTAATACAAATAATAAATATATTATACCAAGAAACTTAAATGAATTTTTAATTTTAAACAAGTAAACCCAACAAGTTTTACTTTATATATCATTTGTAACAAAATTTTCATTTGTACTTGAATGGTAACTGAATTAATTAAAAAAATAATGTTTTTCCATTTAACATGTATAACTTTATTTGCAACAGATGACAACAGATATAATATGCAGCGACAATGAAACATAATCTGCACTAAATGTCAAACAAATAAAAATAACTGTCTTAGATAAATTTAATGCAAAAAACATTTTTGTGCATAATCTGCAGTACAAGCTATGAATTCTTCATATCTTGCTGGTTCTTGTAATTTATGTTTACATATTTTTTCTATTACATTTTTAAAAATAAAATTTTAATCTCACTAATAGAGATAACCATTTCTTTTATACAATATTTGTATAATTTTCTCATAATCCTATCTTAAACTCCATTTGAAAATATATTTATATATTGGTTATGTAAGACAAAATATAAATCTTGTATCAAACAATTTTGTCAGTACAATTATCTCTGAGACTAAAAACATTTGTAAATTGATAGTTACATTATTATACAATGTTGTACAATAATTGTTTTGTACATAGAGGGCTTTTCCGTATCTTAAAAAACAACTAGAAAAATATTATGTTTTAGCATAAGCAGCAAACATATATGATGGAATGTATTAACGGCTACAGTATGACGGATAATTTTTAGATGCCACTTATTTAAAACAAAGAACTTAAAATGGCATTTGTGCATCTGTAGTTAACTTTGTATGGAGAATGTATAAATAGCTTATACGTAAACAGCGTCAAGTATATTTTCTGCTGGCGACATTCAAAGCAAAATCAGTCGTAGGGCGATGGTTTTTCCATCACCATTTAACTATAGGAGTTTGAGCGAAGTCTTTGTGCTACATGTAGAAGCTCGAATTTCATTTATAAAAAATAATTATTTATGACGATCCCTTCGGCGGCGGATAGAATCCAAAATTTAATCGTAAATTCTCAAGAAATAGGAACGTCAAGATTGTTTGAGGAGCAAGTCGAATAAACGCTGGAATATATCCCTAAAAAATAAAGTAAAACGTTTAATAACTAGTTTAAATGTTTTTAATACAAGTTCATCAACTGTTTATTTTACAAAATTAATGGACTTTCAAAAATAGAATGACCTAGTTACACTTTTGAATGCTAAAAATAGATAACTCAAAATACCTCTTCAATACAAGAAAAGATAATTTTACTGATATAAAAATTAAATAATTTTCTATTTTCTAGTAACTAAATTAATTTTTGTTTTTCAAAAAAATGTGTTATCCAAATGAAAATAATTGTAAAAAAAATGAATATTTAGATATTTTTTATCTTAAAATTGAAATATTGATATATTGATATAATGTGAATGATTGTCAATTAATTCCGTTTAATCTATTTTATGATTCTATTCTTATTTTAGCTGTATACATTTTTGATACAGATATTATACATAATTACCTTGAAAAATCCTAAAGGTCCCATTTTTGCTGTGTATAATATGATATGCATCATATTCTGTAATAATAACAATTAATATAGCATTATTATTTACAAAAATAAATATATGTTACTTGAATTAAGTATCATTTTACCTTGTATTCTCCAGGCTTAGCATTCATGGCACGGGTTTTCAATACATCTAATGGCTGGGTCATAGTTGTGGCAATAGCACCCTGAAACAAACAGAAAAGTGTCTAAAAACCATAATTTCTAATAATTATCTTCAGCTTATTATTTATTTTAAGTATTACATACTGCTAATAAACTAGACAAGAAGTGTGTAGTTGTATTATCATCAAAGTAGTCAGTTTCCAAAAGTAATAATTTTATTTGGTCATAAAAGCTCAACTGACCCATGGTCATAAGAACTGCTCGACCAGTTGCTGTAGAACAGCCATTAAAAAGTGTTCTGAAGCCATCTTCTTTATAAATACGTAATAGACCATTTCCAGCCCAAGTGTAGCTAATTTACAAAGATATGATTAATTTGTATATCAAGGTTTTCTTTTCTATGAATAAAATTGTAAGATCTTTTGATTTAAATTGCAAACCTTCAAATTTCAAAAATAAACTTCTCTACATTTCACATCTTTGAATCAAACTATTTATTTTTAAGATTAAGATTAAAATTTGCAAATTTTATTTTTATATTACTTTATTTAAAAAATTATTCACGTTGAAAAATGCATGAATCTAAATTTAAATATGACTAATAAGTCTTATAGTTATTTATCTAAAAAGTGCAATCTAATAAAAACATTAATAAATGATTTAAATGTATTTGACTGTTTTATTATATAGTTTCAAAAAATGTATGAAATGAAGGAATAATGTACTCTTTTGTACTCTATTTTGTTATTTATAAATTGTAGATTCCTATCTTTTGTCTACTAATTTATATATTATTAACCCTTTCACACCAGTATGATACATATATGATGAGTTATCACTTTTTACAATATCATAGATACTTTTCTAGAATAAAAAGAAAATTTTATATTTTTCTGTTTTAAATTGGTTTTTATATTCTCCATACTATTAAAAAGAAAAAAAAAATGATCCAGATCAAGTTCTTTTTTAATTTAATTAATATTTAAATAACTAACAAATTCAATTTCTTCAGTTTTATATGACGTGTAAAGGAGTTAATCAAATTATACAGAAATATAAAAAAAAATATGTTTTATATCAAAGAACTAATTTACTTACTTTCTTCTTTTCTCTAATGGCAACTTTATATCGTTTTGCATTCTAACATTAACTAAATCCCCTGGAGTTCCAACAACACCGCCAGCGGCGCCAGAAATCCCTGCTAACAAGAATTTTTGATAAAAAGGAGCAGGATTACCAGGTGATTCAATTGTTTGTTTTCCAATCTAAAAATTATTATAGATTTGTTAAAAACAAAGTCAATAATGCACTTGTGCAAAATTTAGATTAGAAACTTACTTCATAAACACCAAATCTAACTGTAGAGTAAGTGAGTTGTCGTAGTAAAGAAGCTGAAAGTCCATTGTATAATGCTGTGACACCTTGCTTTTTCACTATATTCATTGTAAGTTTAATAATGGATGATTTTCCTTCTTGTTGAGTTTGCAAATGAACCTAAAACATAAATAAAGATATTAAATCATTTGTGATTATTTACAATTCATTTATTTATGATGATTATTATAATGATACTGAAAGTATTATGTAATAAGAGAAAGAATATTGCAAAGTACATATTTGAATACCCTGCTTAGCTAGCCATTCTAGACATGCAAAATAAAAGTTGGTTGTCTAGACAACGCCAGTTATATCAAAATGACAATGTAACTATGATTTCGAATTAGTGATAAAAAAATTGCATCAACTAATTATTTTAGATAAGATTGAAATATTAAATTCTATTTTTAAATAAAAGGTGACATATTTTAAGGTAACAGAAATATTTTTATATTATATTTTTTAAATAAAAATTTACTACATACACTATTTGTCATTAATTCTTATATATAATTCAAAATAGAGAATCATATAAAATACATTCACAACAACAAGAACAAAATTGGAGTATAAGTAAATAATTTTGAATTAAAGTTAAATTGTACCATACATGATCCATCAGGTGTTAATTAGATAATAAAAAAAAATATATTAATTTTCAATAATAATAATTATTATTTTAGATGTATCAATGTATGATAACTTTATACCTTCAATAGGTCCAAAGGATGAGTTATACAGGCTGCACCAGCAGATGCCAATCCACCAAAATACCATCTAGATAACTTTTTTCTTGTATCTTCCCGCTGAGTCATTTTTTAAAAATAATTTTATCAATTAATGGACCTATAATATAGCAGACGAATAGAATAAATATTTTTTCCACAAAAAGAGAAACAAATAATATGGCATGTAATGTACATACATACTTTTTTCTTTACTAACACTCACACCTCACACAATGAGAACTGTTGAGTCAGCATGTTTGGCTGGCTGAAGGCACCTTTGGTGGTTCGAAGGTCTCTGAATAGAAAAAATTATTAAGCTCTGAATAAACATTCTACATAACATTAACTCGAGTCTTTAAGCGCATGAAAATAATCCTGCAAAGCACAAAATCAACAGACAACCCAATTCCTCACATCATTAAAACAATAATTTTTTATTTTATTATTAATAAAATGAAAAATCCACACGACAACCACGTTAATGTATAAAACTTTCTCACATGACGAAACGGTTGTCTCGCTCTTATCTCGCGTTCATGTTTCACGTGCTCGAGGTATAGTTTATTATATATATCCCAATCTGCAAATCTCGTTCATTCGCTTCGGGAACTTTTCACATTCCTCAGCGCTCATTTTGTACTTTGCAGGAATACTTATTGGCAAGTTAAAAATCTTATAATTGTATAGGCAGTGTCATGGAAAAACTTACGACTTTTTTTATAGCGCAGTGTGGCGCGATGTGAAAGCGCCGCCGGGGCCACACACCGCCGCTCACGCAACCTTCCCAGTGAACGCCTAGCCTCTGACTGATAATATCGGCCAGTCGTTGACTAAATTTCTTCTCTCCCTCTCACGTGTATAGTCTTCACACTTCACACAGCCGCGACTCGGCAGCTCACTCGTTTTGGATTGGTGTGTCCGTCCATGTGAGAAAGCAGGTACCGCGCACACTCGCTGTAAATATGTGGTTCAACGGGGTCTGGTAGACTGGCGCTGGGCAAATATTGGAAAATGTACGAGAGAAGTCGGGCGAGGACGAGGATTTATGGGAAGGTCCTTGCTTCTTTGATGATGGACTAGTAATTTTAGGATGAAAAAGCGAGGGCGTTTGTTTATGCGGGCAATCCGAGAAAGCTATTTCCGACGCTTAATATAACATCAGGTTCCGATACATTGACGTCATAGTGTGCTATGTGTACATTGTTAAAGAATCCTGACGTCAATATATATTGAAGGAAGAAAGCTCAAAGATACTACCAGCTTTATCGTCCCCATTAGTCCCATCACTGTTAGCAACACATTTTATTACTTCGAAAATTTCGCAATTATTATTTAAATTTATTGGTTTAAAAAAAAATAAACATAGATCTTTAAACGTAAATGTCAAAACACTAAGAATTTATTACCTCGGATACTTACTATACAAACTTTTCTACTAGACGATTATATTTATATTGATGCACAAACATCCGCTTTTTCCTACAGCAAACAAAATAAATTTAGCTTCGACGCAACTCGCTAAAATGCTCGCGTTTTATTACAGTTGCGCGATGCTCTCGAGCCGACAATGGCCTCGCTCATTATTTGACCTAATCAAGTTTAGTTTAACAGATAAGCGAGCGGCGCGCACAAAAAAAAAACAACCGTCGGCTGGCGCTCCTATCTAGCAGACGGCTCTATAAACGCATGCATACATCAGCTGAGACTTGAGAGTCACTCGCACCCACGTGCGTGGAAAGTTAAAGTATTACGCGTTCCAGCTGTTAGTCGTCAGCGGCGCGTGCCCCGAACCGCTGACGAGTGCACTATATACGTATATAACGTGTATGTGTGTGTAGGTGAGACGCGAGTTCTTGAGTCGCGGCCAAAGGGGCACAGTTTTTGCACAAGAGTCAAGTTCAACGACAGCACATGTGTGCGGGTCCCACAAAGTTCAAGGCTTCGGCCGTGTCATTTCAGTGATTATAAACCTTTCCCGTCGGAGTTTTGTTTCTTGAGAGGCACTGATGGCGCGCATGATAAATTATGACGTAGGCGTGAATGAGCTAAAAGTTATGCAAAGAATAATGAGATTGTTGTTGAAGCGGATGTGTGGCATTCTAATGTTTGGGAGATTATCGTGAACACCGCGGCTATCAGAGATGAATCCGGATCATAAATCAATAGATTAGAATTTCACTGATATCTATTTCAGTAAAGTCTCGTATAAATTATTACAAAATGTATACGTCAAGGTTTTACAGATTCAATATTTTCTAATACAGTATATACAACATCTGCAAACAAAATTATTAACTTAAAAATATAATAATAATTCCGTTTCCAGATCTTAATTATGAGTTTTATATTAGAAAATATTGAATAAATTATTCAATTCCCTTTTCAAAAAATATTTAATATTTATTTATTTATGACTTAATAAATTACAGGCGTCCGTTTATATGAATTGTGACTTCGATAAAAATTTAGTACTTTTTTGCACGCATTATACTTCTCGCATACAGAACGAACATTATTTTGAATGAATTTGTAACTATCGTAAATTCGTTTTAAATAAAAAAAAAATTGCATTATGAATAAATAATTGTCTGTAATTTTTAGTAGATATTCATTAGTGTACTCTGAGTTATTATTTCTAACTATATTTTTATGCAACTAAGGTGTGTAATCTCTTTAAAAAGAATGTTTTATGAAAAATTTCTTAATTATGTTCAACTTTTTATTTATTTAGTTTTATTCATTTATTTTTTTACCGTCGCATCCCCCTAGTGGAAATATTATTTGTTCAAAACTATTTAAAACTGTTTAAAACTATTCATAACTGTTCAAAACTGTTTTAAACTGTTCTAAACAAATTCTTGTTGATTAATACTATTTTCATACAAAAGTTAAAAACTGTTTAAAACTGTTCAAAACAGTTTAAAACTGTTCAAAACTGTTTAAATCTGTTCAAAACTGTTCAAAACTGTTTTAAACGTTCAAAAATACGTACTTTTGAACAAATGATATTTCCACTAGGGCCCGAAACAGGTATTAGCGACTTTTTATTTTTATAATTAATGACGTAATAGTTTAATCATTTTTTACATTAATTATACATATTTAAATAGTAAATACATACTTAAAAAGTATATGTAACAAATTTTTCACATATTTTTTAGGACTGTATCACGGTCAAAAATAATTTATCTGACGTACTTAATTTTAAGAGTAATGTAATTATATACTTAACATAAAAATATTTCACCATACCCCGGCCGAAAGTACCACATTCCCTCCCGGCGCAAAAACGGGAATGCGGTATTTTCGGCCTAGGTATGACGAAAAATAGTATACGCACCACGGGAGGAAAAGACTTGGCCAGCCCACAGCTCGTGTAAATTGCCACCCTCGCCTTCGGCTCGGGTGGCAATTTACACGAGCTGTGGACTGTCCAAGTCTTTTCCTCCCATGGTGCGTAATATACTATGATTAAATCTGTCGGATTTTTCAATCAAATTAAAAGTTAAACCCCGTATTTATTAAATAAAAATGTTTGCTTCCTGAAAGAGGAAGCTTTGTAACAGTGAAAAAAAATGTTGAGACAAAAAATTTTCAAAAACATGTTTTAAGACTTTTGGCACTAAAAGCCGTCGTTTTTGAGCAAAAAAAATTTCGTGTCTGTGTGTGTGTATATATGTGTGTGAGTGTGCGGGCGATACTTTTGAACCATTCAACCGATTTTCATCGGACAAAGCTTACTCTCTTCGTTTTGGAGGATATTTTGAAGGACATAACCTATTTTTCGATTTTACTGATTTTCTTTTGTTTTATAACCAAAAAAAATTTTGAATTTTTGTTTTTTTGATTTTGTAATATGTTACAACCAGTATTACTTAACATAATAAATTTGTATTGAAAGGCCTTTAAATTAACTACATTTTCTTTTATTAATATTTAAATTATCTTTAGTCTGTCAATTGTTATTAATGAAAATATGGTTTATACTTCTTTAATTAATTTCTAAAAAATATTCTATTTATCAACTCAAAATTTTAACCACTTATTACGCTTAATGAGTACAACATTGTGTTATAATTTAAAGAGATTATCTTCATTCGTTTTCGAGAAAAAAATTATTTTTGAAAAAAAAAGTACGTTTTCGTTTTCATGCGATAACAGGAGTAAAAATTAATCAATCGTCTTGAAATTTGGCACAAATACCTTTTTGTATCTTGAAACCGAGTTCGTTGTCCAAAGAAATACAATCGTCCTGACCAAATATATTTAGTAACCGAAAATTTTAACCATTTATTACACTTATTGTTTGGCAAATAATTCTTTTTAAATATTTCGTTTGGGATTGAGCAGTAAAAAATTACAACAATACCCTGTCGTAAATTATAAATATTAATAAGTAACTGTTAAAAATTATTTAAAGGTGTTTATACATTTTACAAAATGTAGGATTTTGGACACATTTTCAAATAGTTTTTAGCAGTTTTAAACAGTTTGAAACAGTTTCAAATAATTTTGAATGATATTTAAGAAGAATTAATATAATATGTAATTAACCATTACAGTTTTTAACATTTTTTAATAAAAATTATATATTGAATAAATACATAAATTTGAAGAAAAAGAAATTTTTTAAAAATAAAAAATGAAAGTTAATTTTGTAAAATAAGTTGGAAAATATAAAATATGTAAAAGACATGCACATTGATAAATAGATATTATTTACCTATATACTGATTTAAACAATCAAAGTACTAGAAAAATAACTTTAGTTTCAGGAAGTCAATTGTCAATCAATTGACAGCGGTTTTTTAAATGAATGTAGGGATAAATATATTAAATTAAAGATATAGCTGCATATTTAATAACATTCCACTTTATTGTGTAAAAAGTTCAACAGCATATTTTTTTAATAAACACCGAATTCCTCAGCAATGCATGAAAGAATGGTGAACTACGCGCAAAAGAATTTTCATTATTTTTTTCTGCATTTAAGTATACTTCGACATAGCATAGATGACAAAATCTCATTATGAAGATACAATATTATTAATAGCTACAGTGATTAATTATACAAATTTGTAGAAAAAGATACAAAGATATTATGAAATATTCTGTTCTTTCATAGGTTTGTGAATAAACACCAGCACCAATTCTATTACCAATGCTACCATACATGAAATATTACTTCCCATGATAAATGAAAAGTGCATTTGAAGATATTTGTTTAAGTAATCACATTTACAAAATTGGTACCCCATTTTATTAAGTCACAATTGAGATTGCAAATGTACGCAAATTCTCCATTACTTAATAAAAAATTCATTTCTTTAATTAAAATTTTTGTTTTTACTTATAGAATAATTTGTGACACTATAAATAAATAAAAAAAATAAGCAAACAGGAATTTAAAATCTCAATGCATGTGCGGAAATTTTTTAAAATTTTATAACAATAATATCTATTACTGAAGTTAAAATGATCTTGAAAAAAGTTTGTAATTTTATAATTAGAGCATCGAAAGTAAAATTAAACTATGTTACATGAATTTTGTTCGTTAAAGTTTTTTGTTTACAAATAAGATTGACGACTTTTAAATATTTGTACCAATTAAATAAAATAAAATAAAATACTGGCAAATAACAAAAGAGTACTAAGTAAACATTAAGTGGTGTCAGTAAGTCAACAAAAAGTTAACAAATAAGCATAGACCTTTACTAGCCCATAATGGTAGAATATACAATTCAATAAAAAATTTAAGCTCAAATTTACTGAAGTTAGAATAAATTATTCAAATAAATTAAAAATTTTTTATTTTTTTTAGCTAGAACCTCTCGATTATAATAACGTTTTTTATATAATTTTTTTTTAACATCAAAAGTTAAAATGATTCTTGTGAGAAACATTTGATTATTACTTAAATTTCAACACTGTAGATATATAAATATAGAAGAGAAAGAGCTCTTAAATGTTGCATGATTCTAACCAAATTCCTGATCTTAATATTTTAATAAATGACAATTTTTTAATACTAAGTCTAATGTTTATATTTTTAGAACAAAGAATTTAAAATACCTGATTAATTTATGAAGGCAAATGTTTTTCATAAAAACCATTTTTATCTGTGATGTTACTCTTAATTTTCATCCATAAAAATAAGAACATTAAGGACGTTCTCCGAGAAAACGATTTTCTTGTGATTTTCCTGAAACTTACAGAGAACGTTTGATTTTGTGTGCTTAGTACATGCTTGAAAGCCCCACGTCCATAGCGGTATTCAAAATAGAAATATTTAACTTCAAAGTTTTTGTGTTAACACGGGATCCCTATCTAAGCTAGTTTTAAAATTACATTTTAATTTACTATAAAAAAAGTTTTCTTTGTGTTTCTTTTTCAACCGTAAGCCATAAAACTAGAAATCAAGAGGAATAATATGGTATAATTTTCAATATAGCAAGCGATATTAATTTCAGAGATATAGCAACGTAAACAAAAACTCCCATGTTATTTGTATATCTATATATAGTTACCCTATGTAAGTGCTATTTATTTAAATATCATATTGACACCTTTTATCTTACACTGACATTTTTTTTTATTTTTGGAGTAATGTATAGAGACTCATGAAGGGTTTTCATTGTAAATAATATTTTGAAATCACAATTTTCGCGATATTAATGAATTTGAGTCGGAGAACGTCCTTAAATGCCTTTTTAAGGCAGTTAATTTATGTATGTGTAATTAATTTGTTTTAAAATTAAACTATTTCTCAAAAAGCCATCATTTGTGATGGAACGGCACAATCACCAACACTCATTCTATGCATTGCCATTTCTGTTATTCCATGGTAATGTACAAAGGCTGCTGCGATAACCAATACATGGAAGATTTGATGACTTTGGAACTAAAATTAATAATAAAAGTTTTTATTTAATATAATGCTTTTTCAATGATTGGTTTTGAAAGAGTCCTAACGTAATTTAATTAATATTACTGTATGTTATTAATAAAATAAAAGAGAAATTGTCTATATGATATTCTTTTAGAGGTGAAATAGAATTGTATAAACTATAATATTGAACAGAAAAAAACGGACGTGTTCTTGTTTATGCACATACTGATTGTGCGCTTATTAATTGTGCACACTTTAACATTGGTATATATCTATATATATATAGATCTGTACCAATGCTATCTGTGCACAATAAATATGTGCACAATCCTTATGTGCACAAACAAGAACATGCCAAAAAACGACAATGTATAATAAATTTAATATAAAATTGATAGAATATATTTATAACATTATTTAACATTTCTTATAATTGTAACAAATTTATAATAATATAAATATTGTAAGAGTTTGATAATAAGTCAATACTACATGAGCTCAGCTTTATATGCCTTATAAATATCAATAAAAAATATGTAATTAGAGATATTTTGTTTTAGGAAACACATTTCTCTATTTACATACAATTTGAAAATATAAGTAGATATCTTTCTTAACTGATAATATAATAGAAAAGATTACCAAAATAAAATAAAGAATCAATTATCTTAAATTTAGCTTCATTTATGCTCAGTTTATTTTACTTTCATAAACTACCTACTTAAAATAATTTAGTTTACAAAATATAGACGTTTCCATTTATATAAATTTTTGTCAGGACTACTGTGAGTTATATTTAAGAACAAAAAAAAGAATTTTACTCACCCAAATGTCGAATTTTCCAGGGAAAAATCTTTCAGGAACACGTAAAGCATAGAAAACTGCACCCAATATATACAAACATCCCATCAATATCAGCCACCCAAGAGATGCTTGACTTATAGCTTTGAACCAACCTTCTGCAATTGCATAGTGTACAGCTGGTATTACCTGTAAATAATGTAATGTTAGATTAAAATTTTTTTGATCGTCTAATTTTTAAGAAAATATATAATGGATATTATATTAACAATTATATTAATATAATAATTTAGATTAATTTTTCTAGTAAAAATAAACTCACCCCACTAAGTCCAAAGCCCATAAATACACCAGCTCTTAGAGGTCTGTATTTTGGTTCACCAAACCTCTCCCATAAAGAGACTACAATACTAGTTATTCCAAGTACTACAACAACTGATAGGTATATTAATTTGGGTTGATAATCACAGTAAAATCCATAGTAAAGCCACGGCACAAAACTTCCCATTATGAGCATAGCTATTCCACAATAGTCTAACTTTGAAAATAATTTCCCCACGCATTCACTATGACAGTGAAGAGTATGGAATGCAAAAGACATGCCTAAACATATAATAGCCCCAGCAAAGAAAGTCCCAATAACTAATTTTTCCTCCCATCTTATATCCATTGGTGATTGTGTAAGAAAGTAAACTGCAATACCAATGAATGCCACACATCCTACAAATCGATTATTAGTATTAATAGTATATACTTTATTTGCAAATATAAATAATATAATAAAATATTTAATAATTAAAATATTCCAGTCATATGAAAGTAGAATAAATTAATTTATATAAAAGAAACACTAATGCTAAAAAAAAGGAAAAACCAATAGAATTATTAGTAAAATATTACCTAGCAAATGCGTCCAAATATTTCCAGTTTCAGTATGAATGCGGAAAATACTTTTGAAACAAGCATAAAAAGATGGCAAAGGTGGTCGATGACCAGCATGTAGAAAATCATTGTCTTGTAACCATTTAGGTAGATTTCTGAAATGACATTGTTTCCAAGATGCTTCCCAAACCTTTAAATAAAAGTATTTCTAATTTAATGCGGTATAATAGAGTTCAACCCTGGGTAACATTATAAATAACTATCTATTTGAATAATTGAAATGTGTATTAAAGTTGGATATTATATACCTTACGAACAAATTCTTCTGCTTGTTCAGCAGCATTATGTGCTAATGCACCAAGATCTATTTCATCACTTAATACTCCTGCTTTCAATACTTCCGTCATCTGAAAGTATAATACATATTATATTTTTAACGAATGAATTGAAATATTTATATATATGTTATTTCAATTACCTCACAATCCAATAGGCGGTCATCTTCCGGAGTTGATGGCAGGGGACAGCCAACACCATCTTCTTCTTCGGCCAAACAACTTGTATCATCATCTTCTAACAATTCCTTTACTTCATTTAAACCTGGAATGTCACTGTTCAGTGAAACTCTGTCACTCCATGGTATACGATGGCGAAGATTACAGTCTTCTGCATAGTTAACTTCATAGTGTTTTTCTTCAACAATGATTTCATTTATATTATCGTGCTCCATTTTGGAGTTTGAGATTCGTCCCTCAGATGTCATTAATATCTAAATACACAAAAAATACAAAAGAATTCCTGTGAATGGTGAACAAAGGTACATCATAAATATACTAAATATATTAAAATCAAATTAAAGAATTAATTTTAGAAAAACATAAAGTAGTAATTGTCAGATATTATTATCATGTTTTATGTATTCTCATGTACAGTTTTATTTGTGTAAAGGTAAAGCTGGATTGTTCCAAATAAATATACAAGGGAAAATTTTCCATTTCACATGAGCAGATGAAACATTAATTGACAAGTAAAAACATTAATAGTAAAAAAATTAGTGCTTGTGCATGAATTTTTATTTGATAACTAGTTTTTTACTGACTAGATCAATTAACATCTTAATATGTACTTATTATTTTTAGAAATGGTTCCTATAGTATATTGTGCTTTATATTCTCTCTACATACCAGTTGGTGACAGTAAAAAATAAGTAAAAAAGAAGCTTTTTCACTGTTCTACAATAATGCGTAACATGCAACAATTTACATATGATACAGAACAACTTCTTTTGATATTTAATTACTTCTTTAAAATTACTCTAAAACTTATAAACACACTGGTGTTCTGATAGTATACATGATAATCACTAACAGAGCAAGACACCGCAAGAAATCTTATGTGTTTTACTATGAACGCTCAGCAGCTGTGCAGAAGAAAACCACTGGAACTGATGATAGTGATGGTACCTATTCCACTACTTATAGTATAAAAGCTGTTATCTGACGAATTGAGTAACACAAGGTTATCTTGAAGTATAGTCACTGGACCGCAAAGTATTGGTTTTACGCAAATTATCAGCGTCGAGGCGCACTGACCAATGTTATCTGAATGACGATGATTTCTCCGACATTATAATAGCAAGTCGTGCATTGGAACGCGCGTAGTTAGTCGTTCGCACGGCATCGTGCAAAGTGCACGTATAAGAACATATCGTGCACGACACCAGGACACTCGCGGAAGGGGTCTTACACACTGACGCAAGTCCGATTTAACGAATTAACGGATCAAATGCGTCGCGAGTTACCGCTTATTCTGCCAGTGTGCTCGCCCTCATAAGTATAGCTATAATTGAATTTTTTACTCGGTAATTGCACGGGCGACTTACCTGAACAGGTGCAGCGATCTAGAACTCCGATCGCTCATTTGATCAGCCACACTGCTGTGTATACTTACACATCACAGAACGCGATGCGTACACTGGTACACTATGTATGTGCAATGGTAATACCTACTCGACGTCGCCGCTCCAAGAGCTTCAACTGTCGCGATCAACTGGCTGACGTTTCCTTTCTTCACCGCGACCGCGCACGTTCGTTCTCTATCCTTCTCGCAAGAGCGCTATATATCTACTAGGTAAGTAAGTATATGTATAATACGGCTAGGCTCGCCAACTTTGCGATCGAGACCGAGCGAAGAAGCTCATGCGCGCGAGCAAGACAGCTGATACGCGGAAAGGAAACCCACGCACAAACGGAAGTGTACGCTGCGAGCACCGAGCGACCGAGCAACGATTCACTGGTCAGTGCGCTGGGGGCTTGTTCTTGTTCTTAAATGATATACGATAAAATGTTTATCACCGCGTAATACAGGTACGTTTTTAGGACGAATAGTACCATTTAGGACAAAATTTTGATTTGATGTGACATATACTGTGGTAAAACGATTATGTCGCATCGCAACGCATATCGCTATAAGGGTAATTTTATATTACGCCATAGCGATAAGTTTTGTTTGTTTTGAATGTGGAAACGTTGTGCAATAAAAAATTCTTCGCTATGGGGCAATAGAAAATTACCCTTAGCGATATGCATTACCATGCAACATAATCGTTTCTCCACAGTATACTCTCTAAAGTTGAATTAGTGAAAATGCTCCTCCCATTAAATTAGTAAGAAACTACTAATTTATTAGTGAATATTCACTATTTCGTTAGTAGTTTTTTAACCCATTAAATTAGTAGAAAAAACTACTAATTTATTTGTGAATATTCAGTATTTCATTAGTAGTTTTTTTAAAGACTACTAATGAAATAGTAAATATTCACTAATAAATTACTATTTTTTTTCTACTAATTTAATGGGTGGAGCAATTTTCACTAATTCAACTTTAGAGAATATACTGTGGTAAAACGATTATGTTGCATCGCAACGCATATCGCTAAGGGTAATTTTGTATTGCCCTATAGCGAAGAATTTTTTATTGCATAACGTTTCGATATACAAAGTGTAAAAACAAACAAAACTTATCGCTATGTCGTGATATAAAATTACCCTCAGCGATATGCGTTGCGATGCGACATAATCGTTTTACCACAGTATATGTCACATCAAATCAAAATTTTGTCCTAAATGGTACTATTCCTGTATTACGCGGTGATAAACATTTTATCGCATATCATTTAAGAACAACCCCCCTGGTGCGCCGGTGTGCGCGCGCGATGCGTATATCCGTATGGATATGGAAAGGTACCCTTTAATAGGTTAGCCAGTTTATATATTTAGAAGTTAGTTATATATATGTAGAAGGGTACCACTATATATACATATATTATCAGCCGCACTGCCCGAGCAAGTCGAGCGTGCATGTCCACGGTTTTCATTTAGTCCGAGCGCTGTGAGGGAGAGCCAACACCGACCCCCGTACCCCGTATAAATAACCCAGAGGTGTATATCCATAGGTACGGGCGTACGGCCGGTACGGGCCTACGAGGGCAGCGCAGCCAAAAGTGACCTTAGGGACTTTCCACAAATGCGCTGTCCTGTGCTGTGCGGCACTATTCTGAGCTGAGTTGTGCTGCGAGGTGCTTTGTTTCGTGCCGCACAACACAGCACAGCACATTTGTGGAAAGTCCCTTACAAGCGCGAAATTCAAAATTATGATTTTTTACATTAAAAAAATTGCACCAAATAATTATTTTTAATTTTGCATAAAGCAAAATAAGTCACAAGAAGAAAAGTTATTGTAAAAAAAATAATTTATTTATCATTGTTTATTGATTTTACTTTATTGATAGCGCTTGTAGGGTGTTACTTTTGGCTGCGCTGTACGGGGGGGTCCCATGTGGATTCTCCCTTAGTGTAAATTTCCAACTCCCCTCAGGCTGTGTCTACAATAAAATGACAAACGTGCTGTCACAGGCTGTCACGAACGTCCGTGTCAGTGTGATATCACGCTTGTCACTCTATTGTAGACACAGCCTCAGTAAATTGGACTTATTTTATGTTTTTCGGTGCTTTGAATTGAAATTTCTTGGTTACAGAGCTCGAAATCAGTTTTTTGTTATAAACAAATTATTGATTTGCAATAAACAAAAACTTGTTTTTTGCAATTGAAAAAAATTGCGTTACGTTTTTTAGGTATTTTTGAATCGAAAGTGTTCTTAGAAGTTTTTTCGCAAAATGCAATACTTTTTGAGATGAAAATCATTGAATTTTCATATTTCATGAGAGTGAACAAAAATTCATATTTTGTGAAAACTATCGATTTTTAACTCAAAAAGTACCTGTGTATGAAAAACCTTGAAGAACACTTTTGATTCAAAAATATGTAAAAAACGTAACGCAATTTTTACAACAGCAAAAAAAGATTTTTTATACCACTCTAACCTCAAAATCACAACTTTGGTATGATTTTTCGGCGCTCGTGGTATAAAATACCGTTCGAAACTAGTGCGTAAGTCGATTATTTAGATGGTGTGACTTTTTCGCACTCGCTTCGCTCGTGCACCCACCCGTGTCGAAATGTACTATTGTTTATTGCAAATCAGTAAGTGTTTATAAAAAAAAACAACTGATGAGTTTCGAGCTCTGTAACCAAGTAATTTCGATTCAGAGCATTGAAAAACATGAAATGAATCCAAGTTAATGAGGGGAGCAAAAAATGTATAGGGTGACTACACCAGTATTGGAACAGTCACCAGTTAACGAACATTTTCTTTATGTATATGAAAATATCAAGCTTTCTATGTATTTTTTATCTAACATGACGATAATTTTCGTATCCTTGAAAATTTTTATTTCATTTTATATAAAGTTCTGCATAAAAGAAATTTGTTAAGAATCTTGTTAAGAAAAGAATCTTGAAAAATTCTTTAAAAAATCTTGAAGAAGATTCTTTAAAAAGAATCTTGTTAAGAATAAAATCATAAAATCGCCGCTATTAAGTGTTTCTTCACTGGCGATGTATTCCTTCACTGGTGAAACGTATTTAGATACTAAAATTGCGTGTTTCTTTACTGGTTTTTAGGAGATATTTACAGATTTTCATTAAATAAAATTTTTACTTTTATTCTTTATTCAAAATTTGCTCACCGACGTAAAGTTTGAACATTTTAGAATATAAATTTCAAAAGGGTTTTACTTTTAATCCATTTTTATACCACTTAATTAAATAACAAAAGTTACAATTTCCTTATTCGTTCCTTCACTGGTGAAGTCACCCTACTCTACAGATGTCACCAGCGCTCGGACTAATTATATATGTATATTTTTTCAATTTCTATATTTCTATAATAGCGCGGTCGACCCTCAGGCTTCATCTATACTTGCCTTCGGAGCGCTCCCGCGCTCCTTGATATATGGGGCGTCCGCCAGAAACGAGCCAGCGAGCGCGCGCGGCGCCGTTTTCGCGCAAAATGCACTCTGTTCATCAACTCTCGCTCATATTCATTCGCTGAGTCTCTCGGAAAAAAACAAAGTACATATATCGATAGATTTTTTCCTCCTCTTTCTAATGGTACTATTGTTTTTTCTCCAAAATGCTTTCTTCTGATTGAAAATTCAAGTTGAATGTTCAGAGCCATTTTTCTCAAAGTATACCATGTTTCAAATTGGAGAAATGAAGGGTTCAACAGTAATGCAATTAAAAAGACAGCGCCATGAGGTTGAGCGCGCTCTCCGCGCTGCGCTGCACCATTAAGTGGGTCCGAAAGTCAATTAAAAATTCAAATTTCGCGCCACAATATAGCAGACGAAAAAATAAGTAATTTGCCTATAACAAATAGTAAAAACAATATTACGGAAAAGCAGGACTGCATTGCTCTCCGTTACATTATTATCTACCATTTTACAAAGTTTGCAGTTTCTATATAAATATTTCGCTGAATGGCATTTGAATTACTTGATTTTGAGACATTATTCAAATGCCATTCAGCGAAATATTTATATAGAAACTTCAAACTTTATAAAATGATAGATAATAATGTAACGGAGAGCAATGCAGTCCTGCTTTTCCGTAATATTGTTTTTACTATTTGTTATAGGCAAATTACTTATTTTTTCGTCTGCTATATTGTGGCGCGAAATTTGAATTTTTAATTGACTTTCGGACCCACTTAATGTAAATGTTAATTTGTACGAAAGTCCACATATTAAAATTCTAAATCATGTTAATTTTTTGTTTAATTTTAATTTCTTAATTTTTTTATTTTTAGTCGAATTCATTTTGATAGGTCTTTTCTCAATACTTGTTTTTTTCCTTCTGATCTTTATAATCTTTTCCTTTTTTGATTGGTGGATATAATTCGAATGTTTCTGATGCTGAGAATCGTTTAGTGTCTGATATCAATTTAACGCAATACCATTGTATGACAGAGTTCCAGGCACAGTTTTTGCTGATTCTAATCGTCGTTTTAATTTTTGTCTAGTTTCTAAATATTTATCTTTATTTTGATGAAAAAAAAACAAACAATATTTTCAAAATATTTAGTTGCCCACTCATAAAGATTTTGTGGCGTCAACATATAATTATCGGATAGTTTCCGCAAATTTGCACGCCTAGCATTGCTTTTCATGGAAGCACCAATCCCTTCACATGCATTTTCTCGTGAGCAGTTGCATGAAAGTGCCACTCAGCTTCAACAGAAAAATTTTCATAGTGATGAACAAGATTCTGGAAGTTATGTTTATTTTTAAAATGTTGCGCTGCTCCATCAGTAAAATAAATGACTTTTTTAACAAAATCAAAAGATTTTTTAAGGTAATTAATTATAATTTCTTGGATTAAGTAAACTGCTATGGCATCATGAATTAAATTGTCTGAAAAAACTACCATGCTTTTGTGTTCAATTTTGGAATCTGATTCTCTATAGTAAATGACTATTGTCACCAAACTGCATTGATTATTGTTATAGTGGAAAGCTTGTGCTGCGTCTTGTACAATAAAAGCATAATAGTTTTCTGAAAAATCTAGGGAAATTAAAAATTCTCCTTTACATAAGGATTCTTTCAAGATTTTAAAATAAGATGCCTGTTGTTTGGAGATGAAAGAATGAGTCTTGAGTTTATGCAAAAGAGGAAAAAAGATGTCTATAAATGATGAATTAGAAAAAGTTCGAGTTTATAATGTCGATCTATCAGTTGTTTGCCATATCTGAAATTTAATTTCATTAACGTCAGAGTTCCCAAGAAATAATTCTAAATCTTTTTTTAGTGATTCAACACCAGAACAATTAGAGCACTCATTTAAATAACACTTTATTGTTGAATTTTTACATACTATTTGAGCTATGCAATCCTTGTAAGTATTCATTTAAGCCAGCTAACAAAAGTTTGATATTTTGGTAGTAGACGCATACACAAACCGAATGAGTGCCACTAGCACCGGCTAAAACGCAATGTTAAGAACGATATTCCGCAAATTTAGTGAAACCAATTTTCGAATTGGGATACATTTCTTTATATTTTATGTATAGTTCTCTCAGATTATACAAAACAAGTCTTTTCTGCATGTAGTTTTTTGATCCATCTTCATTTTTTATGCACTTACTATCTTTGTAGTCTGGCATAATTCTACTGTTATCATCACTTTCATAAAACAGTCTTACTTGATCTACAGTGCCGCTTGATAATTTATTTCCTCTTTTGTCAACTAAAAGAGACTCATCATTATCTAGTAATTTAGATTTAGTACCCAGCCGACGAGAAGAATTTGAAAATTCAGCAATTTTACGAGAGCTCCAATTCTTTGGAAGTAATTGCATGAGGATCAATTTTTCTTTTTTGTTACATTTTCATCATTAAACAATTTTTTCAAATTAGAAATTATTTCATAACAATCATTTATCGAAATTTTATTTTTGTCTTTACTCTTGGCAATAAATTGTATCCTGCAAGAATCACATATTTTATCTCTATCTTTCAAAAACGGAAAACGTGTCTTCATTTCTACTGAAACTAATCTCAGATTATGTGAATGTTTTGTTTCATTGTAAGGATTAAAACGATGAAAATTCATAATAAATAGGAATATCAAAAAATAATTGTAATAATAATTTTATTAATTATTTCTAGAAATATAATGAGGAAGAATACATTTTTCAGTGGACTTAGAAGACTTTGAAGAACGAATGAAAATTACACACATCCGCGTGTAGCACATTAGAGACTGTCCACATAGTGGGTTTTGGGCTTTGATCTTTGGGCTTTGGGCAATAAAAAAATCGTTGTCGGTCATCTTGTAAATTCACAACCCGTGGTTGAAGACGAACAGAACTTCTATACAACTGAAACGGAATACTGACATAACCTTATAATTGACCACGGATTGTGAATTTACAAAATAACCGACAACGATTTTTTTTACACATTGCCCAAAGCCCAAAGCTCAAAGCCCAAAACCCACTATGATGTGGACAGTCTCTTAACAGCGCGTTGCATCGCAGCTCGGGGAGCGCGCCCGACCGCCCGCCGCTGTCTTTTCAATTTCATTACTTTTGAATCCTTCATTTCTCCAACTTGAAACTTTAGGCTTTTGTAGCTTAAGACTTGTACTTTCGAATCGTGTAATGCATTTTGAAAAAAAAATGGTATACTTTGAGAAAAATGGCTCTGAACATTCAACTTGAATTTTCAATCAGAAGAAAGCATTTTGAAGAAAAAACAATAGTACCATTAGAAAGAGGAGGAAAAAATCTATCGATATATGTACTTTGTTCTTTCCGAGAGACTCAGCGAATGAATATGAGCGAGTTGAACAAAGTGCATTTTGCGTGAAAACGGCGCCGCGCGCGCCCGCTGGCTCGTTTCTGGCGGACGCTCCCAATACCGTATACAACAGTATAGCGAGGTTCCTGGATAACGGGAATGCAAAGTTAATTTGATTCTACGTGGCAGCCATATTATTTTGTGAAATCGTTGGCTTTATATGTCCACGCAATCGATGGTCTTCTTACTATATACCTAAATATGAGGCAGAAAGAGTCCTGAAATTACTGGCATCTCACGTGCACAGTAATTCACGTTGACTGGACCCTGGAATTTCGCGCTGTTGTCGCGAACGAACTTATGTAAAATTTTTTCCTCGAACGTCCGTGAGCCGTTCCTGATATGAACGTTTCTTGACTTTGTTTTTTAACGAAGAACTAAGATAATACAGGACATTTAATCGAATTCGTTTGCTAATAGAAAGCAAAAAAATCTATAATAATTGCATACACTTGTTATTTATTACTTTCTTTTTTTTTTTTCCGTAGCGCCACCTCTCGACGATATGTCGATTTTGAATAGGGTCATATGCTCATATCCGATGGGATTCAGAAGAATGTAAACACTTTGGCATTCCAGACACGTGCTTATTTTCTATATATAGTGTGCGATGGAACTGGAATCAGTGAGAATGCAGCAGTTCTGCTTAATCGTTTAGTTTAAATGCAATTGAAAATTAAGTTGTGTGGTCACCATGAACTACGTTCGACGTTAGTAGTATTAAATCAAATTTTTCTATTCCATGAATTTTTAACAAAAGAATTTTGTTGAATGTTATTATAAAATTATATTAATTGGTTCTATGCTTTTAAATGAACATTTCTTTATGTAATTTATTGCTCAACAACAAAATTATGTAAAACTTACAGAAACACCTACAGAAGAATGTCCACTGACAAAAGAGAGAAAAAGCTGTTCTACAAGTGATTGCTGTGGCTTTCGATCAATAATATGTTCATTTGTTGTCCTTACAGCTGTTATTACAGCTTCTCTCATTCTTCAGTTAGTTTATGATGATAATGCATTTCAGGTACTCATAAATAGCATAAAAAATGTTTCACTATAATTGGAAGTAGTAATTTAAATGTAATATGCACTTTTTACAGGGAAGATTGAATATCCATGGTGCTGTAGCAACTGATTATACAAACTGCTCTCTAATTGGAACAAAAATACTTCGAAAAGGTGGTAATGCTATTGATGCTGCTGTAGCAGCTACTCTTTGTATGGCTGTTGTTGCTCCGCATAAAACGGGTCTTGGAAGGTGTATATTACATACTTTAAAAATTTGTACTAATGAAAGTTCATTTGACAAGTATCTTATTATGTATTGGTGCAAGAATAAAATTATAAAATAAATTATTTACAGTGGAGGCTACATTATGATTTACAGTCATAAAAATCAAGAACAACCAAAAATAATTGATTTTTTAGATAATACAATATCAGGTTTGTTGTTGTAAATACAGAGTATCTTAAAATATTTAATTTGTAAAATTATAATGAATTATATTTTAGATAAGTCTGGAAATGTTAAAGTAAGAATACCAGCTATGCTCCGAGGTTTGGAACATGCACATACTTTATATGGAAAATTACCTTGGCATGATGTGGTTGAACCATCTGCAACATTAGCTCGTAAAGGTTTTGAAATCTCTAGGGATTTGGCTGACGAAGCCACAAAAAATCCCAATTTAGGAATTTTGGCACATATTAATCCTAGACAAATTTTAATGTTGCCAAAACTTGCAAGTACTTTAGAGGCAGTGTCTAAATTTGGTACTAATGGTATGAAATAAATTAAATATTTATTCAGAAAACTATTGAATTTGATAATTAAAAAATAATATATTTTAGTTTTTTATAATGGTTCGATAACCAGCAAAATAGCTTTAAACGAAACAATAAACAAAAAACTTCTACATCAAATATCAAATTATGAACCAAAAGTAATCATGGTGGAAAAATCTAAACTTGCTCAATATACTATTTTTTATCCTGCAAGTTTGAACTATATACAGCCTGTCATCGAAAAACTAAATAAGTTAAATATATCTAAAGAAAATGCATCCTCTATAGAATTAGAAATTGCAGTTGCTGAAGCTTTAATTAAACTTGCACATCAACTTAAAAACCCTTACATCAATTATAGTAAGCAATATTAATTAATTACTTTGCCTTTAACTCTATGACACTCAAAATAATGAATTATATTTTTACCTGTAGCTGAAACCAGAATGTACACAGGTGTATCATCTGTAGATTGGCAAGATACTTATGTTTCTGTTATAACGTTAGTCTTAATAATAAATATCATTATAAATTGCATCTATTTTTATTCTATTCTTTTATCTATTGCAGGGGACTGAGTGCACCATTAGATATGGCATATGAAACTGAAGCTGGTTTTGTTTTTGATAAAACTGATAATGAAATGTCTCTTTCATCTTTGGTGCCAATTATTTTTTATGATGAAACTGCTATATGTGGACTACGAGGAGTTTTTGGTACAGATGATTCAATTATTGTTGGACAAATATTATATAACATACTCTTACGTTCTTTGAATATTTCTATAGCAGTTGAATACCCAAGGTATAGTTTAATTACTATCATATTTTAAATTTTATGAAAATTTCAAAGTTTAATGAAAATTTTTTTGATACTAACAATTTTTTAATTTAAATACTACCATTAATTTATACTGTTAAAGGTATTATGTACTTCCCGATGGAATTGCTATAGAAAATGATGAAAGATATTCAGGGAATTCACTTTTACGAGATAGTTTAAAAGCTATTGATTCACCATCTAAAATAAATGCTAATATGATAATGAAGAGTGTAAATGTTATAATTAAGCGAAAGAACTTAATTAGTGGTCATTCTGATAGCAGAGGAGATGGTTTAGCATCTAGATTTTAGAACATACTGTTACAAAACTGATATTTTTATGAAAAATATTAACACAAGACAACAATGCATGATTGATATACTCATTATGCTGTTTTAAATTGCATTTGATACATATTATATCCATTGAAGAAAAATTTATATTTATTCATACAATGTACAATAGTATTTTTTACAATCTATTTATTTTTTATAAAATAACGATTTTTATAATAAATCTTTTATAAAAAGATTGCAATTGTTTATCATTAATATTTAAATCACATATTTTTGCCTCCTAATAATTATGTACAAAAGTAAATTGTATCTTAAATAAAGTCTTTCATGGAAGTTTTTTCTTCATTAAGCACTGTTTTTTTTTCAAAACTTGTTTATCCTGCTATATCTTATTTGAAAGAACTTGCTTATTATGAGCCTCTTGCATACCTAGTTGTTTTATTTTTACATAAGCTGCACTAGCAGTTAAAACAATAACATTACTTAACCACCACAGAAACGGTTTACTCTCATTATACCAATGAGTAGCTAGAACAGTTTGTACACATGCTTTTGCAGTACCACTTATATTATGCGTTAATGGAGATGTAACTTTGATTTGCAGTGTTGTAACATATCCAATAGCAAATCCACAAATACCACCAATACTGATAGCTGACCAAAACTCTATGTCACTAATTTTATCATAATTATAAACTGTTTGAAATTCTCCATTTAGTAACATTAATGGAAGAAATAACACAACACTATAGACGTTATTGTAATAAGAAAGCAGCCAAATTTCGTCATTTACTAAAGGAAGTACTTTTTTAGTGTGAATTGAATACAGTGAAAGAGTCAAAGATCCAATAACACCAAAAAATGTTCCAAGTAAAGAGAAGGAACCAGAAACATTCTCTTGATCAACACCCAACCAAAATCCAAAAATTATTACTATGCAACAAATAACAGTTTTCATAGACGTTTTCTCTCCTTTTAAATAAAAGTTTACGATATTATAGAACATTTAAAAGTAAACTAGTTTGCATTAAAAATTTTACACAGTTTTAATAATATCTGTTTAAAACTCACCTAGTATAGTATATGTAAATATCACATTAAATACTGTTGTAAGAGATCTTCCAATGTAATAAAATGCTACTCCAACATATTTTAAACATAAATTATTACTTGTTATCATGCCAATAAATAAAACTGATAATGGTAAAATCTGAGATAAGAAAAAGTATGATAATTAGTTTTTACAATTAAATAAAAATAACAATTATCTAAATATGTACCTTTTTAATAGTTTCATAAGGAAATGGGCTTCCTTTGGGAAAATATATATATTTTGGAAATATTCTTGAAAGATTCTTTAAAGTTAAACAAATTGCAACACTTATTACACATTGAAACCAAGTAATAAATAATGGGGCATTAAGGTGTACTTTATCACTGGATAGTAAGGCTTTATTTACAAAAACCATTAATATTGAAACTACCCTGGAAAAAAAAAATGTCAATATATTTTGATTCTTCATAATGATCGGAATAGAATGAATGAAAAAGATTAACAAAAATAAATGTTTACATACCAGTAAAGTGCTACCACAAAACTGATATACATATATTTATGCAGCATTTCTGTTCTTTGGATCATTTTAACAGGTGTTTTTTAATGTTTACGGATTAATTTTCAAACTTTCTTTTCTATAGTTCTACACGTAGAATTTTCAATATTTTGAATTACTCATTTTAGAACTTATCTATAAAAGATAAAATAGTTAATTTTTAGGTTACATAATTATCATAATTATTAAGATAAACAAACTAAAAGTACTTTTAATAACTTCGTTACTTTACTAATAAATTACATGTCAAATATGATGACCAAAGAAAAATATATGTATAATACACAAGTCACAAAGTATGGTTTTAAAATGACAAGCCACGGGGCACACACTTATGTCTTATCTTTGTGAATGTGTTGGGGGTGTACATTTTTATAACAGATTTCTGACAAAACTATACGTGACGTTTGGCTGCAGTGAGTGAAGCGGCTGGCCCGTGACGCCGTGACCGCCTGTTCGGCCAGTCGCCGTATCAGCGCTTCGCGGGCTTTTCTGCAATACTTTTTCGGTTTTCAAGTTTCTTTCTGCTATATTCCTGTCAAAGGGAGAGTTCACACTAGACCCGTACCCCGTATGAATAACCAGAAATGTATATCTATACATATAATATGTATAGATATACATCTTTGGTTATATTCATACGGGGTACGGGTCCAGTGTGGACTTTCCCTAATATGCTCTCGCTATACATAAGCGCGAATGCACGCGTATTAGGGAGGAAATACAATAGGCGCCGTGCTCTGCTCCGTGCCCTGCTCCGTGCTCTGCGCCATCTGCGCCGTGGTATAAGCATTCAGCTGATTGGTTGATTCCACCCATCCCGACATTAGATATATACATATGCTCTATGATCCTAATAGAATTAACCAATCAGCTGAATGCTTATACCACGGCGCAAACGACGCAGAGCACGGAGCAGGGCACGGAGCAGAGCACGACGCCTATTGTATTTCCTCCCTTAGGGGTGTCGGACTGTTCGAAATTCGAACTACTCGGCCTAAATACTCGACTCGGCGAACTCGAGTCGAGTCGAACCCATTACTCGAAGTACTGAACTACTCGAACTTCAATCGAATAGTTCGAAATGATCGAACTGTTCGACATAATCGGACGGTCCGAAGTGATCGAACTGTTCAAAGTCCGATTGAATAGTTCGGAATAATTGAACAGTTCGAAATAATCGAACAGTTCGAAATAACCGAACAGTTTGAAAAATAATCGAACTGTTCAAAATAACTAAACTGTTCGATATGATTAAGCTATTTGAATCCCGGCTTGTAACTTTGTAAAATCTGTTTTATTATATTACTAGGAATTTGAGGCGCGCTACGCGCGCCAGATGCCCGTACTTTCACCAATCAGCGAACTCTCTGAAGTTGGCTCTATGTGTTTTAACCAATAATACTTTTTGCTCAGCAATATGGCTGCCCCGTAAAAGCATATGGCTGCCTCCTCATACCCATCTCCCTTTTAATATAGGATTATTATTCTTGATAGACACATTTTTTTACATTAAATTTAGTTTTCTATACAGTATAGAATTAAAATTCCACTTGTAACTAAGATATTTATTTCATAATAAATGATAAAATACTATTTTTTTAATTTTTAAAATTATTTCATTAAATACGCATTCATTTTTGTTAAAGTTAAATAAATAAATAAATAAAAAAGAAAAATACTTCGACATAAATCGAATAGTCCGACCTGGTTCGAACAGTTCGCCAAAACCGACTAGTCCGATTTCGGTCGAACAGTCCGATCTGGTTCGAACAGTTCGACCAAATCGAGTAGTTCGATCATGTCCGAGTAGTTCATTTGGTCCGAACAGTTTGATGGTATACGAGTAGTTCGTATGATGTTGAACAGTTCAAAGTATCGAGTATTCGACTCGAGTTCGAAAAAATAGTTCGATACTGTTCAAACACGTCGAGTCGAGTATTCGTGCATCCCTAACGCGTATGCGCGCGTAAGCGAGTGACGCGAGTGTCCACATAGCGTCTCATGTGCCTTGTCTTTCGTCTTATGTCTCAAGCGCGAAAAAATTGTTGTCCAAATTCTTATACATTTAGAGTTTATGGCAATAGAAAATTATACAAAAGAAATGACCATAGATTAGAAATTAGGGCCTTTGCACGCTAAAAGCATAACGCAAAGGAATAAGGAATAAGAGGGCATAAGGTGGACATAAGGTACTTATGCTCCGCTTATTCCTCTTATGCCCGTGTTGTGTACGCAACGGATCGTGCATAACCCCTAAATTGCTTGTTTTGGAGTAAGTTTTTTAATAATAAATTGCAAGTAAACATTTACCTCTTCATCCATTGTTCAAAAATGTCTACACTATAAATTATTATAAAAATAATCACTAAATGATTAAGAAGAAAACTTTTCTCACTTCTGCACGTTGAAATGATAAAATACAAAAGCCCCTCAAGTTTTATTATTTTGTCAACTTTTTATATTGTAACCAATTAGAGTCAATTAATAATTACAGTAAGCTATTTCATTTCGAAAACTTTGCTCCAAAAAAATCAAGAGGTTATGCACGTTTCGTTATGCGTACACAACACGGTCATAAGAGGAATAAGCGGAGCATAAGTACCTTATGTCCACCTTATGCCTTCTTATTCCTTATTCCTTCGCGTTATGCTTTTAGCGTGCAAAGGCCCTTATTAAGATTGCGGACAACGATTTTTTTCGCGCTTGAGACACGAGACAAGAGACAGCTAGGGCACATGACGGAGATTCCACAATAAGCGGCTCCGCTCTACCCCGCTCTGCCCCGCTCTGCCTGCTCTGCCTTACCTGCTAAGCCTGTTTCTGGCGGTGATTAGTTAATTCCATCCATCCCATCAGTTTCGTCAAGGGAATTAACCAATCAAAGCCAGATTCAGACTTACAAGGAAACGTCCTGAACTGTCAAATTAAAAAAATTATAAAAACTATACTAGGTAGTAGTCCTCCATGAGACATTCACAAATATATATTTTTTTATCGGCAACCAAGGCCGTTTTGAGGATTAAATCCACGCCGGAAGTTCACATTGAAACATGATTTTTTTCGATATATCTGTTTCTATTCAATTTTTTTTATGAAACAAATTGGAAAATGTTTGTTATAAAAAGTACAAGTAATCTAGAATATATATATGCAGTGTGTAAGTACACACACACACATACACACACACGCACGCACACGCACACGCACGCACGCACACACACACGCACGCACGCACGCACGCACGCACATATATATAACATATATGATTTTTTTGATCCAACGATTTAGATGTTTTTCCTCATAAAAAGTACCAGTAGCATATAGGACATATAATTTACTCGTAAACCCGTCAGGGTTGTATCCCTATTTATTTAAGATACGTCATCATCTTTTTTATAAACAAATTTTTATTTATAATTGATAAAAATCAATAATTTGATTCAAAATTGACGAATTTTCCATTTTTCTTTTAATTCATAATAATAGTAATTATAATAGTAATAAATTATTAATATTTAATGTCTACAATATACATGTTTTGTGTTAATCATTTAATATAAAATATTTAAAAAATATTTGAAAAATTATATTATTTATACAATTTTGACATATTAGTAACCCTACTATTACTATTATTGTTCGAAATGAAATGAATTGAATAATTGTTCAATGAAATTTTTTACTGTTTCAAAGAAAGTGTGAAAGCCGATCACGCACATATACTTGATCTTCCTGACTTGATTTTATTGTAGAGCAGAGTGACAGAGTGGGAGAAGATATGGCGTTGATTCATTTTACAATTGACTAACGAATACTCTAAAAAAAGGTTAAAGCTACCTTAAACTCAAAAAAGTTATGTATTTTTTTAGTCATCCATTTTATTATCGACAATGTTTTTCACTATCATTCATAAATTATTATCCATATCTTTATATTACCTTACATAATTACATATACGAATACATGCTGTAGTAACCAATTTTACATACAAACTTGTTTAAAATAAATTTTATCACATGACGGTTAGATATGTAAAGCAAATAATATCAGAACAAATAAAACAGAGGAGAATTTTATTATAAATATAAATTATTATGTGTTACATCGTACCTATTCATGAGATCATGGATTATATGTTTTGCAATAATGATATTCATGGTAAAAATGTTGTAAAGATAGCGTTTTTTTTTGCACTATGAGCAAGTTATGATTGCGGAAAAGCAAATATCGCATGTAATAAAATTAGAATTGAAACAAAACTTTTGGGGATTTTCAACTTTCTCTGGCCTTTTGTAAATGTAACCTGCAGCAAACCAAGTGTATATTTATACACGGAAAAAAATTTGGAAGCCTGGGATGTCGGAGGTATGAAATTAACAGAAATCCAAAAAATACCGTATCTGTACGCGTCCAAAATTGAATGTAGTCACTTCCAAATTGAATTGCGTGGACTCCAACAATTTCGGTTGTGTACGGATCTCAAAATGGGATTATGTGTATGCCATGTTGGAATGGCGGGGACTCCGAGACTTTCGGTACCGTCGGGATCCGCCCGATGGAGTCCTCAGGCCCCCATTCTTGGTATCTCGGCGAGTCGACTATACATTCGGACGTATTTCACGCGCGCCGCTTCATAAATATAATAATATAATATATATAAACGGTTCAAAACGTGTGTGCTATATTATACTATAATAATACTTTGATATATAATGATGAAACGCATATATATATGAGAAAAACGCGCGCGAATGCGGACCGTTCCCCTTCTCTCAACGCTGCCGCGCCACGATACCAGAGATGGGGGCCTCAGACGTCCAAAGTGGAATCGCTACAATACCGGAAATCTCGGAGTCTGAGGATGACCGAATTGGAGTTCAGAACATACGTTTTTGAATCGTGAAGACTCCGAAGATATTGGATTCTTACAGGTTCAACTTTGGATGCGCCTTAATTCCAAATTCGTCATAAATTAAGACGATCGATAGTATTGTACGGAGTCCATATATACCGGTGGTCTGGAGATCCTAAATTTTTTTCCGTGTAGTACATTTCGACACGGGTGGGGAAGTCAATTATTTAGCTACTCGCTTCGCTCGTGCAAAAAGTCACACCACCTAAATAATCGACTTACGCACTAGTTTCGAACGGTATTTTATACCACGAGCGCCGAAAAATCATATCAAAGTTGTGATTTTGAGGTTAGAGTGGTATAAAATAAATTTCTAAACCTGGGACTGGATAATTGATTATGCAGTAATGACTGAATTTTAATAATATCATTTCGATTATGTAAATTGATGGCTTCATTCGTCAACAATATCATGTCTGAAAACTTTCGAACAAAGTTCTTCAACATGCAAAAACCATATACATCAAGAGGTTGACATCTCTGACCCCAGCTTCAAGGTGATTTTTAGTCAATTTACCTAATTTGGAAACCATAACGTAAACGTTTTCAGCTTTGATAAATTTCGCTCTACTACTGGCCCAAACTCTCCCTCTGGTTCTTGTAAAACTAATAAAAATGGAGATAAGAGACTGTCCACATAGTGGGGTTTGGGCTTTGATCGTTGGGCTTTAGGCAATGTGTAAAACAATCGTTGTCGGTCATCTTGTAAATTCACAACCCGTGGTTGAAGACGAACAGAACTTCTATACAACTGAATACTGACATAACCTTATAATTGACCACGGATTGTGAATTTACAAGATAACCGACAACGATTTTTTTTACACATTGCCCAAAGCCCAAAGCTCAAAGCCCACTATGTGGACAGTCTCTAAAAGTTTTCCTTCGGCAGATATGATTGGTTGAATGGTGTACGAATGTATGGTAGCGTGTGTTGATTGAACAGTACAATCGATTTTTTTTTCTCCTTTGCTAGCGAGGGTTCGTCCTCTATGTAATTCGTAATTGAAGCCAGATTGGTCGGAATTGTATACACGTTCTGCACCATATTTTGTTATAGCATTTTTCACTTCATTGCGAAATTCCTCTATTTTTTTAACGTTTCTCTGTATTATCTAGAGATTTTTTGTAGTAATTTTAGTTATTTTTCGAGAACCGATATTATGTCGACGTTTAAATTCAAGTAACCAATGGGAAGAAGCTTTAAATCCTTTCAAATTTATTTCTTGTGCTTTTTCTAGTGCAATACGTCTAATATCTATATCGTGAATACGCATTCTATCCAATCTGGCTTTTTCAAATATACATAAACAATGTTCTTCAATTTGTTTCAATTTATCGATTCGGCTTCCTTCCGCGGCTACTTGCTCTCTCCACCTATACATTTGACGTTCCGTTTTCAATTTCTTAAATTTATTTTGGACAGTTGTAAATTTCCTTTTCTTTTTACCGCTTGACCAAAATTCTACAGCCCACTTTTTATAGTTCAAATAAATAAATTCCATCTTGCTGCTGCACTGATTTTCGGTTTCAGATATTTCCGTATCTTCAAAATCTATATCTATCATGTGAGTCATCCGCAGGTATGTCATTACGAGGTTCATATGAATTATCGTAATATAAATATTCATCTGTTTCTTCGAAAATACTATTATCCTCTAAACTAGATACAATAATATTGTACACTGTATTGGTAACATATTTTTCTGTATTATTAACAGGTAGTCTCTTTTCTTGGCCTTGAAACATATTATTTAGGATGAATAATACATTCATCGCATTTATTAAATTCATCTTTCTGGATAATTATTGTATTTTTATTTTTCCTTTAGATAGTTTGTATGAAAATGTAGTGCTGCAAAAAAATTTATTAAAGCATGAAACTCTTATAAAAGATAATAATATATAAATGCAAAAAAGAATATCCTTGGTACAACTGGTTTTTCATAAGTCTTATAATTAGAATTATTAATATATTATTTTGAAATAGTTAAATTTTTTCAATGTTAATATAGTTCCGCGGTAAATTTCAATTGTAAGTTGATTCAACTCTTTTTACGTCCAAACGTAGGACTAAAATTTACTTGATATTTTATGAATAACTTTAATAAAATAAGTTAATAATATAATTTTTTTTGTGACGAATGGAGAATAATTCCATTCATACAGATTATACAAAATACATATATAAATAGTTATTCTGGCTGATACCCCACTTAATTACAAATTATAGATTATATTATTTTTCATCTATTTTTTTAATTAGAGTCATAAAATTGATATAAGTAGTAAAAATAATAATAATTGTTTTACCTGGTATTTCTCTCTAAATTAATTTCAAGAAAATATTTATTTTCTTTCGGAGACGATTTTATGAGTCGACAATGATAAATATTGATTATTTTGACGTCAATTTTTTTAATCAAGGAAACGCTTAAGATTGTGCAATACTTTATTAATGTACAATTAGCGCCGTGGTGTATCACTCGAGCTTTGATACGGAACTGCCTTCTTCTCCTTATCGTTAGTCTAAAATTAATCAACACTATATATACTTAATATCCACCCACTCTAATGACTCAAAGTCACTCGAGCTTCGATACTGTCTTCCTTTTCTTATTGTTAGTCTCAAATTAATCAACAGTATATACTTATGATCTCCTCCCACTCTATAGTGACTCAAAGTCAAAATTGTATAAATAATATAACTTTTCAAATATTTTTTAAACATTTTATATTAAATGATTAGCGCAAAACATATATGTAGACAGTTTCGAAAAAGTGATATTGAAATGTTAAAAAAAAAGGTAAATGTAATAGATACAACACTATTAATCACACGAGTTTATAATGTTATAGACGTTATAAATATTAATAATTTATTATTATTATAATTACTATTATTATGAATTAAAAGAAAAATGGAAAATTCGTCGATTTTGAATCAAATTATTGATTTTTATCAATTATAAATAAAAATTTCTTTATAAAAAAGATGACGCATCTTAAATTAATAGGGATACAACCCTGATGGGTTTACGAGTAAATTATATGTGTCCTATATGCTACTGGTACTTTTTATGAGGAAAAACATCTAAATCGTTGGATCAAAAAACTCATATATGTTGTACACACACATACACACACACACACACACACACGCGCGCGCGCGCGCGCATGCACGCACGCACGCTCATAGTCACGAAAATTTTTTTTATCAAAAACAACGGATTTTAGCGCCAAAAGTCTTTAAACATGTTTTTGAACATTTTTTGTTTCAAAAATTTTTTTCACTGTTGCAAAGTTTCCTTTTTGAGGAAGCAAAACATTTTCTTAAAGAAAGAAAATATTTTTAGAATGAAATTTTGAAAAATCTAAACTTTTTTTTAGATAGCACTTTAAAATAAAGCTAATATTTTATTTCAATAAAAAATATAGACGTTTTCATACCATAGAAGAAAATTTAGAGAATATGTTTTTAGTACAGATCTGATTTCTATTTTACCGGCACTAAATATTTTAAGTAAATCAAATTTAATTAATTAACCTCTTATCATAATTTACCATTTTCTTAACATATTGTGTAAATAAATAATTATTAAAAACCATTAATATATTAGATGAATGATTAAAATGAAATATTAATATTGGATAAATACGGTTAATGTAGCTTAAGTAGATGAAAATATCCAAATTCTTTCATGCGAGCGATAGCGTAACGGATAGCGTGCGTGCGTAGTAACCCAAGAGTCGTGGGTTCGATTCTCGGTCAGGGCGAAAATTTTATGTAAGTTTTTTTCTGCGATAATTAAAATGCGATTAATTTATGAATAATTTCTATAAATGATATGCGAAAATTTATATGAATACACTTTACAGATCTTAAAAATAAGTTCTCTAACCTTTAGAAAGCGCACATAAAGAATTCTTTATGATTTCTTTATCAATTTTTTTTGCGCAAGTACAAAATCAAATTTAAAAATTGAGAATTCTTTATGAATGCTTTAGAGGCGGACATTCGTTATAACATGAAGCTATCATTAAGAATTCTATTAAAAAACCTACTGGAAAAAAGCATTCATTAAGAATTCATTAAAATCTTTATTAAATTTCCTGATGCTGATCGGGTAGACTTTGTGAGATAGCCAACTCTACAAGAAAATTCGACGGGGTACGGATACGGGGTATGGATAGGGGGACGGACATAGTGTGGATTCTGCCTAAGAGCGAGTCCACATAAGAGGTCTATGCGCCTGTGCTTTTGTGCCAAGTGAAAAAAAAACTAGTTGTTCGATATGTAGCATACTCGTTAGTCGTTACCCATGGCTGAAGATTAAGGCCCGAATTCATAGACGCTGAGTCTGTCTCAAGTACGGTATATATAGATATACTAAAGCATGGCTTCAAACCTTACTTGAGTCCGACTCGCGTCTCACTTACCGACTATGAATTCGGACCTAACATATTGAACTTCTGCCATGGGTCATGAGTATGCTACTTAGATATCGGACAAATAGTTTTTTTCGCTTGGCACAAAAGCACAGGCACAAAGCTCATGGCACAAAGCTCATCCCAATTAAAAGTAACCAATAAAATCCAATAAAAAAATTTGCATAAGATATTATAAGTATTTGAACCAGTAAAATCTCATTAAATTCTTATTATATCAAATAAAATGTATCTATTCATCGGCATAAACTAATGTTTTCATTAGCTTAAGCCAATCAATAGATTACTTAGGGATATGTGGTAAAAAAGGTTCCAAATCTCCGCTAGCGTATAAGATTTTGAACCTTAATTACCAGATATTCCTAAATTTTCACCAGAAATTACTAAAGCATATATTTCCGCGAGCAGTTTCCGTTCGATTGTAGATACAGCGTTAGACACTGCGGTCCTTGACTAAGGGAGAATGTACATAAGCGCTGTGCTACACTGAGCTGCGCTACGCTATGTTGCGCTGCGCTACGCTGTCGCATTGATTACTTGTAGACCTCGTCGCTGATTGGCTAATATTTAAATGTTAGCCAATCAGCGACGAGGTCTACAAGTAATCAATGCGACAGCGTAGCGTAGCTCAGCGCTTATGTACATTCTCCCTAAGGGACTCGCCACAAATGGACCGTGCCATGCCGTGTCGTCGCCGCCCGGGCCGCCCCGTGCCATAGCGTGCCGAGCGCTTTTCGAATCGGAGTACGCCGTCTATCAAGAGTATTGCTTCCGTGCTCCAAGCCCTTTTGGACATATGAGTTTGTCATCTGCAATCTTTGTTTATGACGAAAAAAATCAAGCATAGCCTGGATTGCTCCGAAATATTCTACAGGTAAAATCATTGTTAAATCATTGTAAATTTTGCTAATGTCAACATTATGTTAATTTTACGGTGTTATAACACTTTTTTTTTGTTTAATAGCATGGAATAGCATAGATTAAAATAAAAAAGCAACTCTTAACCTACTGTATGTCACATGGAACTGTTGTATCCTCGTTTGTAATAAAATAAATAATAATTTAATAAATTAATTATTAATAATTATTAATAATTATTATTATTAATTAATAATATTTAATTTAATTCAATTTAATAATAATAATAATTTGTAATAAAATATATTATTGTTCATGTTGTAGTAGATACGCAAAAATCCACCATCTCCTGAGTTTTTTTTCTTTTTTTTTTATTAATATTCTAGCTATTATCAATAACGATACTGCTGTCACATGTAGTTTACAACACGTTAACATTTTTTCCATTTTACTTTGGTCCATTCTGTAAATTAATTATTAAACAGTATTAAACAAAAAAAAAGTGTTATAACATCGTAAAATTAACATAATGTTGACATTAGCAACATTTACAGTGATTTAACAATGATTTTACCTGCAGAATATTTCGGAGCAATCCAGGCTATGCTTATTTTTTTCGTCATAAACAAAGATTGCAGATGGCAAACTCATATGTCCAAAAGGGCTTGGAGCACGGAAGCAATACTCTTGATAGACGGCGCACTCCGATTCGAAAAGCGCTCGGCACGCAGGGCACGGGGGCCTTTCTACATATGTGTGTTCTGTGTGTTCTATATGTTCCCGACAAAGACAGATAGATCTGTTCCGTTTATGTAAGACAGAGACAGACATAGAGAGAAGTTGTCTAGAACAGACAGAACACACATATGTAGAAAGGGCCCCGCGTCCGCCCGCGCTTATGTGGCCGTGACCTTAGTGAATATTTGTAAATACATTAAAATACTTCTAAAATAGACATTAAACTTTTTTGTCCAATTTTCATCTACCCAGTTTTGTTAGATGATGATTCCATTTAAGAAAATAATTATTAATAATTATTAATAATTATTTTTAAACATCGCCAGCAGAACTGCCAGCGCCATCTGTAAAACATGTCTCATTATTGGCTGCTGAACTTTGACCAATCGTTGCGCAGCCCCAACGGAATGCCGTGGTATAATGCAGGTGCAGTGAACTCTCTCTAGTAGTCGTCTGGCTGATGCCCGGAGGGGGCCACTCAAAGATGGCGGTGACGCTAGCTCGGCATCAGCAGCTAGTCGTTGGTGAACCAGCGCGCGGGCCAGGTCTCCGGACGATTTCAAGTGCAAAATTTGACCGGATGACTACGTGCGTGCCCCGCAGTTCGTAGCTCACCGAGTGCTGTGTGCATCTCCTGTACGCGCAGAGCCTTGGTCGACAGAGAACTGCGACGTTGCACGCAGGTAAGAGAACTGCTGCCTGCCTCCCCCGCACTGTACGTGCGTTTGAGAGAGAACGAGAGCGCGTGCATGTGTGGTGCGACGGGCCCGTAACAGTCTTGTAACGGTGGCAAGAGGAGACCCCGTGCGTGAAAATCGCCCCTCCCCCCGCTCTCCTCCTACCGCCACCGGTGCGCAGCTACCATGTGTCACTCGCGGCGAGTGTGAGCGACAGTAACGGGGTCTCCCTGTGCCCTGAGCACTGTTTTGTTTTCCTAGTTACGCGAGGCAGAGTCTGGGAAAGAGCACTCGTGTGCACGCACACGCTTTGCCATCTCTCTGGCCTTAGTTTTGTGGCACTGCCATGTCTGTCATATACCCCAATGTTTTGCAATGGTGTAGAACTCCAAAACATTATTATCAATGGGTGCGTTTAGTGAAGAAAACTAAATGCATTTTTATGGTCATATGTTGTTTTATCAGAAAAAGCATTGCTGATACAACTGACCTCAACTTAGCTTTTTTAACTTAAGAAGATATTTGTAATGTAAAACACGGCATTTTTAATTTATGGCTGTTCTTGAGTTGATTGTAAAGCAAGATTTGTCACTACTAAGTATGATGTTTGTATTGACAGTGAATAATGTTTTTCAGGCAATATTATCAAAATGACGACACAGTACTCGAGGAGTGTTTTAAGAATGGTGGTAGCACAAATTTGCCAAACCATTGGTTGGCATTCTATTAATTCTACGCCATTGGAATTCATGGTTGATCTTATGCAAGAGTATATTTTTGAACTTTCAAAACTAACCCAGCAATATGCACAAGTTTGTAAGTACATTTTCAAAAATATTATATTTTTCATCTAATTTAAAAATAACAATTTTCTGATTTTGCATATTATTTTCAGTGGGAAGGTGTGACGCTAATTTAGATGATCTAGGTTTAGCATTTCGGCACATGAATATTGATTTACAAGAATTAGCAGAGTATGTGAGAAATGTTGATTCTGTACCATGTGTAGTTTCTGTACCTAAATTACCTGTTCATAAAGAAAGCCATCTTAATTTTTTAAAACCCGGAAGTCGAGAAGTAGTAACACGACCAGTACATGTTCATGAACACTTACCTGCTATGTATCCCAATACAGAAGGTAAAAATTTTATCAACACATAATTTGTTTTTTTTTTTTTTTTTTTTTATTACATTTTTTTATTTTTGTTTTAATTAAAATATTGTAGTAAAATTTTGTTTCTGTTTTTTGTAGATATATATCCTCCAGACACCGCACCACCAGAAAGTAATTCTGTTACAAATGAAACAGTTAACACTTCGGAGGATGAGTCCAATGAAAATAATAATATAGTTGCCACAAATGGAATTTCATTAAATGAAGACAGCCCTGTAAAAACAATTCCTTCTGGTGTATTTAAACGACCAGGGGATCCCATTTCACTTGATGGACCTGTAGTGAAACGAGCAAAAACCACTGAGGAAGGTCGTCCACTTCGTGAAATCCACAGTGTTATAATGACTACTTCTGGTTTTCTGTCAACTGCTAGAGAAGGAAAACTTCCAGAAGCACGAACACCCCAACAAGCTCGTGCAGAAACTCCCCCACCTGAGGCTTATCCTATGGTTCCTCCTGAGGTAAAAGTGGAGAAAAAACTAAAGAAAATTCCGAAGAAAGAGGATGGTAAACCAGAAAACAAAGAAAATAAAAAGAAGAAAATTCCAAAAGATAATCTATTTCAACCAGATGAGATTAAAGATGTTAAGGTTAAAAAGTTAGCTGGCATGAAAGAATTAGCTAAATTGAAAGCTTTAAAACCTGGAAGCAAGGCATCGAGTCCCAATTTAGCAGGACCATCTAATGTCAATAATGTAAAAACACAAGGTAAATAATAATTTTTATTTATTATTTTTTTTTCTTTTTCTATCAATTTCGTTGTTAATGGTAACCTATAACTTTACAACAGGTAAAGTTTCTGGTGGTAGTCCAAAGCCTGTAAAAAGTGGTACTCCTCCCACAAAAGCAAAAGCTGAAAAATCAGATGTTGAGCAAAATACTGAAAGTCCATTCTCAAATGAACGTAAAGAAGAAACTATTGATAAATTGCCTATCGAACCAGATAAACAGAAATTAAACATTTTCAAAAAAATATCAAATTCAAAACCAAAGGAAGATAAAGAAAAGGAATCTGATTCACAACACAAATTGAAGGAAATGGCTTCTCGAGAAAATTCACCAGCTTTGATTGCTGGGGATAACTTATTGCATCGTAATGATATAATTAAGCCAGAAGATAAGAAGCCTATTGCACACATCCACCCACTAGTAAATAATAATAATGCTATGAGAATGTCAAATGATGTAATGGATCTGATGAATCCTAGTTCAACCACGTACACATTCGATATGTCTCCACCAACTACACCTGGTGCACCCAAAACTCCAGAGGTCCGTGCAGAAGTTCCAAATTTTGTAGTTGAAAAGAAAAAGCGTAAGGATAAGACTGCAAAAAAAAAAGAACCAAAGCCAAAAATTCCGAAAAATTCTCTTAGTCCAAAGAAGGTATTAAAAATTTTTTTATTACTATAGAGACCAATACTGAATTATTACTTTTGATGTTTGAATTAAATCTTAATTTAATATCAATTTTCAGGCACGACTGTCGAGTGACTCGTTAAATGAGGTCATTTCTTTGGATCGACCAAAGACACCAACAATTGAAAAAGACATACAGTCACAGCCAATTCAGTTACCACCTACTCGAGATTCTATTATACCTCCACACATTCCTTATCCCATGTTTCCTGCACCGTTTCAGTCAGGTCCAGGCCTCATACCTCATCCTATGTTTCCAATGCCTATGCATAAAAATATGCCTCGAATCCCTAACATTGTTGGTGTGCCAAATTCGCCAGCAGCGATTCCAGGAATTATGCATCCCCGCTTTAGGCCGCCATTGGACGGGGGTAGACCACCATTTATACCACCATCGTTCGTTAATGAGCCTATGTCGATGGTGCCTTCGTTTCCCCTGAAACAACCTCAACTAGTTCAACAACCTACTGAAAAACAGAGAACAAAAAGTCCAGATAAGGAATTTCCTACACCCAAACCCACATTGTCAACGTATCCAATGCCAGAAGCCGCAGCACCTCCTTTGATGCTAAATACCACAGGAGGCATTCCTCCACCCCTTATGCCAACTACAATATCCCCAGTGGTACCTGCACCTCTTTTACCACCTAACATTTCTTTGACAAAACCTGTGAAACCTGAAAAAGATAAATCTGAAAAGGTAGATCGGAAAAATTACATTTACAACAGTTTATTAGGTTACATTATTATTATACATGCGAAATTAATATTCCGTATAGTATGTTACAAACATAAGAGTTATTTTTGTTCATTATTTTGAATGGTCTTCAATTTTAATTACAGAAATCAAAAGAGCATAAAAAGGAAAAGAAAGAGAAAATGAAGAAGAAAAAAGAAAAGAAAGAAAAACACAAAGATAGAGGGGAAAAGATCAAAGAAAAGAAAGATAAATCAGAAAAAAAAGATAAGCTCGAGAAAATAAAGGAAAAGAAGGAAAAGAAGGAAAAGCGAAAAGAAAAGGAAGCAAGTAAAAAGCTTGCAGTAAGTAGATGATTTCATTACTACATTAGTGACGAATTTACTATTTTAACTTATGATGTTTTACAAACTTTCTTTAACGGGGTTCCATAGTCCTACTATTACCGATCGAGCAATTCACACAGTTTCAAGCTGATTAAAAATAAAATACGTCGAATCACAAAAAAATCAAGAGAACACTTCGCTGCGGTTTTGAACGTTCTATCATCCAGTAAAAGTTTGGAGTCGAAATATCAAGTTGTTTTTGTAAAAACTTTGAACGAAACCGAATTTTGTTTTGTTCAAAGTTTTTGCAAAAGCCACTTAATATTTCTAGATTTAAATACTTTGTACGCCATATTTTTGAACATTGTTTTGCATTTTTAGTTGAAGTTCCTATCCTACTTCTTAACCATCCAGCTTTTATTCTTCGTTCCTTGTTCTAATCGTTTTTAATTCTCTTATAGAATATTGAATATATTTCTTTAAAGATATTTTTTAGAGTAATGATTTCAAAAATTGGTATAGTGTCATTAATGTGTATATATATATTTTTTTTTATATAGAAAGAAGAAAAGGTCGTCGAGAGTGTTCCCAAAATTACTCTAAAATTAGGACTAGCAGGAGATTCGCCGCGACCTTCTACACCTGATAGTGCCTTAACTAAAAAAATGTAAGAAATGCACATTTCTGTAATTTTATATTTCATTTATTTTCACTTAATATTTTATTAAATATTTTAACGTGATATTTAATTTAGAACTATAAAGCCACCGAAGAAGCCTGAGGAGGAAGTAAAACGTGAACCGACTCCGGAACTGGCAAGAATCTCGGCTTTAGTAACGCGGCCGCCCAAGCAGAAGTCAACAAGTAAGAAAGCGGAGGAGTGCCTCTTAGAGGCTTACGGCAATCTCTCCTCGGAAGCTTCTTTCTCTTGCTCAACACTTACTTCCAACTCCCGGGGCAAGAAGCCTGTCTTCAAGGCTCTACCCCAACAACAACCTTCCCCATCCTCGTATCTTAATTCCCATGCCTCCTTAGAAACACAGCAAGGCACGCAGTACTGCTTCACTGTAAGTATAATGAGTCGATATATTCCGATTCGAATTAGCAATGGAACTTGGTCTTGCTTAATTAGAGCAAGGCTTTTCCTTATAATAAATGACGTATAGATTATTAATTACCATTTTACTACAGTTAATAAAAAAGACGACAACGATTTACAGATGATTTCAAATTTTTTTAATATTATTTCTTTATAAATTAATTGTCAATAAAAGTATTAGAATTTAATTATACATAAATTATAGTATAATATACGTAGTTTTTATTCGATAATAATGATTCGATTCATTCAATTATAATAATATTAACATAAATTTTTATTTATAAATATTAAAGTTCCATTTTTTCAATGTTTTTTTTCGAGTTATTAAATGTTACTCTTGTAAAATTTAACTTGATTTTTATAAGGTGGTTCTAAACTTTTCGTTGTATCAGTAAACATTTGTTCCATTGCGTTAATTCAAATCATTAATCAGCCCAATCCATCAAATGATGCATTAAAATGGACTTAAATGAGGCAAAAAGTGAAGAAATCCTTATCCACAATCCAACTTCATCCCATAATCACTCTTCTTTCTATATCATTGTATTTTCTGAACTTTCCTCATCTTTGTTAATTTTTTTTTTTTTTTATTTCTTTGTAACCTTATTACAAGGTGATGGTTTAGTTATCATTTATTAGTTGGTCGATGCTTTCTTCATGATATTTTAGATTTACCAGTTCACGGTCTCCATTGTGTTTTTTTTGTTTTGTTATTATTTCATATGTATCAAAAGCTCGTTCGTCTTCAAATTTGATTATTTAGGAATTAACTAACTAGGAGAGTGTCGGGGATCCGGATCACGGATTTGGCTCCAACTTTGAGATATATTTTTGGATGTAGAAATATGAAGAAAGCTACAAGGTAGACCCTAATGCTCCAAAAACTCAAAATCTGGGTATTTTTAGTTTCATTTTGAAGAAATCGTGAAAAAAGTCTTCCATTCAATCTTGGGAAGTTTTAAATATAATTTAATAACTGGAAAATATAACTAGAGAAAACGAGCTTTCATTTAATTTTTCCAGATTTAAAAAATGTTGATTTCTTCCACAACTACGATCAGTTGAGTAATAAAATGCACTGTTAAACCATAAAAATTTGCAGTTCAACTTCATACTTATTTTAGTGCATTTTTTTTTTGCTGAATTTTAAATCATCATAAAACTAAAAATGTCCAGAACTTGATTTTTTTTATTGTTAGAGTCTAATATTGCGACTTTCTTCATATGTTCACACCTAAAAATATACCTTATAATTTGAGCTGAATCGGAGATTCGGATCTTTGATACTCTTATCTCCTAGTAAGTTAAAAATCACTAGTTTTCGTAAAATAATCTTAAATTATTTGTCAACTATCTATAGCTAAGAATGTTCTTAATATAAGGAAATAAATCTTTTAATTTTTTTGATTTATAATTAATATCATCAATTATAATAGATATTATTAAGGAACTGGTTGATAGTGTACATTATTTAGTAATATTTAAAACTAATTCTTTTCCATTTTTCTCTTTATCTGACCATTTCGTGATTAAGTTGAAATCTTTTTTTTTTTGATTTATTATTTTTAACCATGTCTCGAATGCACGGTAGTTTTGAAGCTTTATTTTTTATGAAGCAGCTGTATTTGTTAAGTTTTGGAGCATCTTTGATTTAAAAATAACCTCCGAGAATAAATTTAAAATTATTATTGCATTAAAATTAAAAAAAAAAATTTTAATAAAAATTAAGATTTTTTTAATATCTTATGTTTTTATGAATAAAGTAATTTTTGCACATTTGTAAACAAGAATAATTAAATTTTTGTAATTATCTTTTAAATATTTGTTACAACAAAATTTTTTATTTAATATTAAATAAAAAAAAACTGATCTACATTCATAATAATTTTAAAAATTAATTTTTAGAGTTTACTTATTGGGAAGTTTGTAGATATTATAATTTAATTAAAAAATTTTGCTTGCGATGCGAAACCCCCCTGTTACCAATGATTGCAGGGATTCGTTTTTTCCATTCAGTTTTGAATTTTGAGGGAAAATCTCTTTGACAAGCTGTAGATTCGATAATAAACTACAACGTATCAGAGGCGATATTTGCTTTGGAAAAAAAAGAAAAAAAAAGAAAAAAAAAAACAGGTCCCTGTAACAGTCGGTAACGGGTAGTAGTCACATCGCCTTTAGAGGGTTTTCTTAATGTTAATGATAAATTTAGGGATGATAAAAAGTTTATTGTGTAAGATTTCTAAAAATTACTAAAAATATAAATTAACCGAATCAAAAAAGCAAAAATTGAGTTATAGCTGTGATTTATCTTATTATCTGCATGTAGATTGCACGTGTAGTTAGATTTTCTAAATAAGTAGAGTCTGAAAAAATCGTTAGACTTATAACCATCGCTTTTGATGGCACAGAGGCAAAAGCGGAAGCTGTTCCTAAAAAAGAAGACACTAAGGAAGATAAAGAGAATGGCGGGAATTCATTAACTGCAAAATCGGCCGTCACCGTGGTGAGTAATAAGATCTTCGAAGTTACGAGGAAACTCTTAATGCCAATGTTTCTTTATTTGTACATTTCTCTTCTCTATATAGAACAACGTTCTATATCAAGGAATCATACTTTATCAGGGTTACAGGAGTTTGCTGCTCAGTTCTTCTTATATTTGTTTATTTGTTATTTTTTATTTGATGGGATGTATCATCAGAAGTTAAAATATTTCAAACTTTCATGATTTGCAAACATACATTAAATTTAATCTAGTGCTTCAGCCTAGTAGCTTATGGTTAGTTTGCATTTCAAGTTTTGGTACAGGAATTGTATTTATCAAAATATAAATAGGAAGAGAGAAGTTCAATTCAACCTCAAAAATTATCATTTTATATTCATTTTCACACCTTGTTCATTCACAAAAGTACATTATACCTTCACTTGTTGAAAACTTACATAAGATTAAAATGTACTTCTACCGTTTGTCAAAGAAAACTGTTTTCAAAAGATGGATTGAGCTGAAGTAATGTGTATTACAGGAAATGTTTTATAACAATATGAGTTTATTACAGGATCCAAGTGGACGTACAGTGTGGATCTGTCCTGCTTGTGGAAAAGAAGATGATGGATCTCCTATGATAGGATGCGATAACTGTGATGCATGGTATCATTGGTATGTAGCCTTACTATTTATGTATATTTTAATATATGGCAACATTTTAATTTTTAATGCACCAATATTTTTTTCCATAAAACTTATAATTATTTGGCAAACAATTTTGCTCATATATGTCATCACTGTCCCCTATAGTAGAGTTATCTTGACTAAAGATAACAAATATCAAGATCTAAAAACCTCTAGCCTTTTACCAGCTGAATATTTTTAGATCTAAATTACATTTTTAGTTGATTACAAGTTTCTTTTATTTTAAATATTTATAATTTATTATAATTTTTAGGGTATGTGTTGGTATACAAGTAGCTCCAGCTGATAACGTAGATTGGTATTGCCGTTTGTGCATAGCCAAAAAACAGGAATTGCATCATGACAAAAAGAAGAAAAAACGAAAGAAAAAAGTCAAAGTTAACGCCTAGTACAAATCAACCGGGCTAAACGCTAGGCCCGGTATATCTCCTCAAGCATTGGCAGCAAAAATTAGGTCAAAAAGTAAATTGGATAAAATAAATAGAATAAGCAAGACTGTAAAGCATAAGAAAATAGTAAAAGAACAATTGGGTAGCAAAATAGATAAAAGTAAGCCCAAAGAAAGAAAAAGCATGTTAAAGATACCAGGGCACATCAAAGATAAAAAGTGCAAAGATGTAACATTTGAATAAGAGAGATTGTTTTATTGTTTTGTGATGATTTATAGAACTGTAAACAATAATAGTTGAATTCTGTAATTATGAAAGAATGTAAAGAAGGATAAAATAGTTGTACATATATATTAATTATATGCAAAAGTTGATAGTTGCAAAGTTTGACCAGTAAGAGGTCATGAATCAATTATGTAATTATGTAAGAATAACAGATTTACTTGTATAGATAAAGTGAAATAGGATTACGTATTTCTTAATTTAAAGCTTTATTATTTAGATTTTGTAAGAGTATGCAAATTAGGAAATACAGCACTGTATATATATATGAATAGAATTTTGTATTTAAAGATATAAAACAGCAAAATTATTTTTGCAAGGATCTGTTTTTAATTATTGTTGCAAAAATTTATAAGTCATTAATTTCTTTACCTAATCGTTACTCACTTGGAGTATAACAAACCACATTCATAAATAACATTACTATTGTAACATTTATGTATAAACATTATAGTCTTAAAATGATTTGTATAAGTATTCAAAATTTAAAAATACTAATAGATTTAAAACAAAAAACAAAAAAATAGTTATTATTTCTACTAGTAATTAGACTATTGATTGTAACTGATTGCTTTTATTTATTCAATAACTGTAAATAATTATAATATATTAATTAATGAGTTTAATTATTTTTGCCTTTTGATAAAACTGAACTTATAGTGGAAAAAATATTTTAGTAAAGGGAACATAGTCATTTTGAATAATATAATGTATAAATTTGATATTTTTGGATTTTTTAATAACATTTATCACTGAAAGATTGTAAAAATAAAGATTACATTATGTTCAATTATTGCAGTAGTCTTTTGTTACATTCACATGATTCACATTTATTAATAATAAAAATCACACGTCATATTTGTCACACTACTGAGAAAATAATTTCTATAAATTTTACAAATTTATATTTATTGAAAATTGATCTAGTATAAACTGTAAAATACATACTATATAAAAAATCTGTTATTAAATTCATGGAAAATGTATATTTTTTAGAAATTGATTTCTTGCATGATATTGGATTCACGCAAAAAAATGCTATATAATGTCAGAATTAAATTATTTTTATATTTGAACATTTTTTATTTATAGATAATTACTATTTCAAATTTGGATTATTATCTAAAAAATATTTTAAAGTTTTTTTCATTAAAAAAAAAAACGCATTATACTAGATATGTTAATAATTAAATTTTATATTTTGCTTTAATGAAAAAATCAATAGAATGCGTAAACTTCATTTTTAATTATAAATTAAAATTAATATCTAAATATAATTTTTTCGTATTTATACATATACATAATTCAATTTTTGTTAGTGATTTAAATTTTACCTAAATTTAAAACAAATAAGAATTTATCATGATTTATTTTTAATATTATGTTTTTTAAAGTAAATGTGCTAAACACGATTGATTTGATGGAGCGTTATCAAATCTATGTTGTTTAATGTTACACATGATTTATTTTCAAGAAATTGGGGTCCAATACTCTTTTAATTATTAATAAGCTATAGAGACTGTACAGTACATATTACATATATACAATAAGTTTTTTTATAAAAAAAGCTTCTATACCTTTAATAAAAAACCTGTTTCAAAAATAAAAAAAATAAATAATAACATTCAAGAAGATAAACTCAGTTTTTTTTTTTTATATATGTAATTTTGTGTATGACCCTAAAATACAATTTTAATGAAAAATCATTTACTTTAATTGCTTCATCAAAACAATCATATTATTCTTTAAAGTAAATAATAATAACTTTAACACATATCTATCTTATTATTTTTTAATGTCGGTGTTGAATTTAAACCAGCTGTGTCACCCGACTCTAACTGCTTGAGAAGTCGAAATAGAGCAGCTGCTTCTCTTATTCGACTAAACTCTATACAAAATGCTTGAACTTCTATAAAAAGTTCTTGCACATTTATTATTTTGTTCCTTATCAAAGATTGGAGAAAAACGCAAACTAATCTCACCAATCGATTTTGCATATAACGATCCTTTATAGTTTCACACGTTGATATACAATTGCTTATGTAAAGATGGACGAATTCTGTAGGTAAATCTACTGTTGTTGTTAATCTATTAACAACTTCCATAGAGTGTAAAGACATTTCCATATTCACAAGTACGCTAAAATATTCTGTTATTTGGCTGGATTGCATCAACTTTAAAAGCACTTCAATGGCAATTAGTGGATTGTTTTCAACAAGATCAGGTAACTTTCCTGGTGTCAACCCTATGTGATAAACAAGTTTTGGATCCTTATTAAGTTCAGTTACAAGATGTTGCTGTTGTTGCAATGTTAAGACACTTTTAAAGGCTCGACCCATAAGTCTCCTTGCTTCTGCTCCTGCACAATTGGATACACACATACTTGTATCATATTCTAATTTAAATTGACTTGGCTCAGTCATATTCATCCAAGGAACTTCATCTAGTGTAGATCGGTGAATTGGTGGTGCTAGCCTTAGAAATTCTGGTTGATAACTCTGAGCATAAGCTGGTGGATCTCCTATTACAAGAGCCTCTAAAACATTTTTACTCAAGCTTTTTACATCTGCATCATTTGTAACCCCAGTCTTAGATCGGTCAATAGTGTCAGACAAGATGACTGTATTGCCACATTTTTCAACTGCAGGAAGTTCAGATTTACGTTCAACTAGTTGTAACTGTAGGTCAGTAGAGTCACAAGGTGGTGGACTAGGAAGTGGATAAAGCTCTTCAATAATTTGTCTGGGTGTTTTTTTGATCATTTCCTTATAATTATATCCCATTAAGCCAGCTATTAAATATTTTTCACATCTAGACAAGACTGGAATGTACCCAGAAAAGTGATTTTTTTCAACATTTTCTCCAGATGTTTTTAAAATTTGTACAAACACCTAAAAATGTTGATTATATGTTATTTTAAATTATTTTATCTTAAATAATAAAAGTTATATATACATAAAACTGCAATAACAAAATCAAAATTGAAATGAAATTTTCTTTATTTAGGCATACCTACCATTCATTAATAAAATTAAATTTGTTTTTAATAATATTTTGGAATCCTTCATCAATAAGGTTCAGTGCTAAGTATTTCATGTATTTATATGTATCATAAATATTATAATATAAATTTGGTTGGTTTATGCCTTGTTTGTAAGATATACTATTTGAAAGCAAAAGTATCTTGTTTGGATTGCAAAATAATAAAAAAAATAGAATCTCAAAACTAGATAGAAATGGGTACTTTAAAAAAATGTTACTTAAAATTATATATTGAAAATGCAGATACTTTATATGCTAATGTTTTGATGTGTGCTTACTGGTGCAAATGGTGTAGAAGCTAAAGATTCGCCTTTGTATAGATCATAAAGCATGGCCACTGCAACTATCCGTTGTATTTCTTTGGGCAGTAAATCCACATGTTGGAGGAGGAGAAGGAGAGTCATCCCCACTTTGAAACGATCTTCCTTTAGAAAAGTTAAATGAAGTTGATTTGATAAATTTTCCAAAGATGTACATGCATTTTCTTCATCCAACAAATCCAACAACTTGGTTAAATCTTTTACTGACAGAGACATTGTAGATGCATTTACATTCAAAAATACTGTAACGCTTAATAGTAACTGCTTTTAAAAACAGTAAGGTATTTACAGGATTCATGTACTGCTAAAAAAGAAAACATATTTTCAAAAAATCTTGATATAAAATTAATTCTAGCATTATTATTATTTATACTTACTTTGCGTATTTCCAATATGTTATAATACCAGATATAAATTTCATTTTTTTGTACATTACGTTTGCTATGTTAATTTTAGAATTTTCGAAATTCGGCGTTCACTCATAACAATCAATCTAAGTATCTATATATACTTAACACTCGTAAAAAACATACCGCGAACGCCGACTGGATTGCGGAGTTCATTAATCATTACAAAAGACACAAAACAGCTGATGAACAGGAGTGAAATCTGCCTGTTACTGATTCGTTAATGCTTGTAGATTACTCTTACAATTGGTTATTGTTACCTCTATTATACACGTGAAAACTTGAAAAGTAAAAGGTACGGTAAGACAGTAAGAGGTTATGTCAGTACTGTCCACACCAAACAAGATAGACGTAAATAGAAGAGCAAAGCGGATAGGGAGCAGACTGTCTGGAGGCACCCCGAAGAAGTACGCACCCCGACCACGCGCAGCGCGGCAGTCAATTTCTAAATGCTGCGGGAACAGCTGATGCGCGGCCGGTAACACACCACCCATACCGGCTGCAATGGTAACACGACGTACTTCGTACGTAAAATTGCAAAATTATTATTTACAAAGATCTGTTATTGCTATTGCTATAACAAAAACCATAAATAAAAACAAATTAATCTTAAACTCATACCCCTAAACCCAAATGGGGGACAACTTGTATATTACATACATGAAATACATTCACGTGAACTTCGTTGGTCCTGTGGATAGCGCGCATGCTTACAGCGAATCCACATTACGTGCCATGAGCTTTGAGCCATGATCTTTGTGCCATACTAAAAAGAAAGTGTTGTTCGACATCTACATACTCATCACCACAGGATAAAGGGGGAGTACCTACTCTTTTATTGAACAGAGCATAAATGTCAAACATAGATAAAGTTACATAGATATCGAACAACACTTTCTTTTTGTTATGGCACAAAGCTCATGGCACAAAGATCATGGCACGTAATGTGGATTCGCTGTTACTATCTTTTTGGTGCGGGTTCAAATCCATTATCGGATTTTTTTTTATATATATCAAGGAGCGCGGGAGCGCTTCGAAGGCAAGTAGCTGTCCAATGTAGAAAGAGCCTGAGGGACGACCGCACTACATATACTTTGAAATGGTATTAATATAGTATAATAAGATTGTTATTTTCTGCCCTGCAGACTTTGCGCTTCTATTTACGTCTATCTTCTTTGTCCACACTATCAAAGAATGTAGAATATGTTATCTTTACGCATAGAAGGTCGGATCGAGGGGTTTCGGTGAAACTGGAGCGTGTAGTGGCGTGGAAGCTTGTGGTTCGTTGTAGTTCGTGCGTTTCACTACGTTCCAATTTTCTTAAGGGTTCTATCTTATCGATCCAGCATGATATGGATGATATGCATGCTGGATCGGTAAGGTAGAAATATTAATAACCCTTAAGAAAATCGGAACGTAGTGAAACGCGCGAACTACAACGGCGGCGGTGGCGGTGGAGCGTGGAAGCTTGTGGACCGCCCCTAATTCAATACTCGCGTGCAGCGCAGCGTGCTGCGTGGAATATATGGTGTGTGTGTGTGTGCGTGCGTGTGTGTGTGTGTGTATGTGTGTGTTGAAAGAACTGTAACTTTCGAAAGCGTTTGGGCAAGTTATTATTTTGCATGTTTCTTTTGGATTTTGCTGTTAAAATTTGACAATGCGCCAAGTGCCGCGTCTTACGCGTGCCCTACGCACTTTTACAGACTTGGACCGCGACTTAGATTTAAACAAACCCAATGACTTGGACGCTAAAAGGCAGGAGGTGGCTGCAAAAATGAAAAGGTAATTTTGGTTTAGGTTATGCATTACAACAAATGTTGTAATTTAACATTTTGATAACAGAGGTATTAAACGTCAGACAGATTTCTCCCCTCATGTAACATGTAACTTATGTCACATTTATAATTCATACTTTCCATATAGAAGCAAATAATTTACGCGTGAGAATAGGTATACCAAACGAATTCCAGTTTAACAATAGCCTTTAACAATTACAGTTTAATACCTAATGCAGATTCGTATAATTTTATGTTTTTGAATGAAAATATTTTTTCAGATAGTTATGAAATTATTTCAATGATTTAATTATTTCAATGATAAAAATATCTTTAATATACTTTTGAGTAAATAAAACAATGAAAATAATTGACAATCTATTTCATTTTATACAGTTCTAATAACTGTATTTAATTATGCTGAACATAAACATTCTAATTTTCTCTTGGGTAAATTATGCACAAGTCATTAATAGTAGTAATTAAATTTGTAATTTACATTATAATTTCAGATCTCTAAATTGGAATGAAATTTGTAAACAACTACCAAAGGATATTGTAGTTCTGCTTAATAAGATGCATCACCTTGTATCTACTATTTGCGGTAATTTTTTTTCATTCCAGATAATTTATTTTGTTAATTAAGTATAACTTTTATTTTTATCATACTAAATATTTTTTGTTTATTTTGTAGAAGGACAATCTACAGAAATGATTAATGAGTTATCTGTTTATGTATTACGGTTGTTAATTGAAGAGAAGGTAGTTAGTCTTAAAACAACAAAAGAATTAAAACAACTACTTGGTACAGCTGATCAAAAATCTTTAAAAGAATTAATTCAGGTAATGAAATATCATTAATAACTTTTAATGACAATTGTAACAGCAACAATAGTAATAATAATATTTTGCAGTCTGCACAAGAAATTAAAAAAATAATATCTGAAGAAAATCTAAATTTAATTTTAAATAATGGAGAAAATGATAAAGAGACAGATCTTAGATCAGAACCTTTTGGTGCAAAAATTCCATATAATGCAGGTGAAGTTAAATGGCCAGATACTAGCATGCTCCATGATATGACTCCTAAGAAACAAGAAAGTATAACAGATAGATTTGAAGAGCTAATGAGACCACAATCAGTAGAAACAACTACGAGAAAAACTGAGGTTAGTACTAAAATATAATTTTATTAGTTATTTTAAAATTATATTGTAAAACTTAATTACAAGATAATGTATTTTTAGTTCGACAAGCAGCAAGTAAATAGAGGGATGAAAAGGGCTTTTGAAAAATATCGTGCAGTTATGTCATATGATGAATTTGTAGAAGTTATGATTAGTAAATTGAAAGCACCTGAAAATTTAGCTCAAAGTGAATTGTTTGACTTGTTGGGATATGAAAATATTGAATTTATTGAATATATTATTGAACATCGTAAGCAAATATTAGCATGGCATAGCAATAAAAAATTAACAAAAACTTTTTCTTGTAAGTTTTAGTATCTGTCAGAATTATTTATGTTTTTAATGATATATTTAATTTAAATTTACTATTAATTAATGATTTATATAGCTATTGAGAAGCAACCTCAAATAGCTTCTCAGGTAGTCGTGCAATCAGAAAAAGAGAAGCAGTTACTTAAACAAGTACGAAAAGAAGAAAAAAAACTGCAAAAAGTAGCTAATAAGTTGGAAAGTATGGATGATGATGATGATGAAGAAATTTTTAACCCAATAGAATTACGATTGAAAAGGCTAGAAGCATTGTCTGCAAAAGCTGAACCTTTATTTAAAAAAAATAGGAGTAGTATTTCAACGACTGTTCGTGAGAATTATCCGTTTGTTTTTGATTGTAAATTAAGTTCAAGAGCTACAGCAGGTAACTATTATTACTTTAAAGAGATGTTGGAGCTATTGCAGATAGCTACATAATATTTTTCATTATTTTAATTCAATTTTGTTTTTCTTAACAATTTTAATAGCATTTCAGTTAAAGTTAGAGAAAAGTGCATGACTAAGATAATTGATGAATATTTGAAAATGAAAAAGATATAGATGAAATAATAAACTGTAGATTATTATGTTACCAACATCTTAGTATTTTCGTTGAACCATTTTCCTTTTTAAATTTTCATCAATTATTTTAGTCATTCATTTTTCTCTGACTTATTCTAAATAAATTATTATTAAAATTGTTTAAAAAAAACTGAAAATTGAATTAGAATAATGAAAAATACTATGTAGCCACCTGTAATGGCTCCAAGTCCCCTTTTTGAATTTCATCTGTTAGAGGAAAAATGAAATATTTTAAATATACAACTTTGTAGGTTTTGTTTCTGGGACAAGAATCATTTTACCCGAAAATGTCAAAAGAACTGATACTCAGCTTTGTGAACAAGTCGATATTCCTATTCCAACATTGGATCCTTTGACCATTGGAAATGAACGAGTACAGACATCATGCTTAGATGAGGTAAGTCACAAAAATTTATGGAAAAGAAATGGTTTTAATACATTTTATGAGTATTTCAGGTAGGTCAAATGGCTTTCAAAGGTGTAGAAGTATTAAATAGGATACAGAGTATAGTTTTTGATGCAGCATATCACACAAATGAAAATTTACTTATTTGTGCCCCAACTGGTGCAGGAAAAACTAATGTTGCACTTTTAACTGTAGTTCACCAAATAAAATTGCACATTGATAATGGTATCTTAAAAACAAATGAATTCAAAATCGTGTATATTGCTCCAATGAAAGCATTAGCAGCAGAAATGACAGCTAATTTTAGTAAAAGGTAGGTTTTTTTAGAAAGCAATTCCAATTACAGCTTATTTTTTTATTTGAATTCGGAATTTTCATTTAAATCATGTTTCTTATTTTACACAGATTAGGAAACTTAGGGATTGCAGTGCGAGAACTAACAGGAGATATGCAATTAACAAAGACTGAAATACAGAACACACAAATGATCGTAACAACTCCTGAAAAATGGGATGTCGTTACACGAAAAGGTACTGGAGATGTTGCTTTAACGAGGATAGTAAGATTATTAATCATCGACGAAGTTCATTTACTTCATGGAGACCGAGGGCCCGTTGTAGAGGCTCTTGTCGCGCGTACTCTTCGACAAGTGAGTTATGTTTTATTACTCGTTATTGCCTGTGAATAAAATTAGATATTTCTTATATTCATTCAGTTTTTATTTATAAAAATTTGGTGATAGTAGTATTGTAAAATTTATTTTACAAAATTATCTAAGTGATTAAGATAGGTAGACAAAATATGTAGAAACTTGATTAATTTTCACTCCATAATTCTAACAGGTGGAATCTTCACAAAGTATGATTAGAATCGTTGGTTTGTCAGCTACCTTACCAAATTATGTTGATGTTGCCAGATTTTTAAGAGTAAATCCCTACAAAGGATTGTTTTATTTCGATTATCGTTTCCGTCCTGTACCTCTAAGTCAAACTTTCATTGGAGTTAAAGCAATAAAGCCAATGCAACAAATGAATGATATGGACATCGTTTGCTACAATCAAGTAATTGATATGGTTCGCAAAGGACATCAGGTAAAAAAATCTACCACTTTCGTTTCGTAGATATTATACGATCTTTACCAAGAAGTAATTATGGAATTTACATTTTATTAAAATGCAGGTCATGGTATTTGTTCATGCACGGAATGCAACAATTAGAACAGCTAACGTAATTAAAGAAATGTCTTTGCAAAATGGAACACATAAATTATTCCTTTCGGAAGAAGGCTCAAAACTGGCTCAGAGGGCATTTCAAAAATCGCCTAACAAGTATTTATCTGAACTGTTTGATCACGGTTTATCAGTACATCATGCTGGCATGTTACGTACTGACAGGTATAATTAGCGGTTTTTTACAGTTTGCTTAAAAATAAATTTTAAGTTAGTATTAAAATTAAAATTTATTTCCAATTTAGAAATTTAGTTGAAAAGTATTTTGCGGAAGGAGTTATTAAGGTACTCGTTTGTACTTCGACGCTTGCTTGGGGTGTTAATTTACCAGCTCATGCTGTAATCATTCGCGTAAGAGATTTTTGAAAGCTCTTTTACTTATATTTATGTATAATATTTACTTATATTCACGTTAATATTTTAACTATGATATATTTTTAGGGAACGGAAATTTACGATTCAAAGCATGGATCGTTTATCGACCTAGGTATTCTCGACGTTCTGCAAATATTTGGACGTGCAGGTAGACCGCAATTCGATACATCGGGACACGCAGTCATTATAACATCTCATGATAAATTATCGCATTACCTATCATTATTAACAAATCAATTTCCAATCGAAAGTAGTTTTATTAGGTATCTTGCCGATAATCTAAATGCAGAGGTATCGATTACAAAAAGTATATTTTGAAACTCGCATATTCTTACAGAAAAATAATACTATTATCTGCTTAATAGGTGGTTTTGGGTACTATATCCAACGTTGAAGAAGCCGTTGAGTGGTTGAGTTACACTTATCTGTTCGTTCGGATGAGACTGAACCATCTTGCGTATGGTATCGAATATCAGACAATCGTTGAGGATGCTAATTTGGAAAATAAACGAAAAGAATTGATACACGAAGCAGCTATGAGGCTTGATAAAGCGAGGATGATTCGTTATAATACAGCTACAGGAGATTTGAATGCTACAGGTTTGTATATTTAAAAGAGCTGCGGAGTGCGGCACTCTTAGTTCTTTATTAAGATCTAATTATAAAGAAATGATTATTCTTAATCTATCATATTACATTCAGATTTGGGAAGAACTGCCAGTCATTTTTATTTGAAATATGATACGATAGAAATATTTAACGAATTAATGAAACCAATCATGAATGAAGCTGACATTTTGGGAATGATATCTCGTTCTCAAGAGTTTGAACAGCTCAAAGTAAGAGATGATGAAATGGATGAACTGGAAAATTTGCAGGGAGATTATTGCGAAGTTATTCCACAAGGTGGAAAAGAAAATATTCATGGGAAAGTTAATATATTGATCCAGACTTATCTGTCAAAAGGAAGAGTTCAGTCTTTCTCTTTATTATCAGATCAAGCGTATATTACGCAGGTAATAAATGACTTATTTTTATATTAGTTCAATTTTTTTCTATTAAATTTCTTCACTTGCAGAATGCAGTGCGTATTTGTAGAGCATTATTTGAAATGATGCTACGGAAAAATAATGCGATTATGGCCGGTCGAGTTCTTGGAATGGCCAAAATGTTAGAGCTACAGCAATGGGATCATATGAGTGCCTTGCGTCAATTTTATTGCCTACCGCATGAAGTCGTATCTAAAATTGAAGAACGTGAGCTTACTGTAGAAAGACTCAGGGAAATGAACGTTGCAGAAATTGGTCAGTATCTTATTTTTGTAAAATATAAAAAATTATGTATATTTACGTTGTGTATATTGATTTTTAGGAAATATGCTTCGCAATCAAAGAGCTGCAGCGCTTGTAAAGAAGTGTTGTGACGAATTTCCTTGTCTCGACTTCGACGCTATCCTACAACCTATAACCCGTACAGTCCTTAGAATTCGTTTGCAAATTATTCCTGAATTCAGATGGAACGACAAGATTCATGGTAAAAACTCAGAAACTTTTTGGCTGTGGATCGAGGATCCCGATAATAATTATATATACCATTACGAATATGTACAACTTACAAAAAAACAGGTACGTTCGTATTAAAGTATCCGATTTTGAGCTGAATAAAAACTTTTATTTGATACATGAAATTATATAGGTAGTCACAGGATCGGGGCAAGAATTAGTAATGACCATCCCATTGAGTGAGCCGCTTCCCACTCAGTATTTTGTAAAAGCTACAAGCGATCGTTGGCTGGGCTGTGAGTTTATGCAATCTTTAAGACTCTCTGGTCTTATTTTGCCAGAAACTCATCCTCCCCATACGGGTAACTTGTTGTAAAAAATTGAATGTCCTTTATATTATATTGATGACAATAATAACGAAAACTCTTTTCTTTCTCACAGACCTCTTAGAATTACAACCGCTGCCCGTTAGTGCACTGAAAGCACCAGAGTTTGAAAAACTTTATAGGTTTACTCACTTCAATCCCATTCAGACACAGATATTCCATTGTCTTTATCATACAGATAACAATGTTTTACTTGGGGCCCCGACTGGTTCGGGTAAGACAATCGCCGCTGAAATAGCTATGATGAGAGTCTTCCGAACTGAGCCAGATCGAAAGGTATATACATTTCCACTATCACATTTTCATATTTATTTTATCTAGATATAGAAAAAGTAAATGTCAAATAATTTTCGAAGCAATGATTGGAATATTATTTTTAATTAATTTTTTACTACTTTTAGATCGTGTATATTGCTCCATTGAAAGCTTTGGTCAGAGAACGAATCAAAGACTGGACAAAGCGCCTAGGAAGCCAACTAGGAAAAAGTGTAGTTGAACTGACAGGAGACGTAACGCCAGATATAAAAGTCATCTCTACGTCCGACGTCATCGTTACCACCCCCGAAAAGTGGGATGGTATCAGTAGAAGCTGGCAAACGAGAAATTATGTTCAAAAAGTAGCTCTTATCATCATAGACGAGATTCACTTGTTGGGCGAGGATCGAGGGCCTGTTCTCGAAGTTATTGTCTCACGAACGAACTTTATTGCCTCTCACACCTCCAAGACTTTAAGGATTATCGGACTTTCCACTGCTCTGGCTAATGCAGTTGACTTAGGCCACTGGCTTGGAATAAAGAGGGTTCGTATATAAAAAGATCTAACACTTTACATTTTAAAATCATAAATGTGAAAACTCACACACATACTTTTTAGATGGGACTGTACAACTTCCGACCATCAGTCAGACCGGTGCCGCTCGAGGTTCACATAGCCGGTTTTCCGGGTAAGCATTACTGTCCTCGTATGGCGACGATGAACAAGCCGACGTTCGCGGCGATACGGCAACACGCGCCTACTAGTCCGACCCTCATCTTCGTATCTTCTAGAAGGCAAACGCGATTAACAGCGTTGGACCTTATTGCATACCTCGCCGCCGAAGACAATCCGAAACAGTGGTTGCACATGCCAGAAGAGGAGATGGATAATATTCTGGATAATAGCAAGGATGTCAATCTGAAATTGACTCTTGCTTTTGGCATTGGATTGCATCATGCCGGTTTGGAGGAAAGGGATCGGCAAACTGTCGAGGAACTTTTTGTCAATAATAAGATTCAGGTGGATGCAACGGCATACCTTTTTACAATTTCAATTAATAACCCCGATTATGTTTCCAGGTTCTTGTAGCGACAGCAACATTAGCTTGGGGTGTAAATTTCCCAGCACACTTGGTTGTCATCAAGGGTACCGAGTATTACGATGGCAAGTTAAAGCGCTACGTGGATATGCCAATCACCGACGTTCTACAAATGATGGGCCGCGCGGGAAGGCCTCAATTTGACGACTCAGGAGTTGCTGTCGTTCTTGTCCATGACGTTAAAAAGAACTTTTACAAGCAGTTTTTGTATGAACCCTTCCCTGTTGAATCCAGTCTACTTGAGGTGCTGCCGGATCACATAAATGCCGAAATTGTCGCGGGTACAATCAAGACCAAGCAGGAGTATCTTGACTATCTCACGTGGACGTACTTCTTTCGACGTTTGCTGAAGAATCCGCGTTATTACAATCTGGATAGTATGGAGCCGGAACATGTTAATTCGTATCTCAGTAAACTTATTGATGATACGTTATCTGTCCTTTTGGAGGCTCAGTGTATATATAACGATGAGGTAAGTGAATTGTTTTTCTAATACTTTGACAATTTATACATGTAAAAATTAATCAAACACTTTTCAGGAAGAACAATGTATAGGTCCACTTCCTTTGGGTAGAATCGCATCGTATTATTATTTATCTTATCAAACAATCGCCATGTTTAGTGAAACTCTAGTTGATAATCTTTCATTAGAAAACTGCCTAAGGATAATGAGTAATGCTCATGAGTATGACGAACTTCCCGTCAGACATAACGAGGATTTACAGAATGAGTATGTTATTTTATTATAAAAATACAAAATATTAGCTTTTACGTAATAATGACTAAATCTTTTGAATAACAGGGAATTGGCGAAAATGTGTCGATATCCAGTGGAAGGTTTATCTTACGATTCATCCAATACAAAAGCGTTTTTACTTTTACAAGCTCATTTCTCAAGGCTGCCACTTCCATGTGCTGATTATTACACTGATTTGAAATCGGTGCTAGATCAATCTATAAGAATATTACAAGTAAATACTTTTTGTTGACCTTTACTTTAAAAAATTGAATTGCCGTCGGTAAAATACATTTTTTAACACACACACACACACACGCACGCGCGCGCGCGCGCGTGCATGCGTGCATGCGCTACAACTGTTAGATGCAATTAATAGATACAACAAATGTGCATATTGTAGGCTATGATAGATGTGGTAGCCGAACGAGGTTTTCTTTCATCAACACTTCAAATAATGCAACTACTTCAAATGGTCCTTCAAGCAAGATGGATTGATGAACCCGCCGTACTTACGTTACCCTACATCGAAAAAGAACATTTACACCTATTTTCCGACTTTCCTAAGTGCCTTCCATGGTTTTGTGCTACTTTTGCCAATAATTATGGTAGACTATCAAATGTCTTATTACAAGAGTTCATCGATGACCACGTTAGTAAGGTAAACTTTATATGTTTAGTTTTCTTAAAGTAAATGTATTCGAAGCAATATAATCTTTTAAATATTGTTTTATTATTAAAATATATGTTATCTACTTAAATTGAAATAGTACTTTTCGATACACTTGTGATAAATATAATTCTAACTGGAGTGTGAGTTTGTCGCCCGAGCGAAGCGAGGGTGACAATCACACTCGAACCAGAATCACTCAACCCTCAACTCAACACTCAACCCTCGCTTCGCTCGGGCGACAAACTCACACTCTCGAGTTAGAATTATATTTATCACAAGTATCGAACTTATTTTATGACACTTCGTGCGTTAAGTGACATTTTTGAGCATGCTTGTTTTAGCAAGTGTGTATAAAAGTGGTACTTTACGCACGGTGTGTCATAAATAGAATTTGAGTAATTGTTTTCGTAAAAAAATTGTACAGATACATCAGGTTGCCAAGGGAATGCCGGTATTATGCATCGATCTCAGCGTTCAAGGAGACTTAGAGTTACAAGAGACTGAAATGAAAATTGAACTTTCTTCCAAGAAAGAAACAAAGTATTTGGCGCTTCGCAAAAACCAGGAATATACACTGGTAGTGGGCACGAGGAGGAAAAATCATTCGCAATCGTTGAGAGCGCATTGTCCAAAATATCATCGCGCAAAGGACGAGGGCTGGTTTTTGGTACTTGGCGACATCGAACGTCGCGAATTGTGGGCTCTGAAACGAGTGGCAGGAGTCAATGGGCCACGAAAAAGTCATTACTTGCAGTTTACTACCCCGGCGGTTTTGGGTGAGTCCACTAAATTAAAATTCAACAAAAAATTTAATATGCATATTAAATAGTCAGATTTTTCATTGTTCATATAAAGATAAAACATTAGTAATATTTAAATTATAATTTCAAATAAAGTAACAATTGTAATTTAAAAATGTCATATCTATACCTTCTAATTATAATTATAAATTTAGATAAAATATAATTTTCATTTTTTTTTCAGGTCCTGCTAAACTGCAATTCTATGTTCTGTCAGATTGCTACATAGGTCTGGATCAACAATACACTGTTCCAATAAATGTGATATCGTAATAACTACTAAAAGACTTAGTTATATTTATTATACTTACTTGTAAAATAAAGAAGAATAAGAATTTAAATATAAAATAAAAAAATAAATGATAAGATTTGTAAAAAGGAATAAAACTTTTTAAGAACGATTAACGTTTTAAATTTATTTGTTTATAATCTTATCAATTTTTTTCTCATCCATTCTCTGAAGGATACAACGCAACAATAAAAAATTTCAATTCTGTGAATATAAAGAATGGAAGATATACTTTCAAATGGTGTAATGTTGCGCACACTGCTGCATTGTTGTTTTCTAATAAAAAAATGTTCGTAACATATCTTCTTTCTCTGTAAAACGGCAATGCAACTAAATAAAAATTTATATATTTGACATTTTTCTAACTATGATTTTTTATTTTGCTTTTAAATATTCGTAGGAACCACATATTAACAGAAGCCTCTGCTTTTGCTTTTATATTTGTCGTAAAATTCAATACACAAAGTTAATAATGCTGTCATCAAGTTCCAGCTTTTCTTTGTAAGACGTATATGTACAAAAAATACTGTTGTCGTAAATCGTTTAAGTGTTCCATTAATATTACTTCTTTTAAAAATCACAATTAACGGCTCTCGTGCGATTTCTTCACAGTCAGTCGAGATTTATAAAAATTAAATACATTACGTATATCGTCGTTCCCGTGTTTCCTACGTTGTTTCGCCTCGACAAAAAGCTTTCATTACATCGAAGTCAATGTTTGCACGGAGAATATTATAATTGAAGCGCGACAACAAACACTTACATAGAAAACATGTAAAGGTTTCTTAAGAAAGTTTTGTAAGTTTTTTGTTCAAGTATAATTGAATATTTATATAAGTCTTATTTATTTTTTATTTTTAATTATTAACAATTACGTTTATCAATAAACTTCCAAGATTTAGAGTAATACTTTCTAATAAATTATATGTTTAACTTGCAATATTATATATTTGATAGTTTTTAAAAACTTTTTGAAATTTTTATTAATCGTATAGGTTTTTATATACTCACATATATGAATCTTTAAAAAAATTGTTTGTAATTTCAAAAATTACATATAATAGCAAGTTGATCATTCTCAAACTTGTAAGTACTACATTTTTTAAATATTTTTTAGAACTCTATGTTAAAACATATCAGATGTATTTCATTAAGTATTTGAGACGGTCTTTTTCATTAATAACTAAAGTGAACGTTATGTAAAAATGATGGAACAATTTTTATAGCAGCTATGATAAATATGAATAAGAAATATTTTCCTTATCAAAATATGAATTATATTAAAAGTCCATCATTTAGTAACAAAAAACTAATGAAAAATGAATGACTTGTTAAGCGCTCCGCTCATAAGTGAAAATGATAACACAATGTCGCACTTCAATTTTACATAAATACATTAATCAGTGCAGATTTATTGAACACAATACACGAGAAATCGAAAAAGAGCATTTTTTAACTCAAATGACACACGTGATACGTGTGCGTCTAGACGTTCGCAAATGCCGATTAATAATTTCTCGCGGGATTACATCGGAAATACGCAGTGTAATTAAGAGCTGTGTGCGAACACGATGACCTCTATTATATAATATATAACTGTTTGACAAACTGTTGAAAATGTATGGTTACAATCGCCTAGAACTCGTTAATGATCGCCAAACTGTGTGCGGCGGAAAAAAAATCTGCTAATTGTGTGAGTGCGCTTTTTTATTTTATTTTGCATTATAGCGACACTTTTGCCTCTTGCCTTGCGCGGAAATATCGCTGGCACGTTATAAGCTGTTGAAAGAAAAATCATAATAGTTAGTATTATTAAGACATTTAGTTTCCGACAGTCTTTATTCTGTCTTTTAATATGCTCTTCAAAAATTACACACATACACACACACGTGTATATATCATAACAAAGTTGTATATTGTATGGAAAAAATCAAACGAAGGGAATCGTAAGAAATTATAGGAAACTGTACAAAAATGTAGAAAACTGTAAGAAACTGTAAGAAACCGTACACAACGTACAAAAGCGTTGGTTTTAGGAGTTTGTTCTACTGCTTCCTTCGGTGTTTTGCGCGGTTACCTAAGGTTTCCTAATGTTTTGAACGGCTTCGTACGTTTTACGGTAAGATTTTTCAAAAATTATGGAAGTATACGTTTCATACAGTTTCTTACGGTTTTCTACGGTTTCCTATGTTTATTATTTCCATACGAAATGCTATGATTGCAACGTAAAATACAATTACAATAATTTTAATATTTTAGAAAATAAAAATTTAGAATTCATGTTATGTTAGACATACATTTTATTCATAAATATCTAATAAAACAGTCTATTAGTTTTCAAAACAAGCATTTATTTGTAAGTTTTTTTTATTAAAAATTATCGTTCAAGAGTTAGTACACAAGTTTTATGAGTTTTAACAAAACATCATCAACATAGGAACAAAGTGGTTCGTGTTAATAAATACAGAAAAATCTTTGAAGTTATACATACTGAATGGCAGGAGGCAGTAACGTAGATTGTTAATCTTTGCCTTATGCTTCATGCTGGTAAAACGTGCTGTGTGAATGTGCTCATTAAATAAACTCTGATTTTAGTGCATAATTACGTATAAATGCAATTAGGTGCACGAGGACAACAAAGCGATTAGAAAAAAATTAAATTCATGCACAAAAAACTAGTGTTGTTGTCGATGTTCAAATTTAGTATGAGAGAACAGGGTTAGAGAAGAACAGTTTAAATATTAGGATTGTATGAATTAATTATGAGTGTATGAATGTAATCGAATGCAGTAGGTTCAAAATTGTCAATATATGTTAATCTATCTATGTTGTTTTGAATTTAGTTTCTAAATAAACAAAAGTATAGAATATTTTTATAGTAAATTATAGAAGAGATTGGATACACTTTCTCTAAATATCTTCTACATTTCAAGTAAAAAAACATCATGTTATGCACATTAAAAGTGAAAAAGTATAAACTTATTTACCACTTTGCAGACGTTTAAAAAATGACCTTTATTTATAATCTATTTTCGCTGCTGTTCCTCAGAACCCTGGACTCAGAGTGTCTTAATATAATCTGCATAACTATAACAGAAAATTAAGCTAAAGAAACTGAAATTCATTTATATTAAAAAAACTCACTAAGGAACTACAACATTTTTATGATTTTTTCTCAGCATATGTTAAATAATAAATAAAAATATCATTAAGTTACAATACTGTTGCTGTATTACTGTTCTCCAAATTAATTTTTTCATTTCATTTATTATTTCGTAATACATAAAAAAAGTTTTGTTATCTCAAAGCATTAATAAATTTTCAAAACAAAATAATATTATTTAAAATTTAAATTTCATTGTAAAACGTTTTCGTTAATAAATGTTTAAAAAATATTATAAATTTCGATTGTTTGAAAGTAGTGTTCCAAGGGCGTAAAGTGGCCTTTTTGACCGAGTGTGGAGCCGTAGACGAGTACTATACAACCACACGAGGTCAAAAAAATCACTTACCCATTGGTGCACACGATATTTTTTGTAACACAGGTATGGATTTTCGTGTTTTTGTACCTGTAACGCAAGACTACATTAACCAATTCCTGATTTGCACTCGCTACGGAACTTTTACGCCCGCTCCGGAACTTTTGCACCCGCTCCGGAAATTTTACGCCCGCTCCGTGACTTTTGTGCCCGCTGGTATAAAAACGGTTGCTTTAGACATTTTTTTAGGTTGTGTTACAAACAAATATTTTCTATTACTGAATTCATAATTATTTTAATAATTAGGAAAAACTATTTTTAAAAATTTTAATTAAATGCCTGTTGCCCTAGCATCTTTAATAAACATTTGTTGTAGTCAACTCAAATTAACATTAGTTATCAGCAAGATTGGGTTTACGCGTGCATGTACTTATAATTTCATCTAAATTATGAGCCTTTGCCGTTGATTTGCCAAACTACGTTTATAATTTCTTTATTCTGTAACATAAATAAATTTAAACACTTTGAACCAAGATCCCGATTGATGTTTATTGCAAATTAAACACATTAAATTAAAATCAACTAAAATCAAAAGAATATATGTATAATGATTCGCAATAAAAAGATTAAGAAAATCATAAATTTTTTTTAGAAAGATATTAAGTTTTTCATGTTCAATATATAAATGATATACATAATAATTTTCATATGTTATATTTTATAAAATGATTCTTTTTTCTATTATAGACCAATATTAAAAATACAAAAAACATTAAATAATATTTGCCTGATTAAATGCTTTATTGCAATAATCTGCTGTACGTGCGTATTAATAAAATACTAAATCAAAATCAAACAAACTGAAAACAGTTATAATCATCTTTATACAATAATACGTAATAAAAAAAATAATTTATAAAAGATTATAATAAATTATTAAAATTAATTTCTTCAGAAACTAATAAGAAAGTAGATGGTTTTAATTAACATTTTTAGAACAGTTTAACAATATTAACAATTTGCAAAAATGTAAATAATATCTACCTGATGAAATTTTTGATTGTAATAATCTTATACGTTTGTAAAATCTAGTTAAAAAAATTTCTTTGGTATAGAATAAGAAATTGAATTATTGATATCGGTGTAAAATGTTTCGAAATCAATATTTAAATCTATGAGTACTAAAGTATGATAAATCGCAACGCTAATAAATTATACGGCTCTTTACAATGCAATTAATATTTGGCATTTATCCTTTGAAGTTAAAAATTTTCACCTCTGTTTATCTTTTTGTAATGATGTTAATGTAAGAATGATGTAATGATGTTACAGTCAAAATTCATTTTCTCTTTAATTTTAGTTATCTAAATCAGCTTACAAATAATTTTTTGTTTTTTATATTTTATATTAGAAGCGTTTCTGCGAAAATATACTTCATGTATTCTCAGCTAAAGCTGAATTAAAAAGTTAGCATACTAGTACGTTAAAAGCTTACTTATAGTTGATACAAATTATCACAGTGCATCGTCAAGTGAAAATACTTCAGAGTCTAGAAAGCATTAAATTAACAGGCAATTAAGGGTTAAAAGGCTGCAAAAGCTTTAGAAATTTGAGATCAAGTGCTACTTTCATTTACGGCAGGGATATCTTGAGACGAATCAGCGAAGCCTTTCGATTCTAATCCCTTTTTCATGCACAGTATAATAATTACGATTAATTTTCCTCCGTCCAAATTATTCATGCTGCGCTAAATGCTATTCACCAAGACATAAAATTAACTTTGATATTTTTTACGACTACAACTAGGTTTTTCTATAATAGTTTTGAAGTGGCAGAGGTTCAGGAATCAATTTTTCATACCACACGCATACTCACTTCTCGGGTAAAACGCGGGGATTACAAAAGTCTTCTGGCCATGTATACACGTTTGGTAGAGGGCTGTCGTAATTGCAGTCATACATTTTGGTCATGATAAATGTCCGTTTATCCTTTGGTTCTGGGTATTCACTAGCCAAATTGCCTTGAAAAAGGGAGTCAATTTCAAAAGTAAATTTTCACCTATATGCTGGTTAAATAGCTGAATAAGAAAATGTTACCATGTTTGTAAGCATAATCGGCAATTTTGCAGGCAATATCGATCGAAACCTCTTGAATCGTGCCGAGGGGTGGATACACGCTTCCCTTTTCGAGGTCCTCGTCCAACACGTTGTTTGCCACCTCCTGGGCCGACAACAGGAACATATCTTCGGTTATGTGATGGCAACCTGTAGCGATAACACCGAGAGCGACACCAGGGAAAATGTAAGCATTGTTGCCTTGCCCAGGTTTGTAGATTTTTCCATTGTACTTGACTTCACCAAACGGCGAGCCAGACGAGAATATACATCTGCCCTGTAAATAAACATTTAAAAAAATATTTTATTGTCACAATGATAATTTAAAGAAAATGTGTGTTTATTGCTGGTTAAAAAAAGAGAAAAAAATGTATGCCAGCCAAATAATTACCGGTGAATACAGTCAGGCTAGGATTAAACAGTCTAACTATACATATGAGAGTTATGACACGGCACTTTAATATCAACCTTAATCCAAATTTCTAGGCCTACATATATCAGTTACGTAAGGGTGCATAAAAATTAAAAAAAGTGTCCTAAATGTTCAAGCGAAAGAAGTCATGACTAACGACGCTTTAAAAATACACCAGAAATCTAAGAAGTCTCGGATATTCTTAGTCTCTTCGTTCTACCTCGGTATAACTCCTGATCACGTATTCAAGTTAAAATACGTAAATTTTTTTGCAATTATATTGTGCACAAAAAATCGATAAATAATATCATATAATTTTGCAACATTCTCAGAAGTTATTAAGATAGTTTTTAAAAATCATGACAAATTGTACAATCTTCAACAATCTATGTATTACGTAATATCCTGGCATCTGTTTTTCAAGAAAAATAGAAAATCTATTTGTAACCTGAAATAGTCGTTAATTAGCTTACCTGTGTGTGTTCATAAGCGGCTTGAGCAGTGCACTCCGCTTTACTTGTCGGATTACTCAGTGCAAAGATCAAAGGCCTCTCATTATTATTAGCCATCTCTTGCAAAACCTCAGGGGTAAACGTGTTGGCCGCGGCCGAAGCACCTGCGCAAACAGAACCAATTTAGTCATTTTTGACGATCGTTCCGAGATTATTACATCCGCGTATAATTAAATTGGCGGGTGAACAAATTGTGCCATTCAAGTTATCAAACATTGAATTAAATATAATTTATCGACGTATAACTTGATTAAATAATATTTGGCTCAGAATTGAAGGCATCTTATTGTTACGACCTTACTAAAAATAAATCTTATCAAGATGAAAATAGAAGTGGCAGTCTAGAAATGTTTCATATATCTTTGCCAACTTGATAAAGCACATTCTTCTATCATCTGTTCAGAAAATGTTTTTTTTTTTTTTTTCAATAAAACTTATAAGTCGTTAATTTTCTATTTTGTTTTTATTATTAATAATGTGTTCATGGGTATATGAATTTTTTAAGCTCGTTTATAATAAACGAAAATAAACAAACACGACTTTCTGAATGAAAAAATTTCCACTTTGAATTATTTTCTCGATTTTTATTAAATAAATGTCTTACCAATGAGAATCGCTGGCTTGACTTTCTTGACAACGTCAATGAGTTTTTTGAGGGGCTCACAATCCTTGGCGTAATAGATTTTGTGACCGTCCAAGTCACCATCTTTGCGAGTGGTCGTGAGCAGACCGTCAATGTCCATCATCCAGATTTTGTTGCGGGCTTCTTCGGTCGAGAGTCCGTCTTTTTCCAGCGCCTTGACGCAAAGATCCGCGATACCAATCGCAGCCTGGAATCATCGAAACTTAGATTACTACTTGCCTTTGATTAATTATTAATATAGGGTAAATTCTAACTTCTGACTAGTTTACCGTCTTTTTAAAATTGTAAAATTTTGGGGAAGCAACAATTTTTTTTGTCACTGTATGCATTAAATTCGTTATGTTTTATTAATTTTACCAACTAGTGCGGGTGTTCATTATCAATTTGCATTCAATCATTCCACCAAATTAAGAAAGTCAAAGCATAAGATCAGCAGACGCGGCAAAGCTTACTTCTCCAGCTCCGAGGAAGACAAAGGCGTTGTCTCGCAAGGGCTTGTGGGTGAGCCTTTGGGATGCGAGGATGCCGGCTACAGCGACGGCCGCCGTGCCCTGTATATCGTCGTTGAAGGTGCAGTACTTGTTCCTGTACTTGTCGAGGAAGCGGAAGGCGTTGTGATTGCCAAAGTCCTCGAACTGGATGAGCACGTTCTGGCCGTACTTCTGGACGCAGGCACACATGAACTCGTCGAGCAGCTCGTCGTACTCGGGGCCAAAGGTGCGCGGCTTGTTCAGCCCGATGTAGTGCGGATCGTTGCGCAGCTGCTCGTTGTTCGTGCCCACGTCGATCGTGATGGGCAGACACTGGTGGGGCTTTATACCCGCGAGGGCCGTGTAAAGGGCGAGCTTGCCCACGGGGATGCCCATGCCGCAGGCCCCAAGATCGCCGAGGCCGAGGATGCGCTCGCCGTCCGTTACGCAGATCGCCCGTACCGCCTGCTCTGGCCTGTTATAACAAATCATTTAAGTACCGACGCTTTTCGCATTTCTTTGCTACGTTGCATGACGCTGACAGAGAATTGCCTTCGAAAAGTATATTCTACTGCGAAAAAATTATAACTTTTTTTTCTCTTTATGTATATATAGTCTCCACAGTTGAGAGTAGCTCGTTCTGATTAAATTAATTCATCTGCTACGCGTGTGTCATTAACACAATGTGCACAACAGAATTGTTCAGGGAAATAGACACGTCTCGTCATTCAACGATTATAATTGGTTCATTGGTGCCAATTAAACTCTATGAGCTATTTACCTTGCAAAGTGAAATGTTTGCATAATTTACGCTGCTCTAAATGATCAATATCAGATCTCTCGGGAAGATAAAAAGACAAATTTCGAAGACAATTAACAAGATTTGCGAGAAGAAAATGATTTTTTAATAAAAGATATAAAGTCGCGAGTTTGTCAAAGGAAACTTTTTATAGGCATCATGGCCATAATACGCACCAATTGTTGAGAATCTCGTAAATGTGTCCTTTGTCGTAAATGGTAATAAACAGCCCACGCGGTCTGCGATAAATCACACCGAACTTTTGGCACGCAAGACCTACGGTTGGCGTGTACACGATGGGCATCATTTGCTCGATGTTTTCTTTCAACAGTCGGAAAAACAATCGTTCGTTTCGCTCCTGAAAAACGCACTCAAGGTCACTTCATTTGACACGGTTAGCGCAACTAATTTGTAACAAAAACCTTCCTATTCTTTTGAAAAAGATAACTTTAAAAAGTATTATTATACTCAACCTTGATGGATGTATTACATAATTACTCTTTGAATTTTACAATTATCTATAATCGAAAATAATCAGAATCTTGATACCTTTCACAACTTTCCATCTTTTGAAAGTATTAACTGTAGGTCGGATTTAAACTACTTATAAAAATAACTTTTCTAACTGTTTTACTATTTTCCATGTAGTAGTGCTGGGATACACTTGTCATTTGGGACTTTTACTTTTTAAATAGTAATTTTTATGATTTTCGTAGGAAATTTTAGTTTTCAAATGCAAAACAGTAAAGTTTACTGTTTGCTACAAAAATCATAAAAATAACTATTTAAAAAATAAGAATCCCAAATGAGGAGTGTGTCCCAGCCCTACTGTAGAAAATAGTAAATTTTCTTATAAAAAAAGTAAATTTTACAAAAAAATGTTTATTTGTGTATATGAATAACTTTTATCAAAACTACTACCAACTAAAATTTATTTAAAGCAAGTATGGCTGTGAATAACGTGAATCAATTACATATGTAGAAAATGATTTGATAAGCATAGTAAAATGAAAATTTATTGTTTCATACAAAGATTGAATTTCATTGCTTGATTCCCAGTTATTTCATTAAAATAAATATATTGTCAACTTAATAGAAAATAATTTTGCTTTTTTCAACCGAATACTTTATTCTAATATCATAATTAAATATTTAATTAAATTTAACCAATTTTTGTCTCATTGTCTCAAAAAAGTATATTTATCGTTGAAAAAACTCGATCCATCGCGCACACGTAGAAGAAGGGCGCACAATATTTCCATCTGGTATTTTATGAAAACGATCAATGATTCATTTTACCTGAAGCTCGACGAGGTAGAGATAGCGGTTCAAGTCTTCCGTGTACTTCATTACCGAAGCTTTACAGAGAGCCAGTTGTTCCTCCTGGGTTTTAAATCTCGGCGGTTGGAGCCCGTGAATTCCCAGAGCTATTCGCTCCTCCAACGTGAAGGCTAATCCCTTTAAAATTTTCAATTATGCTTTATTATTCATGTTCGCAACGGCACCGCGGCTATATATGAGAGCGCGCTTGCGCGCATTCTTTAACGTTCTAATTAACAGCGGCGTGCGTGTGTGTTCTGCAGGAAACGCAAATTTTTCTCGCCCGCACGCTTCGTTTCATATACGTTAGAATAACTCGATTTTTTTCTTGCAGCGAAGCGTGAAACAGCGCAGTGTACTTTGGGCGTGTAATATGTATAAATTATCTCTTTGTTAACGTACTGTTCTTTAATGAAATTATTTTATATTTATACGTGGCGATTTCTCAAAACAGTACTCGCTGGTACATGGAATACGATAACCCGAGGCTTGATAACGTTTTACCCTATAATAAAATAATTCGGAAAACCAGAATATGCGGCTTTTCGTTCAAGAGCCTTCATCGCGTCATGCTATCAGATTCACGCTGCGAAATTTCAACTCGACGATAAATCGCAAAAATGAAATATCAAGTAGGTATGACGATTCGATTTATTAAACGCATAAGCCAATTATTAAATAGAAACGATAAGAATCTGTTGATCCCGCTGTACTCGTGAAATTATAGGGGCAATACGATTGAAAGCATTATCGCAGGTGAAATCTCAATTTAAAAAATCCACTTGATGGCGAGGCTAATTGATAAAGGCCAGCGATATACAAGCCTTGACAAAATGCGCTGGCGCGCGGCTAATCGCGCAAAATCTATATGTAACGCTTATCAAGGTCCTCAAGTGCTTGATACTCAAAATGCTTAATCTAATCCCGTATCGTGGCACGGATAAGCCGGAGGCCGCAACTCCTCCCGCGCCTTTGGGCAAACGATGTCCCGATAGTTGAACATCGTCATGGATGTATCGCTAAATCTCTTGGAGCTTGGAGATAAATTTCGTTCCGAGGCATTGTAAGCGAATGTCTATACTAATATTATCCGGATAATAAATAAATTTATAATAATTATATCCAATGTAATATTTAAGTTAACTCACTAAGAGATTGACAGTTTATACACAGGTTCACGCTCACGTACTTGATCTGATTTGAAAGTTTGCACACTCAGAGAACGATTCTACTATGCTAAAGAAATAATAGAACCAGCTAAATTTATCCCTATCGGCTCTGAATATGGGCTCTATCCAATATCGTAATTTCTTTTGGATTGCAGAAGTCTGGCTTGAAAAGTCTGGCCAAAGTCTTGCATGTCGGATGATCCCAGACTTTTTGCCAGATTTTTTATATTTTCTATTAAAAGTCTTGGAAAAAATCCCCAGACTTTATCCAAGACTTTTCACTAGACTTAGCATACTGCATAAAAAGTATGGGAAAAAATGCCCAGACTTCATCCAAGACTTTTTACCAGACTTAGCATACAGCGCCAAAAAGTCTTGGAAAAGTCCCCAGAGTTTCCGCCAGACTTTACCTCAGACTTTTCGCCAGACTTTATGGTCCGCGCATGGAGGTTATACACGCCCGGCACCTCCTACATGAAATGGATGCTCACACTCTTCCGCTGCAATCCCATAGTCACTGCTGTCATCATCGTCTTTGTCGCTGTCATCTGCAGATCTAATAATTTTTGGAGACACAAAGAGTCGGGCTTTGTAAAACTCCAACCTACAAATCGAATTTCTCACAAAGCATCTCTACTACAGTGCAAGTAAATATTTTATAGAACATTGGAACTTATCTGATTATTATCTAGGTGTTGTCCATTACAGTTTTTCGTGGAAAATCTTCGCACCTTCTCTAGACACATACATATAGAGAAAAACTGAATAGCAAAAATATGTAGCGAGCTGAAAATATTTTGAGGTCCATAAATAACTCGAAACTAGTTGCAGAATATGTTCACATTGTTCACACGATTGTCGTTTAATTCATGTTGTTTGGACTTTAAAATATTTTTATCTTGCTATACACGTTTAGATTACAAAATTTGTCCGGAATCCCGAGTAATGGCAACTATTTTTTACGAGAAACTGTAATGGACAGCACCGAGATAACATCAGATAAGTTAAAATTCTCTATAAAATATTTACTTGAGCTGTAGTAGAGATGCTTTGTGAGAAATTCGATTTGTAGGTTGGAGTTTTACAAAGCCCGACTGTTTGTGTCTCCAAAACTTATTAGATCTGCAGATGACAGCGACAACGACGATGATGACGGCAGTGACCATGGGATTGCAGCGGAAGAGTGTGAGCATCGATTTCATGTAAGAGGTGCCGGGCGTGTATAACCTCCATGCGCGGACTATAAAGTCTGGCGAAAAGTCTGGGGTAAAGTCTGGCGAAAAGTCTGGACACTTTTCCAAGACTTTTTGGCGCTGTATGCTAAGTCTGGTAAAAAGTCTTGGATGAAGTCTGGGCATTTTTCCCAGACTTTTTATGCAGTATTCTAAGTCTAGTGAAAAGTCTTGGATAAAGTCTGGGGATTTTTTCCAAGACTTTTAATAGAAAATATAAAAAGTCTGGCAAAAAGTCTGGGATCATCCGACATGTAAAACTTTGGCCAGACTTTTTAAGCCAGACTTCTGCAAGACTTCGCCCAGACTTTTTTTTACACGAGTATCAACTAAATTCTCCTATTCGAGCGAGATACGAAGCATTTGATTATTTTGAATGACAAGATAATTAAGTTTTGTTTATATTCTCCATTCGCGATGCATAGTTTTCTTTCAGCAAAACGTTAACTCCTCTTACTTTATATATAATAGGATTACCTTCTCTCTCATGAGAATCGTTTATCTGATTTTTCTTACCACTTTTTGGTAGCAAAATTTAATATATAATTTTTGGCAATTTTTTGAGTTTTTGCAGTCTCTTACTCTCTAAAGTAAGTATAAGTAAGTATAAGTAAAGTAAGTAAAGTAAAGTAAAAAAGTAAAGTAAAGTATAAGTAAGTAAGTAAATATAGTCAAAAGTATCTATAATTTTTAGCAAAAATGTTTGTATACACAGAGAAAAGAAAATCTTTACATTAAAGGAGCGTCATTAACTATAAACAAACGGACGTTTGGATACGGATAAACGAATGTTATTTAAGGTGATGTTATATACCGTCATAATTTTAAAAAGAGTACATCTCATGAAAATACCAATAGAATCATCCACAAAAAATTCTGAGTATAGTATTTACATATACGGAGCGCCTGACAGACATGTTTTTTCCAAAAACATGATCAGAGTTTATTTAATTAAATAAAAACCGTACTGTCGGTAAGTAGGAATCTACAATTGACCTATTTTTAAAACGAGCACAGCTAACGAAAATACTAATAGAATCGCTCAAAAAAATTTCTGAATATAGTGTTTACGTGTCCGGAGCGCCTGACAGTCGTCTTTTTCCAAATAAACGTTTGAATGTTGATTTAAAAAATATTGAAATCAGGGTATCACATCACCTTAACAGCTAAATAATATATTTCCTAATAGTTAAGAAACCATGACTTTGAAATTGTAGAAAATTTGAACAAATGACCTGCGTCTTAACTGGGTTAAGGAATATTAATTATTAAGAAACATTGTTAAGTACTAAGAAATATATACTTTGGCACAAATAACATCAGGATTTTATAGTTAGAAAAGTATAATTTTAATGTAAAGATTTTCTTTTCTCTGTGTAAGCATGCAAATTTCCATTTAGTTAATTAACGCGTTTATATGTGGAACCTTGTTGAGACGAGGATCCCGCAGGTGGCCGATACCCTTGACCATGTTGATGGGTATCACGTCGCCCTGGACCTCATGAATGTCCCTCCGCTGCTGACTGGCATCCTTGCCCGCCGGTGGCAGCGCCCGCGCCCACGCTCCGCAGCTCGCCGCGCAGCTGCTTCTCCCGCACGACCTGAAACAAAAAAAAACACATCGTGTAATTCATCCACCCGAGAAATTAAAATAATAGTTTATTCATGTTGGAATTCAATTTACTGTATTGCGCGTGTAAAATTATTTTGTAGTTCAATATAATACTATAGCAGTTGCAGTAATCCTTTGCAGAGTTCATGTTAAACTGAATCGTAATGTAGGCACGTCACGTTTGCCTGGCGTCAAAACATCCAATTTGGCTGTGTCAAGTGTGGTAAAACATTTGTATACGTTTCCCGTTTAGAATACATAACTTTGACAGCACAATGTACTTTTACTATTGTTTCTGTACGTTAATTATATGTTTAATATTAGTTTTATTTGAACTTCGTCATGTAAAAATGAACTTTTTTTTTTTATTATATTATATTCAAGATGAAACTTATATTTCTATATTATTTTGAATTTATGATTTACTATTTTATAGATTTACAATTCTAAAGTTTACGGCATTCTAGGCGCTGCATTAGCAAAAATAATATTATAAATGATACATAATAGATATTGCATTTCATGTTTTCCTCTCTTAAAAAAGTGATGGAGGAAATCTGTCATCACAATAAGACTGTTTTGATTGGTTGTTGCTGGCTCATTTGATTGGTCTACATAGAATAAGCGCCAAAATCGAGTATGTTTGAATTTTGAAAATTGGATTCTTGACTTTGAATATTTAAAACTGAATATCCTCTCTTAAAAAAGTGATGGAGGAAATCTGTCATCACAATAAGACTGTTTTGATTGGTTGTTGCTGGCTCATTTGATTGGTCTACATAGAATAAGCGCCAAAATCGAGTATGTTTGAATTTTGAAGATTGGATTCTTGACTTTGAATATTTAAAACTGAATAGTATAAGAAAAATTTCATGATTTTATTTATGAGACTTACGTTATTATCGTATAATTTAAACTATTTAAAACAAACTTTTAAAATGAAACTTGATCATGTTCATAACCTCAAAAATAAAAAAACAAAGAGATAAATGATACGCGCGAAGCGCGCTAAAAGTAGCTAGTAAAGTAAAAAGTTCATGACTACTGCAGATTCTATTAATAAGTAAAAGAAACTGTATTAATGTATATAATAAATAAATAAATGATAAATATGACATTCCTGCAGCCCCAGGTCAAAGAAGCTCAAAAAGTGCTGTAACATGAATTTCCTCTAACAAGGAGAGTGCACACACTTTGGAAACCGGATTTTAATGGGACTTTAAAAGTCGATTTGTGGTATCGAAAAATGAATGCTCACAATTCCGTCAAACGGGCCCTTTTTTTTGAGATATGCGGGCAATCAATCTCAAATATACTCTATTTCGTTAATAATTTATGGTGCGAAAACAAGCAAAAAAGTTTATAAAAGTAGACAGCAAAAGCTACGATTTAAGCTCTGATTCGTTGAAAAATATTGATTTTTCAGGATCTTATAAGCAATTAAAGATAGCGTAAGATAATTGGTTAAAAATAGGATAAGCGATAAGATTTTACAGTAAGCGTAAAATTAGTATTTTACACCTCGATATCAGGGAGTAAAACACTATATTTTTAAACAGTGAGCGTAAAAATTGATTTTACACTTTATGGGCGTAAAATGAAAATAACAATTTGTTTACATTTTATATTACAATTAACTATAGAATCACCCTTATCCTCACGATATTTAAAACACATACTTATATATACAGCATAACAGAAGATCCATGCCCGTCATGTAAATAGTGTCGCTTTGAATCTCGACAGTACAACACTTGCTAAGTACTTGCTAAATCATAGTATTCAAAATGAGTGATCATGACTCCTGCCTTCCCGACAATAATTTGGCTGCAGCTGTGGTGAATCTCACGCTTCCGTTAAAATTTAAAGTTATCCATCGTAAATGTTATAGTGATTTTCGTGAATGGATGGATATGTTTTCCAATTTATGTTTTAAATAATTTTTTAGTTTAATTAATGCATTGTATTATAGGTGGGGGGCCTCCTCCCTATCTTTATCTAAATAGTAATTTCTGTGTTTGCATAAAATTTTACGCAGACTGTTGCAAAAAAATAGCGTATAAAGCAACGCGGGCGTACAAAGCACTCTTGTGCTTTTTTTGACCGATGGGAAAAAAAATACTTGTTTGCTCGGCGGCTGTAAAAGTATCTTTTTGTAGATACTTTTGCGCCCACTGCTCTAAAACTGCGTAAAATCGCAAAAATTAAACTTGATTCCCCATAAATTTGTGCGTGCATGTATTTCATAGCTTTTTTTATTTAGAGATGAATCCAAATAATTTTAAGAAAGAAAAGAAAATTTAATTCATTTGTTTTCATTTTATCTTAGTATCAAGTTACAAAACTAATTAACAATTACACATTTATATGTATTTATATGCATTTATAAGCATTAATATGCATTTATAAACATTTATAATAAGCATTTATAAAATTAGTAATAATCAGTCAAATATTTCTTAATTTTTCTTAATAAATGAAATATGTCATCAAAGAATTTTTCTTTGGCACAAAAGGTTGTTAATTTACTTAGAAAAGGATGCCTTCAATATGTAATTTGTACAAATAAATATGATTTTTTTTTGTCAAACGAATTGGTTATACAAAGGATTTTCCTTTGTAGTCAAATAGAGAGAGTTCTTTAATTTAAAAATATCGTATTCGGTCAAAAGTATTACGTTTGATTACAAAAATATTTTTCTGTGTTCATTTTTTTTTTTTATTAAGGAATATGTAATAATTTGATTTCTGGTATAAGACGTATATATAAAAATCAAGAAAATAGAACGAATAGCATCAAGTTTTTAGCTGATATATTTTTGTACTTCATGGGGTAATTAATACCTTCCTATCAAACTTTATTTTCTTTCGAAAAAGACATTACTCGGATGAACGCAGTGATAGAGCTTAAAATTTGATTTAAAATACAGCATTAAAGTTTGTTTCCTTTGGTCTTGCATAGCACGTTCCTCGCGTTTATTTAGGTTAGAAGAGTTGGGCGAGCTCTAATGCAAACAAGATATTATGGACATTTATTTGTCCGGGTGTTCTCCTTTAGCCTGATCAGCGAATTTCCGACGCTATTTCCAGGGTAGCGAAAAACTTGGTGAGTGTGTGCGTGCGCCTTTCTCGACAGTTGCGCAGCCAATGCACTTTTTTGCGTGAGGTAGTTAATATCCTACTGACGTGAATGCCTTTAGTGCATTGATAACAAACTTGTACGAACTAATTTTTTAAATTGAAATTTAGAGGTAGGTACATTATTTAATGGTTACTAGAAGCTGTAAGTAAAATTTTGATAAGCAACGAACTCGTCAAGTAGTATAATAGAAATAATAATGAGAATTTTATGACTCGTGGAGATCTATAGATACGAATGCGTAACTGCTTATCTTTTGGTACTCGTTCAAGGTATGCCGAGTATTTGGCTAGATGCTATAACTTTTGGGACATAAACTTTAAGTGACTTGTATTATGATTTCCTTTATTTAAAACTCTACAATAACATTGAACTTGAGATTTAAACGGTGATTTAAAAAAATACAACAAATTCAAAGGCGTTAAGATTATAAATTTCTCCAATAAATAATTCAATTATAAGAAAGACCGTAAATTTGACACTGCAGTGTGCATATCGAGTCATCAGATACCTGCGACTTGATACATGAATCTACAATTTCACAGTGCGTCATGCAGACGTCGCGCATTCAATCAGAAATTGTAAATTTCGTTGTGCTGTCGCAGGGTCTAAAGAATACTCAACTATTCGACTAATTACCGTGGTTGATCATGTATCCAGGTTGCAGGCATTCGTATTCTCATGATTAATCGGTTGCGTACTGTTCGATTAATTAATTGATCTAGTAAATTAATTTTCAATTTCTATTTTGTATTACAAATATTATTAACAGAATAATAATGTTGACAATTAATACAGAACGCTTAGATCTTCGATGATATCAAATTGTCCATAATTTATTCTTAACAAATGATAAAGGTACTCTGTAAATTTTTTTCAGTGTAAAGTCGGGTACTGATACAGAATAGTGAATATGTCACTATTTTTTCAGCGTATATGCACTTCCAAAATAGTGAAATTGGATTTTCTAAACAAAATTTGTTTATGTACACTAAAAAAGTGATGATTCTGTAACAGTGCCCGATTTTACACTGAAAAAACTTTAGAGAGTATGAGATAAATTCTGGAGCATTTCAAGAAAATCATAAGTCGTAAATATTAAACAGCCACTACGGTAGTTCCTCCTAAAACGTGTCCTTTTGCAATTTTCACGAAAATTGATACACCTGTTCATTATAATAGTATACATAAGTGTACAATATTTCAAATCATTCTGACGATCCAAAATAGAGATATTAAGCTCCAAAGTTACAGCTTTAACGCGCAATTCCTGTTCTAACTTTGGTAAATACGGACGTTCTATAATTAATAATAAAAAACGGTTTTTGCAATATTGATAAAAAATGAATACATAATAATTGACATTATTTGAAAAAAATTTTCGTTACGTTTTGACTATTTGTTTTAAGTTATTTGAGTACAAAGCTTGAAAATTGATATATGATTGTATATTTTCTTTATGGCAGAATTTTTCTATACGCATAATTTGATGTATTTTTCTATATATGGGGGTATTTGCCGTCACATGTGATATATACATGTAAATGAAATACTAAACCACTTTTTACTTCCAATTTTCTAAATATTTCATCATAGACTGCCGAAAAAAACGGTTGAGAACCGTTGAGCTATTTATAAACACTATTCAATAATAAGGGCATTAACCGTTTAAAGCGAACGGGGGCGCGTTTATCTATTCACTCGACAAAAGATTGCGCCGTGCAATTAATCCCGGATTCTCGTACCCCGCTCACTTCTGTTCCGCTTTATAAAATAATGGTGCCTTACACGTAAGCTCGTTCGCTTGCTCGGGCGCGTGCCCAAGAGAAAGAGAGAGAGAGAGAGGGAGAGAGATAAAACGGCCGCGGAAGAGCAACGAAGCGTGCGCAAGACTCCGCATTACGCGCGAGCGCGATAAGCCGCGCAGGAGCTACGCGAGAAACGAGAAAAAAATATGGCAATTTGTACGACGGACCGGAAGGTATAGTCGCAGCAGCACTGAATCGAAAAACGATTAAGACCGCCCCTCCGAATTTTGTACATATAATATACGTTACTGATTCAGCGCACAAAGCAGGCCATGATGGTTAAAGCGATATCGCAGGATATTAAGCGCTGCAGAGTTATTTGTAAGTTCGAAATTATTTTAAGTGGACGGCGATGATGATGATGGCTTTGTGCACCGGAGCGGTAGGGGTGGGGGTCAAAGTGAGTGAAAATTACGCGTGGCTGGTATTTCGCGTTGCCTACATGAGCGGCACACATCTACACACGCAATTGATCAAATTGTTTGCGTACGTAAGCGCCGCTATTTTGTCCTTTATTAATACGTACCCATATATATATATATATATATATATATATATATATATATATATATGTGTGTGTGTGTGTGTGTGTGTGTGTGCGCGCGGGCGCGCGCGCGCGCGAATTCTGGCGAATCGGTCCACCGTGTTGTTTTTATTTAAAGCGCGTTGTTGCTCAAACCTAATTTCGTAAGGCACAAAAGCAGCTTTGGTACATTGAAATCGGACAAAAAATAAAAAAAGTTCTTTAATTTGACTCAAATCGATTCAATTTTCAAATTAAATTTTTTATTTTCAGCACAGGTAATGTGTCTATTTGTATTACTATTAAAAAAAAAGTTTCATGCTTCTCAGAGCATCACTCTTTTACATATATGTATACTTTGAGCTGAGTGAATCAAACGTAAAAAACTGTAAATAAAAAATTATTGCTAAAAGCCCTATATCTTCAGATTGACGATTACCTTTACAATGATTTGTTTACACATTCCAATTCCGAAAACTGATATAACAGGAAAAAAGGGTTATTAACATAACGAACAAATTTTGTTAACAAATTTCCAATTTTGCAAAAGTAGATTTTATTCACTAAAAAAAATTCAATAAGAAATACTAATCTTTTGCCGTTTCTCATTTAATTTTAATTTGGGAGGTCTTATTTCATTCCTCGTTCAATTTCAGGGGAGATATACCGATATAAAAATTGAAAAAAATTGAAAACCTGCAAAGTTATATCCAATTGTTTATAAAATTCTTAGACAACTCTATTTACTAGATCACTGAAGTCACCTTAGTTAGTTCTCTAATATATCAAAAAGTGGGTTTCGAAAGTATAAAAATTCTAGCGTGTTCTTTGAAATCTAAAGAATTTTTCTCTATTTTTTAAAATATAGGTTGCTGACCTATTTTTGAAAAAAAAAAAATAAAAAAAAAAAAAATATTGAAATTAGTCATTTTTACACGCCAGTTAATAGGAATCATATCAATTGAGATAGAAAGTAATAAAGTTTGTTACTTTAAAGGTGGATTTTCATAAACAAAAAAGTATGTTATTAAATGAAATTCTGCTCTTTTTTATAAATACAAAAAATTTGTATCAAACCGACCTTTTTAAAAAGCTATTTATGGTTGAGAGTAGAAAATCGCTGTTTTCCTAACCTATTTCGCGCTACTACGTGAATCATGAGTTAGTGCAATTAGATTACTTATTATTTATTTTCTACTCTATGTTTAAATTACCCATTTACTTAAAAAATCATATAAGTTCTTAAATAATTTTTTCACACATGATATGGCTAATTAAAATGTTAAATAAAACTTATTGTTTCGTGATCACTGCATTGACTCACGAGTCCTTAGAGAACTTATACTTACCTTAAACAACAAGTGTAGCGTCCCGAAATACGTGAGAAAATGAATGAAATAGAGATTATTGGAATACATCAAAATTAAAAAAAAAAGGCGTGTGATATATATGCAGAAGTCGCTTTATACGATGGATACAAGATCGTTGGGTGTATAATTAAATTATTTGCGCGCTCCATTTTGCAATAAAATGTGCAATATAATGTGAAATTTAATGGAATGAAAATTCAATATCATTTATTACATTCCCTTTTTTTCGTAGTTTCCGAGAATTAAAACTGTCGTACACATTAAATTTTCATAACTTGTCTCGTAAACATATTAAACGAGTCATAAAATAAATGTTAAACATAAACATAGTTTATTAAAAATAATTGTATTCTCCGATTTATGACTTTTTGGGCTTCAAGTAAGCTGCTCTTTTATACTGCCCCGTTATACGTTTTTCATAAAATATATTTTACAATTTTAAAATGTAGGTCATGATGTAACTGCAAAGTTTTATTTTTATTTTTATTTTTTTACAGAAACATGAATAATTGTCCTTTTCATAAATAAATAGGAAGATCGAAAAACTCTCCTTCAAAATATTTTTCTACTAGGAATCTCCAGAAAAAATTGTTCAGCAGGATTGATAAGCAATAAATTCAGAGTCGATAGTAGATATGGCAATAGATATCTTTCATAAGCCGATATTTACCAAAAAATATTGCAATAAAATTTTAATTAAAAAATATTGACGTTTCTGCATTTTTTCAAGCAGAAAAATCAATGCCGTTTTCAAGATAAATTTTTGTTCAACGATCACGTGCAATCTGTTTATTTTCCATTGCGTGACTTAATAGATTACAAAAGCTTTACACGGAAGATTAAAATGATTTGTACAATCAGGGAACTCTACTTTGGAAAAAGCATTGCCTATCCTGCTAAACTAAATTTAGCACGTCTTACAGAAAACACTCGAGCAAAGAAACTGCAAGCCACTTTATTTTTATAATTTGATGAAACATCCGAAATTCCCACCGTCAATTCCCAAACGCGGAAAGGTGCACGTGAACAGTAATGCGTAATCACAAGGGCGGAAACCGCAAACACGTGCGCGCTGTGACATAAGTATACACATACATATATGTATAAAACAGCCGAGTCAGTCCCGAACAGCTGTTCCATTCACTCTAGATCAAACCGGTATATCAGCGCGCGCACGCGAGTATAGGATATACCCCTTCTTATTCCACATCTACATATCTCACGAGCTCCTTACAGTAGTATGTACGTATTGGTCGATTATCTCACCGCGATTCGCGCTTGCGCCGCCCTCCGCAACCGCGCGTCATAGCTCAAGGCCGCACGTTTTATGTCGAGAAGCGCCGCGCTGCGCGCACGAGAAAAAAGGAGGTAAAGTAAGCCGCGCTGAAATCGAAGACAGAGAGGCTGGCGGCGGGAGCCGTAGGTATATAGGCCCACAATATTTTTATGGATTTGAGAGGTTTTAGAGGAAATACAATTGAATACTGCAGTGTGGCTAGTCGAACAATTGATTTGCAAGCAAAAAGATAAAGGATTAGTTGATAAAAATAGCAAGTTTAAAGTTATTAGAAATGCGTTTTTGAGTGTACTTATTTTAAAATGTTAAAAAGAGTTTCTGCTTGCGACCTCAATTTTAAGTAAAATATAGAAATGCAATAAAAATCTTTTATCTTATAATTCATATTTATACGAGGTAATAAAATGGGTTGGTTAATTAAATTAAATATATTTCTCGGAGTTTTTTTAAAAAGCTCAAAGTAATTTCCGACATGATAAAACTTGTTTTATTCGTCCGCTTATAAAGCATTTTTTACTCGTCGCTTCATCGAAAATATGTGTATATGGCCCACTCGCGCAACATTGTTGCCGAAAATACTTTGAAAAGATTGAAACGTTACATCACAATGCTCTCCTTTATTTCCCGTAACTATGCGGTCTATTGCGTAAACGAATTTTCCATTACGATTTTGGTACAGCAAACAACAACAGCAAATTCGCTTTTCAAACTACAGAAGCATTTTCCACCTATCAGGTCTGTAGTTTCAAAGAGTCGCTCTTCCCGCCGTGTTCGTTTCGGCGCTGGTAGGCGGCCCCCCAGGGCACGGCGGTAGGAAAAAGTGGATTATGTGTATATATACGCCCCGAAATAAAACGCGACGTCTTTTCGGCGGCGGCAAAGGCCGTCAAACCGCGGGCTGAAAATACTTCGTGGCTCTGTGCTCCCGATAAACGCGCGTGGCCCGTGAACTCATATTGTAAGCAGTGGCGCAGCTTCGCTCAATTTAAATGACGGCGCGCGAAAAACGCTCGCTCGTGTGTATATAATATATAGGCGCGTGAGATGCTGTCCGCGTTAATCAAGGTTTAAGTATAATTATATAGAGGCGATTGGAGCTCTAGTTGATGCTGCTAAATGAGACGTCTAAGCGATCTGACAAGTTTTCGCGCTTATGCAAAAATGAAGAGACTCGTTTGATTTATAGCATTTACTCGATGATAAATTGTTCATTTTTGTGGAATATAATTATTGCAATTAAGAATAAATGTTATGTATTTATGGGTCCGAAGTTTGCATCGTTGGAATGTAACGAAATAATTTTTTACGATTGATTAAAATTATTAAAAAATGGAAATTTTATCTAAACTTTTGTTTTAAAGTTATTTTATACTATAAAACATTAAATCTACACACAAAATTAATATTATTTAATATAAACGTGAAATAAAATGAATTATTTTTTTTATTTCGTTGGACTCCAACGTTGCAAACTTCAGACCCATATGTATTTGGAGAGTACATCTGATAAAATGTATTTGATAATTTTTAAACTTCATTATATTTAATTTTTTCGTTATCATTTAAAAGTTCATTCGTAAAAGATGTTTTAATGTCAAACAGAACGTGTACTTATTTAATAATTGAATTTTGAATGTGGCAGTCCCAATCCTATTAAATATGGATTTTGAAAATTGTTTAAGTTATAATGAATGGGGTAGTCCAGAAATGTGAGGATTGAATTGAAAATTAAACATTGTACGTCAAACGTTCGAGTATAAAATGTAATAACCCCCGTCAAAAATTTAGACATTTAAATTATATAACTGCATATCAGAGCTTACTTTGTCTTTTTAAATCTTAATTATACGTTGTATTAAGATAAATGCGTTTTTACTGATCATTTAAGATACGTGACGAATGATTAATGTAGTTTGCTTCTCAAATATTGATTATTTACATAATTAAATAGAAGGTATACTTGAAATAAATTATTTCGAACGTTTACAGTGAACGAAAGATTTTTGTCATTTTCAGATTCAGCCGGATTTTTAGCTACTTAATACATCTGAAAAATGACAATAACTGTATCCCTTCACTTCTCTCTTTTACAATCACCGTGAGTTATGAACTTTCGGAATTTCACATACGTTAAATAGAAATGGTTAAACAATAAAATGATCTAGAGACGTTGTCATCAATTCTGCATACATTGAATAATAAAGATGATTTCACATTATTCCATTCGAATATTTGCGATTTTGCAAATTCAAGAGCACGTATTTGCAAAAGTATACATGTCACAAGCATGTGCTCACGCCGCGCGCTAGCGTTGGGAGCATCTGTCATTGATTTTCTGTATCAGAAGTTTTTATCTGCCGTCGTCGGGTGACGTTGAACTTTTTTCACGTTCACGTTTCCGTTCAATTGTACAAATTTACTTTTGTCTTGAAACCCTATATGGCTAACTAATACTTACTGATCTGTTTATATAGTATATGAGTACGTGTATATACAGCCAACGATTTTTTACATAATCACGTAAGTCTAAATATACAATTAATTATGTGTTTTTCTCCATACTACGTGATTACTTTCTTAATTTAAAGGCAGTTTTTCGTTAATTTATTTTAATTTTAAATCATGTTTAAAAGCTTCGATGCTGTACCAATCATATGTACTATTTTTGCGACATCAATGTTTTAGCTCTTACGACTTTAATAGAAAAAGTAATTGCAAATTTTTCTTTTCTCATACTTATTCTATATAATAATAGTATAAAAGAAAAGAAAATTATGTTCCACAAAACTTTTACAAAATTAAAATATGAAATTAAAATAAAACAACTGTTAATAAAAGTTCATTTTTATGGTAGAAACGAAAATGTGAAATATACTTTATTCTAAATTAAAAAAAAATTTGCTACTTCGTTTTAAAAAGTAATGAGAAGAACCAAAGGAAACTGAATAAGATAAAACGTAATCAGATGCATAATACGAGATGCAAGAAAGTTTGAATTTCGTACCGCTGCAGACGTAGGGTTTATTTAACATTATACGTTTTAATTTTCTTTTGATTTAGGAGCTGAGATTTTACATTCTTTTTCATATCTTTTCTCCTTTCATTAATTACTCATTTTTATTAGTTACCTCTGTTACCCACTGTTCTTTGACTCTAAAGATTTTGAAAATATTTTTTTCGAAGCATTTTGTAATTACCACATTGGAATGTAAAAACATGCAAATAACTGATAAAGTTTGAAAAAATTGCATAGTGTTTAATGTTTGGAATCACAACATTAAAAACAAATAATTATCCGCGGAATAATGACGCCCGTTTTGAGAAGCCCTCATCAGCTTACATACCATAATATGTTTCACACGCGAATTTTGTACAAAAATCAAAATTTAAAATTACCAAGTTTTATATTTCAATGGTAGTTCATCAAATGCTGTTATTTCAAACAGTAGTTCAATATTTTTTTTACTATATCACTTGTTTGTTCAAAGGACTTTATGATTTGAATGTCTCAAAGAAACAATGGAAAATCCCAGTAGAGTTTAATATAATAACTTGAAAGCGGGACGGAAAAAATCACTGTTATAAACGGCTTAAATATATAAGTACGTTAAAAGAATTTTACTATAGAGCCTTTGTGGCAGGTACCTGTTTCAGTTTTCTATACATTTTTTCAACCGATTCCTTTATTTCTACAAACCATTTTTTCAAAACTTCAAAATTGAACCCAACAAATTTTACACTGCCGGCTTTTTCTCATTAAAAAAATCACGTGTAAAAGCAACGGATTTTCAGCTCGCACTGGCAATTCAAAAAAAGCAAAGACTATATCGTCAAGATGCATATCTATTCGTATTGAGCACAATAACCGCGTTTTCACGGCGAGTAGTTCGCCGTTTGTACACCAGCTAGACCGCTGTCTATAACGGCGCATTCTATATTGAACACTTTTTGTAGCATGATTCATTCGCTAGAATGACAAATGTTTGCGAAGGAGTAGCTAGGCGGTATTATCGAGGTATTATAAAAGATAACGCGGTCTGTTCGGGGAAAGCCAAAGTGACTGCGCGAAATCTGCAGCTCACGTGCGGTCTGTGTGTCATCGGGACGCGCGCGCGTGCGCAAAACGACGAGGCGAAGGATTTACGTGAGCGATATGGGCTTTGAGCCCCGTCAAACCGTAAATTCGACTTTAATCTTGTCCATTCAATCAACATTGCGTGTTTGTCGAGTGCGAAAATAGAAATGGATCGCAATTATGATGATTATTTGAAGCATTCGAAAAATTCCATGCCATGTGTTGCTGTTTCTTTAAGATCATTGGTTCACGCGAATGTGTTCCAAGAGAACGTTAACAATAACAACAATTTAAATGAGATTAATTAAAAATAACTACAATATTCACTCTTATACATTTGAGAAATAGAAATTTGATTAGACTTTGAGAAGCGTTTTCTCTAGAACTGAAATGAGCTCTAGTAATCATGACTTGTATATTGATTATTAGTTTAACAATATTTGCACTATATACGAATAATAAAAAGCAATTATGAATGAAGACAGAGGAAGATTTTATCTGAGGTTTTAATCATTGAAAAATATGAATTTCCTAGTAAGCTATTATCAGGACTCAGAGGTAGTATAAAAATAACAATGGAAAATGTTTTTTTTTTTTATACAATAGTGAACTTTTTGGTCACTTTTTATTTTTATTTTAATTGCTAAAATTTATATTTTTTAAAAATTACAAAAACTTAATTAAAACTTTATCTGTACTCTTTATGATTACTTTTTATTGATGCTATCAACCGAATATATCACAAGTTATGGTCCCAATAAAATGCTCTTGTATTTTTATTATATTTGAATGTATATAAATCCTTTCTTATGGTTAACTGAAAAAGTAATTGGTTTTTTCGGTATGAAGTTTATTGAACCCACTGACTAATTGGCGAGAATTGTTGAGTCGTTTTCCATCTGATAATTAGGGGATAATATCAAGTATTTAGATATAGTTCGCTGTTATAAGTAATTATAGGGACATGCAAAATCGTTTTATGTAATTATAGTACTAGTTGCAAAAAAGAATGTATTTTTAAGTTTCAAATCAGAACAAAGTTTTAACATTATTGTATAGTAAATTTCTCCAGTCTATTTTGGAGTAATTGTCCATAAACACTGCTAATACCAGCGTTAACAAGTTTCTTTTTCTAAAATAAATGCCTCTCTTAATCTAAATATAAGTATACAAGCGCGCATTGTTTTGAATGCTTTACGTAAACAATTTTTATTTTAAAATCGTTATATAATACTTTCTCAAACATTTTTCGTGTAAATTCTTTTGTTGTCATCTCGTTAATTCCAGACTAGTTAATAACGTTACATTTAAATGTAACCATGCTTTTTTTAATTAACCATGCTCGATCGAACACTAACAATTATTAATTTTCGATACATTCATTATTCATTTAACGAGGATGCAAATGTTGAACGTATAGGTATGTATATAGCGGCGTATAATGATGAAAATCTGGAAATTAATGGTCTTCAATAAAAAGTCAATATTTTCTAAAACAAGTATATGACAATGCGATGTTAGAGCTTGTTCCATACACATGCATTCAACGATACTTGAAAATCCAGTATATTTATTTCCTATAGCACCGCTGGCAAATAGCACAAAGTAGATTCCGCGAACCATACTCTAACGGCCTTTATAATGGTCCTGCGCATAGAAACCCCGGTGGCAAAAACCCTGTGATCCTTCCTTTCAGCTGATGCACCGAAACCGCGGACCTTGAGCGCATTCCTGGAGCTGCATATAGGTATACTTATAGCGGGCAGCGGAAACTTTCCGCGTGCGGCTATTCACGGAAGGTGCGATAGTATACGCGCGCTTATATAGTGCGCACGACGACGACGATAATGAAGAACCTTTTACTCCCTGTGCGCACACCCATAATGTGCACGTTTGCGCGTGTGCATGTATACCTATATATGTGCGCCTCGTGTTCGCCTATCGATCCGTCGACGCGCGCACGACCCGCTTTATATTAAGTATATACGTGGTTCTAACCCTCCCTGATTCTCGCCTGCCATGCTCGCTTTCGCGCTCCCCCTCCGAGACATACTTCTGTACAGCTTGCATAATATTACGATGCACCGGGCGACCCTTTCTTAGACGCGGAAAATGTTCACGTATAGATATGGGCTCGTTGTCCGCACGACGTCGTCGCCTACTTTTGCGGGAGCCAAACGGCTTAACCTCTTTTCCCCGCCGGTGGCTCGCGCCCGCGCGTCTAATTTCGCATGCGAAAAAAAACGAACGGGAGGGAGACAGAGGAGGTAGAGTGTAGGCACGAGCCCAAGCACGCGCGCCCGAGAGCGCGAGATAAGAAGGTAAATGGAGCAAAGAGAAAGAGAGAAAGAACGTGCGCGAACGAAGGCCAGGGACGATCGGGCGCGCGCAGCGCTCGCACACTCGAGATTATACAGTTTGCGCACCTGCTACAGCTGCTCTCCTTCTTTTTCCATCTCTCTCGGTCCCTTTTACAATCGCCCCTTCCAAATTCGCTTCTTTTGAGATCTGATTTCTCGCTTCAGTTTGGCACTTAACGAGGTCCCGATGACTGTAAATCCTGCCAAACTCGCGTGTGGATAGAGCCGCGGCCGAATATAATACAGCACTTACCCGCGCATGAAAGCAGGCATCAGGACTATGATGGGCATAAGCAGGGCAAGGGAGGAAGTAGGGCAGAGCGGGACTATCGAGCGCTGCGGATACAAGGCGAATGACATGCTGACGAAGGGCCGAGGGCCCTTGGGCGTTATCGACTACTTACAGCAAGCTCCTCTGTAGCGAGAACATGATTCCGTCGTGTCTTGTCTAGAGCCTCGCCGTCAGGTGAACCCACACGCAGCGCGTGTCGGAGGGGAGGGACAGAAACCAGCTGATCCCGCGCGCGTATGCCTGCACACACACACACACACACCCACGCGCGCGCTCACCTATACGTGCGCTCTTCCTTCCGGCGGACCGCGGCGGAGCGAGAACGCGAGAGGGAGAGAGGGAGAGAGAAAGAGTTGCGACGGCCTCGGCGCGTCTAGCGCGACTGCGCGCCCGGATCAGCCGAGTCGGGCAGCGCCGAGAGCAGACGCCCCGCGCGCGAAGCGCGCGCTTGTACCTTTGCGCCACTGTGGAGCGCTTCGTTCGCGAGAGAGACAGGGAGAGCCGAGAGGGAGGATATATAGGTTAGTGATTTGGAGTGAGAGAGAACAGAGAAAACGCGACGTCAACGGCAACACGATGATGATAACGGCGATGGTAAGTAATGTAATAAGAGGAGAGGTAAAAACATTAAGAGGAGTGACATTTCAGGTTAAATGTATACATAGGGTGTGCAGAATCGAACAAGTATATTGGCCGGGACACATAATCGGAGATGAATTCGTTGAGGGCGAGCGTGTGTTGTTTGGAAGGCTAGCATCATTGGTTTTTTGAATTTGAGTTTTCATTGTCCACGCAGCTAAAGTTCATTGTTGAAAAGAGAAGATTAATAGTACATTACGATACGGGTGTGGAAGGTGATTATTTACCGCAGGAGACATTTTTCGCACGAGCGAAGCGAGTGCGAAAAGTCGAATGCGGGAAAATTGAACGATCGAGCGAGCCCGCCGAAGGCGGGCGAAGCTCGACCATAATTATGCTGAGGGTCTCGTTCGAGATGATCACTTCGTAGTACCGCTATTGTACTGCAGATGTCGCCACAAACTTTAGCTTAACCCCACCTTTTTTCTTCCGACGCTCGGCGCTCCCGGCACCGACCCCCTTCCAGCCGTAAGAATTTTTCAGTTTTTCTTATTTTTTTGACTAAAGAAATAATCCACCCTTAACAAAAAATTAGCTCTTATTGTAGTTTTATTTGCTCTATTCGGCTCTACCTTCAGTTTTTTTGATTGTTAGGAAATGCTACCGTTAACGTGAAAAAATGATAATTACACATCTTAGCTTTTTATTACTAATTTTTTAGGAGCATATATTATTGCAAGATAGCTCTGGATGGAGCAAATAAAAATACAACCAGAGCAATTTTTTATTAAAGATGGATTATTTCTTTAGTCAAAAAATAAGAAAAACTGAAAAATTCTTACGGCTGGAAGGGGGTCGGTCTCCCGGCTCGGCTCGCCGGCGCCTCTCGTCATATAGTTCAAGGCATCTATTTCGACTCTCGGGTGGGAAAAAAAAATTTTTATCAATAGAAATATTTTTTGTCAAGGGTGGGAGTGATCATCTCGAACGAGACCCTCAGCATAATTATGGTCGAGCTTCGCCCGCCTTCGACGGGCTCGCTCGATCGTTCAATTATGCCTCGTGTCTCGTTCTCGAGATCACTTCGTAGAAGTTCAGAGTAATTAAACATGTACATTTATTCAAAATTGTATTTGTAACAAAACTACAATTGTTGATCTTACAATGAAGATAATCTTTGATATACATAGATATAATCTCCAAACCGTTGTACAAGGTAAAAAAAAAATAAAGGCTACAATTTTTTAAAATAATTAATACATTTGTACTAATAATCTAAGACTCAAGAAAAACTAAACAAAATGCGCTAATGCGAAGATTACAAACCCAGAGCGAAGAGCTAAAACGATACAGTCTTACTCGCGAACCAAAACCGCCTTTGCGTATTCCAATCTACTCTTTATAATTGGTCTATTATAAAATCTGTTGAACACATTGGATTGATTAGACCAACCTGCCAATTTCTTTATAATACTAATATCGATACCACTTTTTAACGCTGCTGACGTCGAAGCATGCCGTAGGCTGTGAGGAGTAAATTCCTCACTGATACCACAACGGATCAAAAAACTGCGAATCCACCTGCTTATTGTATCCCTGGATGCCTTCCGAAACGGCGCTCTAGTTGTTAAAAACAACTCGTCCCAGCTTCCTCTTATCTCTCGTGTGGATTCCAAATATTTCTCCAAGGTCTTTGCCGCGCAAAGCTCAGGGTTGCTAGGGAATCCTGGCAAAATCAGAAGCGGTTGAAAGGCCCCTGGACGCGATGATTTGATCCTCTCCGGGATTTTAATTTCGAATCCTTCTGCAGTTTTCTTTATATTGCTAACTTTTATAAGTGCCAAAGTCTGTCTCCGATGGGATGTAATTAAAGCCAGAAGCACCACCAACTTTACCGTTAAATCGGCCAGATTCAAATTTTCCAACGGAAACAATTCCTTTAGTCTTGCTAACACCGGCTCCAGATCATAGATCCTGTCATATTTGGGCTTCTGTAGTCTGTTATGGAACACGCCTTTTAACAATCTGCTGATTAGGGAGCTCTTACCCACGTGTTCTCCAATGACAAGCGAAAGCGCTGACCTGTACGTATTTAACGTACCAAAAGACGCCCCGTGCTCAAACTTGTCGTATAGCCAGGTCACTATAGATTCCATCTCTGGATTGAACGTGTCTACTCCATTGCTACGGCAGAATGCTGCCCATTCGACCAAGGGTCTGGAGTACTGTCTCAACGTGGTACTCGAAATCGAATCAATTAAGAGGTCGATTGCTTGTCGTTTGATACCCCTGCGACTGTAGGCCTCCCGGATAATATTCCTGCCATCATCCACATTTTTGCCGCTAGCGGGTGACTGGTGTCTCTACAAGGTGAAAGAAGTAAATTTTTATTTGGTTTAAAATATATTGGAGGCCCCTGCAGCAATTCTGACCAGAGCGGAAACTACGGCTGAGAAGGCCAATATGGGGCAAACACGATGCCTTGGGCATTGTCATTTCTTATCTTTCTAAGAACTCTCAGCATGAGACTGAATGGTGGAAATGCAAAAAATCTAAAATTCCTCCATTCCAAAGTGAATGCATCTACGCAAACAGCCTCAGAGTCCTGCCTCCAAGAGCAATAGCGAACACATTTCTTATTGCGTCTATTTGCGAATAGGTCTATCTCAACATGTCCTAATTTTTTAATGACTTGTTGAAAGGCCCAGGGAGCTAACTCCCACTCCGTATTAACATTATCCATCCTCGATGCCCTATCTGCATCTACGTTCTCTGTTGACGCTATGTAAGACGCAAAAACCCATAGGTAACGAGACTCGCAGAATTGCCAAATCAGCCCCGTGATGGCGTTTAAATTGGGAAATTGCACGCCACCCATCCTATTTGCATAAGATACTGCTGTAGTGTTGTCTATACGTAACAAAACTTCCGCATTGCTTAAGTCCCTAGCGAAACAATCTAGCGCGTTGTATGCCGCTAATAGTTCCAAATAGTTGATGCGAAATTTGAGCTCCGACTCAGACCAGTTCGCGTAAGCTACTTCTCCATTGCAAGCCGCCCCCCAGCCCGTCCTCGAAGCGTCCGAATAAATCTCGGCTACAAACTTAAATTGCCGTATTGGATTCCTCGCCGTGACTATCGACTTCTCCCACCAATCAAAGTCTGTAGCTAACCGTTGAGGTATACTCATTTTAACATCATAATCCCCGTTATTTTTTAGTAAATTCAAATATTTGAGACGCTCAAGGTTTTTCGAGTACCGCCAACCGTATTGTACTGCTGGGCATGCAGCCGTCAGACAACCGACTAAACTCGCAAACTCTCTAATTCTGCACTGGCCTTTACTTTTTAAGTTTCTTAAAAATCTTAAAATATACTCTTTTTTATCTTCTGGCAACTCTAACGACATGCTTTTCGAGTCTAAGATAAAACCTAAAAACTGACATCTACAACTTGGCTCTAAATTACATTTCCTAAGATTTAGAATAAAACCTAGCTGTTCAAAAGTCCGACGCGTTATATCTGTATTATAAGTACACTCCTTAAACGACCTACCGAAACATAACCAGTCGTCTAGGTAAACAACAGAAGTCAGATTCTTACTCCTTAAAGCGTTTATCACCGGTTTCATAATTTTTGTATATAACCACGGCGCGGTATTCAAACCAAAGGGAATACATTGATATTCGAATATTTGATTCTTCCAAATGAAACGTAAATATTTCCTACTACTTTTAAGCATTGGAATTAAAAAGTATGCGTCCTTAAGGTCGATCGAGGACATAAAACAACACTCTGTGACTAACTTTACTGCGGTTCGGATATCCTCCATTTTAAAATGATTTGTGGATATACATTCATTTACTTTTTTCAAATTTAAAACAAAGCGCAATTTCCCGTTAGGTTTCTTTATCAGAAAATAAGAAGAAATAAATTGACCTCTACACGCATTTACTTTCTCAACTGCTCCTAACGCGAGCAAGTTATCTATAACCTCTTGCATAAAAGGCTCGTCCTTGTTGTTTAAGAGGTTATGTTTTGGTAGGCGCGATTGCAAAGGAACCACGTCGAACGAAATTTCATAACCGTGTAAGGCATTCAGTATAAACCTATCTGATGTATAGGCCGTCCAGTATATCGCGAATTTTTTCAGACGCCCCACAATAACACCTACCGTGCTTATTTCTTCGGGTTCGGCGGCGCGGCCGGATATTCCTGCGGCTGCATGTTCGGCGCACGTCCCTGGGCTATCCCGCGCTTCTTGCCCAGATGTCTCTGCTGGTGCGGAGACTGTCTGTTGCCCATGTTTCGGTAGCCCGCCTGACCCTGGCCTCGGTTGCTTGCAGACGGGTCTCGCCAGTTTAAATTCGACGTAACTCGAAATACTGGCCTTTTTTCCGGCGCTGGCGATTTCAACGTCAAGCTTAAATTCTCGACCGCCTTAGCTGATTTGAGCCGCTGAGGCAATTCCGGTCCGAACAAGAACTCCCCCGTCTGTGAGGATTCTAAGATGGCTTTCGCTTTCTTGTCCAGACTAGGATAAATAAAGGCCTTTCGTGCCTTGATCAGCTGTTGGTGCAGCTCACACAACAGTTTGCCCGCATCTGCCAGCGTTGCTATCAGCTCCTTAGTGTCGATCACCTCAAGCTGGCTATTGAATATCATTGTGATACCCGTACCCAATGCTGATAACCCAGCACCACATAACTCCAGATCATTAGCGAAAAACTTGTCGCGTTTCTTACTGGTCTCATTAAGGCTGGCCTCGATGACCGAATCAAGCTTCGGTGTTACAATCGGGCAATTTCTGCGACGCGGATATTTGTCGAGCAACTCAACTCGTTTTTCCTTCTTTAGCCCTCGTGTCAATATTTTCTCCCACGAGACTGCTAGATTCGGATGAAAAACAAATTTGTCCTCCTTGTTAGACGCCCCTTCATCGTCCAATAACTCGAGAGTCTCCTCGTCCAATTCCACGAATTCATCCTTCAGCGAGGATTCCATCTCCCCTGGATTCTTAGAGGACTCGGTCGCATTGGCGTTCTCTTTCCCCTCGCCTTCTGACAACCCGTCAAACGAATCTAGAGGAGCAATAACAAAAAACGATCTAGGTCATGTGCTGTCAAAAGACGCCTTAACATAACTCTAGTCTTATGTACGGTATGTCTCACCTCTCGTGTGAGCTCACCGCCGAAATTAACAAGAAGGGGCGGAAACAAAATACTCGAACATGTCTTACCTGAAGCGTGTGACGGCGAAGACGCTGAATCAGACATTTCTTCCACCTCAAGATTTTTCTTTTCGCGATTTTCCTTATCCAATTTTCTCTGCTTGGCATCCATTAAACCTCGTAAATCTGCCATTCTTGCTTCCAGCTCGTCCAAAGAGGGAGAAGCTGATCTCTTGCTCATTGTAAGAGATAGAAAAACACCCTGACGCTAAAGCGTGGCTTACTCTACGCGCACAAAAAGCGTAATAACGAGAGGCGCCGGCGAGCCGAGCCGGGAGCGCCGGGCGTCGGAAGAAAAAAGGTGGGGTTAAGCTAAAGTTTGTGGCGACATCTGCAGTACAATAGCGGTACTACGAAGTGATCTCGAGAACGAGACACGAGGCATAAATCACCTTACGCACCAGTGTCGTACCGTATTTACACCACGAGAGCCGAATAATCATATTAAAGTTATGATTTTGAGGTTAGAGTGGTGTAAAATAGATTTTAAGCAAACACTATTTTTGACGGTGTCCTCTAAAGTCAGCAGTCCATAAGTTTTCTATTTATATACGATTAGTCTAAGCAATGAGATGCGTTCGAGTAACAATCGATAACGTTCTTTTTTTTACGAATGTTGGAATGTTGGAAGGCTCATCAAAAACGAGACATCCTGTCGCAAATTATGAATGTTAATAACAGTTAATAACTTTATTTAAATCATATTTGTATTTTTATTCAGTATTTTATAATAAATTATAGCCTGAAGAGGTTGGCAGACCAGGCCATCGAAACGTCGTTTTAACACAAAGAAAAAATTCGTTTTTTCCTTTCACCTGTCTCCGTCAGATCGAGTTACTTAAACCAACAGTTAATCACTATTAAAAATTATTTCAAACTGTTTAAAACTGTTTAGAAATGTTACAAAATGTATGATTTTGGATACATTTTTCTAACAATTTCAAACAGTTTGAAAAAGTTTCAAATAATTTTAAATTTGATATATTTCAGGAAAATTTAATAATTAATAATTATTTAATAGCCTCATTATTATAATCATAAGAATCAAGGAGCGCGGTAGCGCTCCAAAGGCAAGTAAAGTCAAACAATGTAGAAGAAGCCTAAAGAGTGATTAATTATATTAATAATTATTATTCTGTTAATAATGATAATTAATAAATATTTAATAGTTATGAAATAATTTAATAACTCTTACAAACTGTTAAAAACTGTTGAAAAATATTACAAACAGTTACAAACAATTAATAACGTCCATAATTCTACATTTTATAACATTTTTGAAGAGTTTATAACTCTTCCTAACAGTTTTTAACATTTTTGAACAAAAATATTTCCGCTAGGGTAGTTACGGAAAATATTACGAAAAAGTCGTAAAATTAAGATTAAAAAAATTGTAATAAGTACGTGTTACATTGTATTGAAATAGCGTACGTGATGTACTAAAATTGAACTTTCAGAAAGAATTTTATTTGGTTTTACCATAAAAAAAGATGTTGCATATTCTGAACCATAGTAAAATCGCTTTGACAGAATGGAACATTAACTTTTTTTGTTTACTAAATATAATTAATTAAAAATAACTTTTATATTTTTAATGTATTGTAAAAGTATAATTTAACTACTTATATAATTGCCATTTATCCAAAAAAACAATACTTTTTTAGTCAATAATATGGTATGTTGTGGATGAAAATTAACATTTCAAAGAAGAAAAGGTTCGTTGAGTGGTCCTCTATACAGAAATCAATAACGACACTATAATAAAATTAGGGTAATGTAAGGTTGTGAAATAATAAAGGGGTAGATTCTATAAGTTATTTATCTTAATTATATTATCAAATATATTAATCAATCACTTGGCGTGCTTGATTAGCTAAATCACCCCTTGAAACATTACATTTCCCAAGCAGAATTCAATTAGATTTGAAATGATAGACAGATCATAAATCATGGTTATCTTCACAAAGTCATATTTTACAATCTATGATTTATTTATAACTTTTGTCAATATCTTTTATTGTTAAGCTTTATTATATTGTGCTTTTTAAGCTTTAAAGGTTTTCACTATTAAAAAAAAAAAATCGTGAAAATTCGATATTTGAGGGCCAATCCGTGGAATATGGAGTAAAATAAAAAAAACCATATAAATTACATTCAGCAACGTTTCGCCAGCAAGGTTCGCTGGCCTCATCAGGCTATTATTTATTCCAAACAAAAACAACAAATAAATATTACAAACACAATACAAGATTTTCGATGAAGAGCACAAACTTTTCTCACCAGTAAATTTAATTATTAATTATATAACATAATGATATTCGGAAGTGGAAGGAAAAACGACTTTCACTGCCACCGTCAATGTTTTAAACTGCGAATGAAAACCAACCGCCGTTGTCTTATATACAGTCAACGGCGTTGGTGTGTTTATTCTTGAAAAGGTTATTAATAACCTTTTTCTCAACGCTGTCGCGCCACGATACCAGAGATGGGGGCCTCAGACGTCCAAAGTGGAATCGCTACAATACCGGAAATCTCGGAGTCTGGGGATGACCGAATTGGAGTTCAGAACATACGTTTTTGAATCGTGAAGACTCCGAAGATATTGGATTCTTACATGTTCAACTTTGGATGCGCCTTAATTCCAAATTCGTCATAAATTAAGACGATCGATGGTATTGCACGGAGTCCATATATACCGGAGGTCTGGAGATCCTAAATTTTTTTCCGTGTATAAAAAAAATGTTCAAAAATTGAAGCGGGAGAAATCTGCAACGAGTTACTCATTCTTATTTTATTCTGGTACAGCAAAGTACAGACTTTAATGAAGTATAGTTACTATTAAATTTGTTGAATATCGTTTTTTTTTTTTTTTTGTTATGAAGCTTCTATTTTTGTAGTGTAAAACTGGTGATTTCAATAGGTCTGAAGTTCGCAACGTTGGAGTGCAACGAAAGAAAACAAATACTTCACTTTACTTCAAGTTTATACTAATTAATATCAATTTTGCGTTTAGATTTAGTGTTTTATAGTATAAAATAACTTTATAACAAAGATTTATATAAAATTTCCGTTATTTAATAACTTTTATCAGTCGTAAAAAATTATTTTGTTATATTCCAACGATGCAAACTTCAGACTCATTGACTTCCATTTTAATAAGATTATCATGTGCGTTGGCATAGTTGCAAGTATCACTACGTAATCCAAAGTTAATAATGTATACAAATTTTGAATGGAGAAAGAACTCCAACGAGGTAAGTGCGTGTCATCCCGGGGTGCAAGCAATCGACATTAGATACTTATGCGCCTGCACGCGACTTTTGAGACCATGTTGAGAGTGAAGAGGACAAGTTCTACCAACAATGCAAGGACGAGTGCCTTCTACAACGATAACGGCTCCGCAAGCTCAAACGCTCGAGCGTTGGCCATGCGTATCTGTATGCCTCTATCCGTACCTATCTGCAGGGCGCTTGCGAATACCGTCATCAGGGACGGCAGCACAAGCCTCGATTCCTCCAAGAGCATAGCAACTTTTTCGAGCTTCAATGCGGCGATCCAGAGTGCACATCCGCATACCCTACGCGCGGCAGCATACTTGCGAGTGCAGTTACCAGGAACTGTCACGCGAACAGGAATTTACCAACACAGCTGTAAGATTCGTAATCTACAAAAATGAATCACTACGACGAGAACCCAGAAGAAGGAAGACTTGCAAGCGACGCATCGATAGCGTAAAATGTAGGTCAACAGCCATTATATAATTATGATATTGTCAGGATGAGATTGGTAACGAAAAATTTCATAGCACATGACGCGATGTAAGGTTAGGCAACCCTGAATTTGTATATTTAGAAAGCTTACCGAATCCATTGAGTGATGACGTGTTGAGAAGAATCACGCATGCTATAGACTTTTTCTTATAGAAAAGTAATTCAAACATAAATGACAACATTGGATTCTTTAATCGATTGAACTTCGTAAAGCTCTTGCTAGTATTCTTATATTTTGATAGCGAACACGAATCGTGTTTATACGAATGTTTAAAGGGTAAAGCTCGCAGAGTAACAAAAACTTTGTTCGCGGTGTATAAGACTGCTTTGGAAATAATGAAAGCTCTAAAAATGTGCTTTGGTAAGCCTAAGTTAGTTTTGGGAAAAAATTAAAAATTGGCTACAACCAATATCGAAAGTTTGTTATTGTGATCGCCGCTTTGTTTTAAATCACAAACTGTTTTCATAACGCCATAGAAAGACTTATTACTAGTGAAAGATGTGAAATGGAATTGGGTGGAGGGAAAACATGGAGAAGCATATTGAGCCCTTACTACTGAGCTCATTATTTCGCTATTGAGTCGCTGCTTCACCTTAATTGAATCACACGTTATATCGAACTACTTGAAGTAGTTCGTAGTATCTCTAAATTTTCCCATCATTTAGATATCAACAGATCATGAAGACTTATCGTTCGTAAATTCACCTTTGCATCACAATTCGATGCTCATTCATGGGCATTATTATTACAGCAGTATGCATATTCCATATCATACTGGCATAGAACTAATAACGTAGTTGCTAATTTTTTTAGTTGAAATTCTGGAGGCAAAGTTCACGAATAAATTAGCGATACAATAATTTGGATAAGTATAATAAATTTTGTGCACCGGATGAAACAAATAAAGACATTTTTATTTTGGTAATTATCATCAAACTCATAATTCGTTAAAAGCAATTATAAAAAACGAAATGACAGAATGAATGATTTGATTATCAAACCCGCCATTTTCTAACGTAGTCAAGTCGTTCGCTGATGTAAAGGTACATACTCGGAATAACCCACACGGAAAAAATTTTCTTGGAGTAAATACTCCAACGCCAGTAGTAACTCTAGGAAAACGCGTCTAGAGAGTACTCGTCACTTTGGAACAATGACCGCCGGCCTTTGGCACACTGAGTATACCAATACTGACGTCATAGCGCAGAAGTCGCAGTTTGTTGTTTATGCCACTCTAACCTAAAAATATCAACCTTTACGTGATTTTTAAGCTCTCGTAGTGTACAATACTGTATGAAACTCATGTGTAAGGCAATCATTTACCGCGTGAGATGTTTTTCACATGAGCGAAGCGAGTAATAGTAAATAATTACCTCGCACACCAATTCATAATGTAATATTTACGCATTTACCGCTCCCGTTCGATTGGCATACTCAGTGTGCCAAGCTAGCAGAGCCAGTACAGAAATCTATGGCGCCACTGCCAGCAGCTGTGGTTGTCTGAGTCCCGGAAATTTTTTTCCGTGCAGTTGATTCTGAGTGTTTTCTTATCTAACACTCATCATTGGTGGTTTTATCAAGGCCAGATAGTTAAGCAGCTGCGCAATTTCCAGCTATCTCCTTTTGTATTGATATGAAAATTTTTGATCTCATACTCTGACATGAAAGGCTTCTGAAACAGATGTTAACAACAAAAATAATCCTTATGAAGGCTCAGGTCTCTGCACCAGGAGGCTTCCAACTGATTTCCACATCCTTCAATTTCAGTAGGGTTCTACATAAGATTCTAGCACAGAAGATGGAGCCGGGATAGATGGATGTTGAACAACACCATGTTCTTCCACGCCCTCTTGCAGAGGTACTACCAGTGATTCAAGTCCACCTATGACGCAACACGCTGCTCTATTCAACTCTTCAAAAGTTAATTTCATTTAATCATACTGTCATTTCTTCTTTTCGCACTTCCGAACTCGGAATGATCATCGACATTTTTGAGCCTATTCAAAATACAATGAAACTGGGGCCGTCATGAAGTCACGATCCGAAGCGCTCCTCTCCGTTGCACTGCGACTAGGCGCTTTCAGTGCACCTCTTTCCGCAGCACCCTGACCCAGACTTCAGCTCCGTAAAGCATGACGGTTTCGACGGCACGCATGAGTAGGCGCCTCTTGCAAGGTCGTGGGCCGGTGGTGTTGGCCATTAGTCTACTCAGTGCGGATGTCACAAAGTGATGATGTGCCTCTTGCCATGCGCAGGATCCCGTCGTAGGAGACGTTCCATATGTCGGGACCCAGCATGGAGCCTTGAGCAGCCCCAGATGTTATTTCCTTCTTTATCGGGCCATCCTCCGTATCATAGACTATCGAGCGGTCTTTCAGCTAATCCCCTAGAATGCGTAAGAGATACGCGGGGATGTGAAAGTCCCGCTTGAAAACATCCAGCGCCTTGTCCCACCTTACTAAGTTGAACGTGATTTTACGTCCAAGGTGACCGGCAGACAAATAGGGCGAGAGTAGTAGTTGCCCTGCTCCGTCATCTTGGTAGTATTAACCACCTCCTGGACTGCTTCAATGGTTGACTTACCTCGCCTGAAGCCGTACTGTCGTGGAGCCAGATCTCCGGCCTCACTAATGGCGGCTTGCAAGCGAGGTTTCAGCAGTTTCTCCAGAAGTTTACCCGCCGTGTCTAGCATACACAGCGAGCGGTAGACCGATGGGCTGTCTGCTGGACTCTTGCCCTTGTTGATGAGGACAAGCCTCGCCGCCTTCCAGTGGGCAGGGAAAATGCCCGCCTTCAGACAGGAGTTATACATGTCCAGCAAGAGGCGGGATGACTGCAACAAATGGTTTTCAGCAGCTCCGCTGGTAATTCATCCGGCTCTGGAGCTCTCTTACTTCGCAGAGATCTTACTGCGATGGAGAGCTCTGTGCCCGTAAATACGGGTATTTCGATGGGGTCGGATGGAGCTAGGCGATCCGGTCTGTTTGGGTGTTCAGGGAAAAGAGTACCCACGATGTTATTGATATTACCACATCTCGTGGTGTTGATGAGGCGAAAGACACCAGTTTGCGCATAACGATCTTGCACCCTAATCCCCACGGATCTACGTCCAGCTCTTCCTCCTGCTCTCGGCAGAATCGCCGCTAGCTGGACTTTATGGCCTTTTTAAGGTCTTTCTTGGCTGCGCTGTATTCTGCGGCCAAGGGGGCTGCATTTTGATCGCGTCTTTTGACTCTTTGCGTTCTGCGACGTAACTGCGGACACATGTTGCGGAGGCCCAAGATCTCGTCCGTCCACCAGTAGGCAGGACGTCTTGACGGGCGTGATGTTTTGCTGGGAACCGCCTCTGCGCAGGCCTACTCGATGACTTTCATGGTGGCATCGGTAACCATGTTGGCTCGCGCAGGTAGCGGCAGTGCTTCCGGAATCTCCTTCAGGGCTCGCTGTCCGTGTTCTATCGCCGAGGAAAGTCTCTCGGAGTTCATGTTCCACCGAGAAGGGCGCCCCTGTAGTCTTCGATCACCTGCCAGTTCTCGATTTGCGCAACTAAGCGTTGACTTGACAGGGAGACGTATATGATCATCTCCCTATAGCCCGATTGTCTAAAGGTCCTAGTGGTTCCCACATTGAGTACCACTAGATCGAGCCTACTAGCCATATCTGTGACTAAACGACCCCTGCTGTCCGACCGGGCTTCCCCCCACTCCGGAGCGTTGGCATTAAAGTCCTCGGCGATGACCAGTTCGCCCTGCATGTCCCGTACTGTGTCTTCCATGCCCTCCAGCTTGGCCTGGTATTCGCTGCTGGTCTAGTTTGCGGTGAGGTATGCGCTGATATAATACGTTTGCTGGTGCCTTACCCAGACGAATCTCGATCCCGCTATCTTTTGACTTGACGGACTACCATATCGTGGACAATATGTCCGCGTAAGTCTTGCCGTATGCGGGCTTTAGCACACTCGCGCCCAGCTTTACCCCCTTCGTTTTCTTCTTCTGCTTCTGCTGCTGTTGTTGCAGTTGCTGTTTCCGTTGCTGCTGATGCTGATACTGTTGTTACTACTTTCGCCCTTTCCTGTTGTTGAAAACAGCCCACTCTTCTACAGGAGGGTCCGTCTTCTTCGTCTTCGTTGGCTTTTTCTTCGTTCCCAGCGTTGGAGAGCTAGAGGCACCTCGTTTCGTGCTGCCAGCTTGCTTGCCGTTCGCTTCCTGACTGGTGTATAAACCCTGTCAGCTTCAGCAGCTGGTTTCGCACTGGCAGTCCAAAGTTCCTTTTTCACGGTGCCTTTCAGCTTCTCAAGCCCCTCAAACCCCTTCTTGATGGCATTCTTGATGCCGGGCATGCCTTCAGCGCCTCGACCATGACCTTGAGAAACGTTCGCATATCTGCGAAAGTTTTCTCTATTACTGACTGGTGATTACCTTCTTCTGTCTCCTTGCTTTGTTGGGTGTTTGAATTTGTCATCGTGCATAGAATATTTGTTTAAGACGATTCGCCCATTATGGGAACCACACCTGTGGCTACTATACCCGCCTATCAGAAACCCTATTTATGGGTGCCGAAGCCGAGAAGCGGTTTGCCGGGCGGTCATTCCTATGGACACCTAGTAACTCTACAAAAAAAAGGTTACGGAATAGACCCGCGCCATAATGAAACAAAAGGTTTAACCCTTACTGAGTGTCGGGTTCGTCCCAACAACTGGCCGAAACCTCAGGCTAGACAGTGTGCGATTTACCCTAAGCAGCTTCGGGTATAAGGAAATACTGACCAGGTAATCCTTCATACCTGCACCCGTCTGGGATTCCTTCAACTCCACCATCAGTTCCAGTCAGGGAGCACTTGAGCGGTCCTCCCGCCTTGAATATGCGTTATCAATGCTAACGCAGAGGTTTGGTACTGACATCTCATGCTACCCGGTTAAGGAGTTTACTACTTTCCTTTCGGCTAGTCTAGTGGGAATATCCACAATCCATCGACCGCAGCCCATTCATACTATGCTGTCATTCGTTCATTCTCACATTCCTTTGTTCACGACTGCTTATTCAATATATTCACAGCTGACCAGTCTTGGCTGGTTCTTCCCCGATCCGTAACCTGGGAACGCGTCCGGTAGCATGGAGGAATGCTCATCTATAGTTAGAAAGAATCCAGGAAGATCTGACTAATAGGTCTCTCAAGTTTCGCATCATAAAAAAAAGGTATGGAGTTTGAGGAATGGAGTGCGTATAGAAAAAGGTTATAGGTCACACTTGCTGGGCCAAATAGGCTGCAGATGATTAAGCTCCAAATACAAACATACGTACATTAGAAAACGGTGTCCAAATTTGAGAACAATAGAGCAGATTAGGTAAAACAAAAGCGGATCTTTGCATTAAACTCCGCCGCACTCAACAAAGTCTACTACCACATGGGGAGAATTAACATCAGCGACGTTCGCTGCGTGGATAAGATGGTGTGCGCCTTCGTAAGGTAATGGATGGCCATGTCGAACGATATATCGATAAGCTATTTCCACGCCTCAGTATCCGAGGAAGGGCTTGGAATTACATTCCTACGTCGGCTAGCCCCACTCTACCGCAAAGACCACCTGCTTGGATTTGTACCCGCAGGTCGTGAGGAGAAAGTCGCGGATACATACCTTGTCAATGAGATTGGCCAATGCATACAGAGAACTGAGTCACCATCACCACCCTGCAGAACATCAAGAAGAGGTGGGCCAGTGTCTTACGCCAATCTGTCGATGGCACAACCCTCAAGCTCTCTAACCAATTTATTTGTCAACATTAATATGTGACCGTTAGGACATCACTACTCACGAATAGAAACTATATTATTTGCCAAAAAGTAAAGACTGGAGCGCTACTGACACGCTCTCGAACGATAAGAGGTACGCATGGCGGTATATTCCTTCATACGATGTGCCTGACAAAAGAAACGAACAACGACGTCCTGCAGATCTGTCCACGTGTTCAAAAGACAAGGTTTGACAGACACGGCGCCATGATCTTCTACTTCAAGAGTATCTGACGCAATCAACGACCAAGATCTGCCAGATATCCTCTCCCGCAGGGGGATCTAGTACAAATCACCTGCATCATATTTCCTATCATTGTATACCATGATCAGGATATGCTTTCACTGTAATCACCACCCGCTTTCTCATTGATGGCATCTCACCTTTGGTAGTGGTCCCTATGAGTGTGATTTACGATGTAAGAATAAAGTTCTTACCCTAAAAATAATGAAAGGCTATTATAAGAAAAAGTAAAATGATCATTTATCCCATAGATTGCACGATTTGATGTATTATTTGTTAATAATCGTTAGTTAAAAATTATCACTATCACGGACTGTCGTCTGCTTTAAGGGCATACTAATACGGTCTCTTACCCTATAGGGATTTTAACTGGTCAACAACACCAACGAGATGACGTTGATCGACAAATTATTTTCCACCCAAAATTACGATGCTGCCTGCCGTACAGGCATAACCTATTCTGTATGTACATATAAGATCTTGTAAATATTTGATATTGAAGGGTACAGTTTTTTTCATAATCATAGAAAAAAGATAATCGGACTTTGTGTAGGGTATGGACACTCAATATGACCCATCCAAATTTAAATGATTATAAAATTTAACAAAATATTATTTTAAGGTTTCGGAGTGATCAATCTCTAGGGAACTGTGTTAAAAATAATATGTTAAAGTTTCTAAGTGTTTCCGTAATTAACACAAAAAATATAACCAAAAACGAAAAAAGAGAAATTTTGCAATTTTGAAAAATGTGTTCCTAATATGGACACATAAAAAAAAAAATATGGACTACTTTAAAAAATCATAGAAAATGATTAAGAAATCATAAGTTTCAGTATTCAAACAGGTTTATTTGTTCAAGAAAGCAACAATCTTTATATTTTATTATTGTCCAATTATATTCTTTTATCTATAGAAAAACAATAGCAAATCATAAATACAAAGATTTTCTCTAAACACTGCTATCAATGGTTTTTTCTTCTATAAATACTATATAATAAATATACGTAAATTCATAAACAATACTATTTTAGCAATCAAAATATCTGAAAAATATAAAACTTACCCATTGTCCATACTAAGGATTCTAGGAGTGGTCCATATTGGGATCTTTTGAGTTTTTACACAATAGACATACTTCTATCACATAATCGGTGGCCACTATCTGTTACCATTACCTCAGCGAAAAAGTCAAAATCAATAACGAAAGAACAGTTTCCGAAGCCTTTTCTCCACTGCCACACAAACCTCATCACAACTCTTTAGAAAACTTGTAAAGTATGAGTAAATTGTCTCTATAGAAGTCTTTAATAAACAAAGGCAAAATAGTCTTCATCTTTAATTCTAACGCAGAAACAATCTTGGCAATGTACACATTATCTAAATAGGAATGAGAATATTTAATGAAGGTTTCAAAGTTCGGAACTCAAAAGAGAAAGTACAAAAAAATTGTCTGTCATTTCAATCACCTGGAGAAGCTAATGGCTCTGTTAAAACATGTATTAAAATAGTAGACAAGAATTGGAGGCTTTGCATTCTCGATACCCATACATAGACATTTACACACACACACACACACACACACACACACACACACACACACACACACACACACACACACACACACACACACACACACACACTCTCACACATATACACACACAAATATATACACCTATACACACACACACACACACACACACACACACACACATGCACATACACACACACACACACACACACACACACACACATATATATAACATAGAACTAATCATTGATTTTTTGTCCGAGACCCGCAGAAAAAATTTATAAATAGCTGGAACACGTAAAAGGAGAAAAGGATCAAAACACAGATTTCTAGTTATTCTGGTCTTATTATGAGGTATCTGGCCTTCTTCCTAAATAGATAAATATATAATATTTGGAGCCTCTCTTAACAAGTATCAACTTTTGTTTTTGCATAAGCTATCTTAAAAATCTTGTAGCCCAGATATCTTGAGATCCTAATGTCTAGAAGCAATTCTGACCCCAGACTCATGTTTAGGAGGAAATAATACATTGATATTTCGGAAAATAAAAATCGGACAATGGTGATTGAAAATAGGTTTTAGAGAGGACAAGAAGTACTACACTATCTTGTTGACAAAATTAGTACAAAAAATTGCATAACTTTGTTGTTAAGGGGGTTCTCCTCGGGCACTACAGTTTGTGGCTCAACGAGAGCACAAACTATACCATGGGCGTCGTTCTGTCTCTCTCGCTCTCGTGCACGTTGTCTGCTATTTGTATTTATAATCATTAATATCTTTTTAAAAAGATCGGCTTGACACATATTTGATAAACTTAATAGAAAGAGCCGAATTTCATATTTCTTAAGCTATATTTTTCTTTTTGAAGTCCAGTTTTTTTTATGAGTAATACTATTACTTTCTGTCACATTTGATATAGCACTCATTTACTCTCGTATGAAAATAACCATTTTCAAGAATTTTTTTCTCAAAAATTTGTTCCGCAATGTATGTAAACAAACATATGGTATCATTTCTGTGACTTTGAAGAATATTTTTATATTTTTTTCAGAAGTTTTTTCAGTTTTTGCAATATGAAGAGAACTACCTTAAGATATCTTAAAAATCTTGTATCCAAGATATCTCGAGATACTGCTATCTAGGAGCGATTATGACCTCAGACTCATGTTTGGGAGGCCATAATCGAGGCCATAATGCATGGGGATATAGTAGTCTAGTCTCTCAGACCTACCATGGGTTTCTGTGTAATGAGTGATAATATTTTAATAGTAATAAAAAATAATAATAACATAATTAGAATTCTGAAAAATCTCGCGTTTCTCTACTACGAACATTGCTTATTTCTTAATCAGAAATCGTTAAACCCATCTGACAAAATTACAAAAACGTTTTCATTTGTTAGCACGTCTGAAAACTGTCTAATGCGGTCATCGCATGGCTTTTTTTCTGGTTTTCCATTTTCGTCGTCTGTTGATTCTAAATTAATTTTTGATTTTTTGTTTCTATTTTATTATTTTCAAATTTTCTTCATCTCTGACTATTTGTGCAACAGCTAGCTTGGTATCGCGGCACTTTCGTTTTAAAGTTAGGTGTTTTATCTGTGCAAATTAAAGAAAATGTTTTAGTATCCCTTATAAAAGTACGCAATTCAATACAATATATATTTTTCGTGGACCTCCTCTGTTCTCTTTCACCGGAATGCGGCTCCATTTACAAGAAGGAGTGCTATGGCTTCCGTAAATGACTTTGTGCTGTGCACTATTCTTGAAGACCAACAAGTGTCAAACAGTCTCAATAATCGGTGATGACGGTGGTAGTAAGATAGTTGTCGACTCAAGCCGCACTTTAAAACCATTGCGCTTAATCTCTATGGAGGATACCTGCAACTATCTGAGAATTCAGTTCTCCCCAGAAGGACACAGGCCCGTCTAGTTGAAAAGCCATCTCAGCCCTCTCTTCAACGATTATCAAAAGCACCCCTTATCAAAAGCCACAGTAGAAAATATGCGCATTGAAGTCGGTCGTACTTCCCAAAGTCTATACTGTCATATGGAAGTGAAGAGGGTCAACATCAGCGATCAAAAATTGTGACCAAAAAGGATGTTGGGTATGCTAACGGGCAATTTTTTCCCAATTGAGGAAAGTTAAATGTTTAATTATTCATGGATTAGTTTAATTGGATTACATTTGTTTTATCACAGACGTTTGCATTTGGATATTGTAGTAATATAATTTATTAATGTTCATGTTTTAATGTTTTTCTTTTTTTATGATTTATCAAAGAACAGCATAAAAAATTAATACAAAACATTTTTTCAGGATAAAACAATACAAATTTTCAAATTGAAAAGAAGAGGAAGAATATTATATGAAATAAACATAAACCACTAATAAGCTTAATGCAAGAATACTAGTTATCGAGTTGATACGTATAGTGTATCTATATTTAGTTTATAAAAATTAAAAATTGTTATACTAGATAATTACGATTATAAAGGATATTTATTTATTTACAATGTTTATGCCAAAGAAACTTATTATAATTAGTACTCTTTCTTTTTACAATATAATTCTATGTGTTCAGTTCTATTCTTACCTCGCTTAGCATATTACTCTCCTCGCTCTCTCACTGTCGTCAATTCCTCGTGGTCGTCGGTGATGATTACATGGAGCACGATTGCAGTCGCTGCAGCAGACAACCCAAGATGATCTTTTTGTTCTACAGTTGCTGGTTGGAACATTCGTAAGTGACAGCCTCTAACGAATCCACGTCCGACTGTTTCCAAGTTTCTAAGCATGTTGACGTTTAAGAAACTGCGCATAGTTAAAGATACGTTTTTCATAACTTCTATATTTTGATATTGCAGGGGACACAATATATTACCCTTATTATCAGGAATCGATAATATTAATATGGAGTATAGTGAGATGTGTGAATTTGGAGCTTCTGTACGCTGGGCCTCTTCGTTCGTGTTTGAGGATCGCACACAATTGCTCGAACGACAGACCGTCGCTTTTCTTATTCATACATTTCTGCACAGATTAATATCCTTATTATCACGCCTAGCCGCGAGGACTTGACAGCACGAGACAGTAAGCATCCATATCTACAAGTTTCACGAAAAATTAAAAAGTTTTATATTTAGTTTCGTAAGAAAAAAAATCTTCTTCACCCATTGTGTTATTTACCTCACAAAGATAGTTTTCCAATAAATGAACTAAAGTTTCTTTGGTTCAGAGGTGTAAGTAGCACGTTTAGAAAGAAAGTTACATTAAAAAAAAAGTATATAGTCTATGTGCCCCTTTCAACAAGATTTCCACAAAAATGACTTGTTTTAGAAGAAAGAATGTGACTCTGGATTCGGAAAGAGCATGACATTTTTACGTTCAAGAGCATGATCATGTAATAGGGGTGCAAAGATAACACGAGTCATACGGTCATAGCAAAGTCAAACTTTCTTACAAGGAAAGTGGCTTTAAGAGTTGATTTCTATCGAAAAATGAAGCCTAGTGTTCGTACCTCGATCTCATACTTAGGCCTTTTTCCGAGATATGAGCAATCTAATCTCGAATATGCTCCATTTCGTTAAAAAATGATCTTCTCTATTGACTGTCACTTTACAAGTATTTATTATATGAAAATTACTTTGCTTCGTTGAAAAAAATATTTATTTATCAGGAAATTATAAGCAACCAAAGATAATGTGAGAAAAATGGGTAAAAACGAACCATTTAATCTTTTAAAAAGAAGGCTACATTTTTCAATAATTTTCTGATGCTATCTTTGATTGCTTATAATTTTCTGAAAAATAAATATTTTTTAACGAAACCAAGCTTACATTTTAGCTTTACCTGTATACTTTTATAAACGTTTTTGCTTGTTTTCGTAACCATAACTACTTGCAAAGTGACAGTCAACAGAAGAGATCATTTTTTAACGAAATAGAGCATATTTGTGGTTATTGATTATTAGATTGCCCATATCTCAAGAAAAATGGCCTATTTGTTTCCTAGTTCCCCCGTGAAAATCCGTTTCCCGGAGGGTGTGTACTCTTCTTGTGAGTACAACGATCATACTATGATTCCTCTGACCGTTTTGACTCTATAATATGACCATATTTTCAAACGTGAAATTTTACGCTCTTTCCTAATCCCGATTTCCAGAACAATCCCGAAAAGGAAAACGAAATAATGAATCGTAACGATGGTTTTTGATTTTATTTATTTTTGTGAATTATTACGAATTAAGTTATTTATAATATGTATACACAATATCCCTCGTAGAAATGTTAACCAGAAGCTATCTATTTTTCGCAGTTAACTTTATGGCTAAAAACGAACGTTGCCTGTATTTCATAATTATGTACCAATCCGAAATAAACTATGGTATTTACACTTCATATAATATGTATTTTAAGTAATAGTAGAACTTTTAGATGAATTATATTATTTTTGCATTATGATTTTTGCTAAAAATGCTTCCATTTAATTAACACGTTAGCTATAAAATATAGTTAATTTTCTGCCAGGGGTTAAATCAGCTTTTTATATTTTTCTATCGAATGGCTACTTACAATAGCCAAAATTAGCGAGTAGGTTGTTATTAATTATTGTTGGAAATTACAACGACACATACACATATATAAACACAGGCATACGTCGCTACAGTGAGGAAGGATGCAGCAAAACTGGCCTGCAATTTTATGACTCTTTCCGTAGACGTCAAAAACTAAAGGAAAGCAGAAAAGAAGAAAGAAGAGCTCAGCCATCAGAGAACCAGCTTATTGTACACACAGTTTTACAGTTCAACAGTGCTTCATTCACATTACATTGTATTAACTTACTTTTATAGTACATTTCGACACGGGTGCGGAAGGTGATTATTTAGCTCATGTGACGTTTTTCGCACGAGCGAAGCGAGTGAGAAAAGTCACATGAGCTAAAAATCTTCTTACGCACCAGTTTCGAACCGTATTTTATACCACGAGAGCCGAATAATCATATTAAAGTTATGATTTTGAGGTTAGAGTGGTATAAAATTCTATACCACACGTTCAAGTTCATATACTACTCTTTTATTCATACTGTGTGGATAATATCACTGTAAACTTGTATCAATAAAGAATGAAATATTCTAACAATTATTATAATTTGATTATGATTTAAATAACAATATAAGTATGCTAAGCTATGGCTAATCTAGCTGAAGTATAAGTGGAAAAATACCTGTACATGTCTAAAAAGTGTTTACATGAAATTTCGTTGACAGTGAATCTCAACTTAAATCAAAATGATATTATTGTCGGTTTGAGTTGTCCGCTTTTTCATCTTCAATCCGCGGTGTCCGATTTTCAACGTCAATTTGGATTGTCCACTTTTTCAACGAGATTCCGAGCAGTCTGTCTTTTGAATTCGAGTTGTACTTTTTTTCAACTAACCCAACGATATAAAGTGTGTAGTCTTCAAAAATTAAAATATTCTTTTTTATATTAAAAATGAAAAATTTCGGAAATTATCTGGTATGTATAATACAGAACTTTTCATTATTCAAGCAAAAATGGCGTAAAAAATAATCTCTATTCTAAATCTAATTTTATACTTGACGTTATTATTGTTAAATATTTCGTTATAAAGGACACTCACGATAAATCTCTAACAGTTCAAAGGATAATAATACGTAATTCACTGAAACTCACTACCAACAAACATGTCGGCATTTACCCGAATTCTCGACCAGCATCCCTCTGTCTCTCTTGCTTGTCAAAACGCCCATCTGGTGTATCACTCGTCGTCATCTCCTTTTCCCCTTCCCCTCTTTCTTGCGGCATGTACGTGCTGCACCTGAGCTTCCGATGGCTCCGGTTCCGCCAATCTTCCGCCCGCGCCCCCATACTTCCTCGTGGGGCCGCTGAGTCGACAACTGGATTCTCCTACTTCTCCACCCCCTCACTCTCCCTCTTCCTTTATCCGCGTGCATCTTACTCGCAGCGCCATCACACTGCTGCTTATGCATCTCGCGTGCGGGCGAGAGATGTGTACCGCTTTAGGCGACGGAAAGTTCGAATAGCTGGGCGAAAAGCGGGGGAGAGGATGGAAGGGAAAGCTGTGATTCGGTCTTACATCTTGTTATCTCCTTTTCCGGGAAGAAGGATGCTGCTCGTTGATGTTTTTGCAGCGGTTTGCAAGGTTGGATAGGATTTCACGGGGCTGTCTAGTTTCTTTCGGAGATGTTAAGTGATTTGCTTAGGAAGTGGCAGGATAGTTATTGAGATTGTTCATCACTTTCATGTTTGGAAGGTTTTGGAAGTTCAATATTTTTTATAGCTGTCATTTTTTATAAAGATATCTCGAAATTAATTTTCATTTAACTATTGAATTAAATTGGGGCGTTATGTGTTACTTGATATTAAAAATCCATGTAACTTTTGTAATCCTCTTGTATTTATAGAATTTATTAAATGAGCGTTTTATGAAACCTTGTAAACAATTCCGAGACTGAATCCGTAGAAAATTGTATATGTAAAACTCTACGACAAGTGGTATTTTGTAACAGATGCAGGTATCGTATACGTAAAAGACTTAGAGAGTTTTTAAACCGCTTATATTTACTATAAAGTCTGGAGTTTTTAAATAAAATTTCTATTATATTGTCTATAAATGTATATAAGTAGAAGTGCAGCTACTTTCTTGCTTCATCGTTATTTTTACTATTTTAACAAAAAACAATATTGTAAAAATATGAAAATTTGAATAAGACTGTTATATACCCACAATAGAAATAACGAAACATGTATTTAAGACAAAAATTATCTAATCTTTGAGGGGTTAGCTGTTTACAACTATATAGACTTTTCCTTGTCTTTTTTTAAAATATCAGTTTGTTTTCGGCTCGATTAATGTGAAATCGAAACACACTTGTAAATAATAAATATGGTACTTTTGCGCTTTAAGAAGGGACCTTAAGTGTACATGGAATATCCTTATATCCGAGGACTCTTTTTTCATAAGCCGATGCATATAGTCCAAATGCATATATAGAGATTTTAAATAGAGATTACAGTGAAATTTTTCCTGAGGAATATTTCGATCAATCAAATTCAATATTTTATATTATTCTCATCTCTCTTTATACTTAAAACGAAAAAGACTTGTATGCGGGACCTAAACTGACATTAGCTAGTAAAGTCCATTATGTACATATTGTATTTCGATTACATTTCGGAATCGAGATATATAGATACTTGATCATGGATTTATTCCAATAGATGAAAATGTTTACTCATACGTATTTATTAAAAACAATATTCAATTAAGAAGATCTAAAACTCGATCTGCAGATGGAGTCATGACATCAAATATTGAAATGTTATTTGATGCGAGTTATTTTCAAAAGTTTTTTTAACCCAAATCTACACTGGCACTGATGCAAGTATCTGCAAACACTTGAACGCATTCTTCAAACACCCTCGTATCGTATGTAAGATGTGATTTTCTAAATATATATTGATGAAGGTTGTAACTGACAAAAATCCAAAATGTATATGTAAAATATTTGCTTGCGTTTTCAGAACTATTCGAATAAAATTATATTTTCATTGTGAAGAGGAGTGTGAAAATATTTAAATTGTATATTATGCAACTAGTGTGTGAAAAAAGTCACACACGAGTTTTTTGATCGACTGTGCATCGAGTCCATGAAGTAAACTTCACGCGAAGTCAGTCAAAACATAATTTATCGTAACGAGATTTATCAAAAGTAGAAAAAGGTAATGATGCTCGTTACTTCTTTCATTCTTACTGTGAAGCAAGAATGAAGTAGTACCCGTCATACATACATTTCTACGTCACAATACGTTGTAGGTAATTTCAATCTGCATCTCCGCGGTAACATCTTCTCCGCTTCCGTGGGAACTGCGGATCCCCTACACAGCCACAATGTCAAGGCTGACGTCCCCACCTCCCCTTAAAGAATATTCCGGCGAAGTGCAAGACCGCGTACAAGGCTGCCACGCTCTCACCTTTATTATGCTCCCCTCGACGCGCTTTCATCCCGCTAAACTAGTCCTCCCCCCTCCCTCCCGAGTTTGCGCGCATGCCTGGAGCCACAGTTGCCCGCACATTTCGAAGATAGCCGCGGGTAAATCTATTCTCCCGTCCGTCAACCGGCTGCTCCGTTTTCAACTCGACTCGGATGTCGGGGTCCGCGAATGCATTATGAAATGAAAAAGCTCGTTTGCCATGCAGAAAACTATAATTTATGCATGGAAAATCGATTTTAATTCAGCGAGCGCATGCATGAGCGCACGGGGTTAAAAAGAAATGAACGAACGAGGTATGTATATGTACCACTATATAGGTTTTGTGGAGAGCCTGCGGCGAAATTTCGATAATGCTCACAATGTATAAGAGAATCCGCGGAAATTTATGGCAAATGTGTCCATGTTGCCCTTTGCTTCAATTAGCCTGTATAAAAAAGGACAAACTCCTTTTTTTGCACAGACCAGACTCTGAGAGACGTCGAGCTGAAATACTGCTGTAAACCAGCTCCACTGTTTTGTTCATGTAGGTCCAATGTCGACGAAAACAATTATTTTTCAATTTTTATTGGTAACAGAGCTCAATTGAATTAGCAACTGTATCACAACAATCGTATTATAACACGAATGAAGTATTTAAAAATTAAAACAGCCGCATGCAGGATAAACCGAGGCAAAATGGGCCTGCGTTATATATTCATTATAGAGTTCTATGGAAAATATCAAATAACTGGGTACAAAAGTAAAATTTTTTTGAGGGGCACACCTACCAGACCAAATTTTTTTGGTTCTTTGGACCATTTTGAATGTACAAAAAATTGTGAGCACGGTCAATCTGGGGGCAAGCTTTTTTGCCAACAATAACTTTATTTCGAAAAAATGCAGAAAAACTACCTCCTTCAAATATATATCATTTTTTGAGGGAGAGTCGCATATACATTTCAAAAAAAAAAAATAAAACTATAAAGAATGCGAGCTTTTATTTGCCTTTTACCGGATGAAAAAATGTTTCTTCCTTCAAAAGTTATATGAGTGTAAAGACGAGTGTCAAATACACGAGTTTTTGAAAATACATTGAAAAATGGTAAAATCCGCTTCTATGCATTTTTATAGTATTTTGTGTGTTTTACGCTCACCTTTGAACTCATATAACTTTTGAAGGAATAAACATTTTTTCATCCGGTAAAAGGCAAATAAAAGCTAGAAATCTCTAGTTTTATTTTCTTTTTTAAAAGGAAGTTGGTATGTGTGGCTGCACCTGACGAAATTATTAATTTTTCATAGAGGTCATTTTTAAGTATTTTTTTGAAATAAAGTTTTATATTCACGATGGTCTTTATTATGTATGATAGGGGAGACTGGGGTAAAACCGGATACTTTTTGAAAATTATTTATTAAAAATAGATAACAAAATAATAACAATATTTAACACTAGAATTGTTTTTAGTTTACATTCAGGTGACTGAAGATCGACTTGGTTAGTCAAAAAAATATTTGTAAAAAATATTATTAGAAATTTACGAAAGTATTCGATTTTACCCCGTAAAAAAATTGTCGGGGTAAAACCGGATATTTTCATTATTCTTTCCAAAATGAATTTTAAGGAATTATATAACAGTCATGCCGCGGGGCGAAAAGATGTAAAAACGTTGTTTAATGAATAAATCTTTTATTAATAATTATAAATTAACGTTTTTTTAAAAAAAATCGCCGAAGCCATATTTTCTTCTGACCATCTTTGCCGGGAAGACTTTCTAATACATTTACGCATTTCTATACCAAAAAACAAATTAATTTTATACTTATAATGTATGAACAGCGTACTAAATGTCTATTATTAGTTTAATTACATGAAAAGAAAAGAGAAAATAAGCTGTTCGGTTTTACCCCAACCTAAAGTATCCGGTTTTACCCCAAAGATCGAAAAAAAAAAGTAATTATTCATTTTTTGCAATTAAAAATAAAATTGAGAAACGGAATTGCTTCTATACTTATTTATTATTATAACATAAATAATAAAGTTATGTACGTACTGAAAGAATATGTTGCTTACAGGAAGATTATACTCACTATGACTGTTATGATGAATAAGATATTGCAAGCTAACAAATCTTTGACGTCTTCTAAAGTATACAAAATGATAATAGAAAGATTCTCAAAGAGATACCATAGCTATTATATAGATCGCACTATTAGTAACCGAGAAATTGAGAATTCCGGTTGTGCCCAGTCCGGTTTTACCCCAGTCTCCCCTATGTAAGGAAGAGTTAACTGTCCAGCATCGGCATCCATAAGCAAACCTAACTATAATTTTTATTGATAAAATTCTATTGAAATTGACGTCTATAAAATAAAAACGATCCTTGGTGAGCCCTAGACAAAGGAACAAAATATTTGCCCTTAACTATATAATAATACACTGAGAAAACTGTCGTAGGAAAATTTACTGAAAAACTAACAAAAATTACTATATTTGATAGCAACGCGGGGATATAAGCAAATTATAAAAAATTTTGCTATAGTTCAGGAATACTTACAAGGTATCTTAATAATTTTTACTACTACATATAGCAAAAAGTGCCCTCTACATGTAGTACTTATTGCGTGCACGCCGGGAGCACGTGTCTGATTGAGGTTATGTTTCTCCCGCAATTTGAGATTATCTTCCTTTTAAGTTATCAAAAACATCGACAATATCGATTCAGTTGTTTTATTTTTACGTTGTGCAGGTGAGCTATGAGTTATTTCTTTATATTATCATAGTTATTTATTGCTATCAAATAATCATCAAAGTTCTCTCGTAAGCGAAGGTAGCCAATGTATCAGTTCCAAAATTTTGTACTCAAGAAGCTCACGTGGGTAGGGGAAGGCGGGGCATGGCGTGTCAGGTAGGTAAGTTTGGCACCCTCATATTTTTAATATTAATGAATGCAAAAAATGTAATTTTTACATAAACCTAATTAGATATGCTTTTAGAATTTTCCTCTATACTTTTGAGATTATAGATAATGTTTAACATTTAATTTAATAAGATTGAAAATCGGTGCTTAGAAACAAGGTTGACTTCATTTTTAAGTCGCTTGGAGCAACGAGAAAATGATTTTTTTTCTAAATGAGACCAAACCTATTTGATAGTTTCAACTTTTATCTTTCAAGCCCTGTTTTTGTTTTTTTCAGAAAATCTTTATAAATAATATAATTAAAAAATGAAAATGGTATTAAAATGGGGCATGACGTGGCACTCTGGCGGGGCACGCGTGGCACACTCGGGCGTATCAGTGCGCCGCGGCGGCCGCCGAGCGAAGTGATGCAACCTACAAACCAAAAATGGAGCAAGATGGGTTAACAACTACGCAGTACAATAATTTAGTTTTAAGTAGTTTTTAGTTTCAATTATTACATTAATAAGTAAATAACGATTATTTCAACTGTGTATTAAGTTATAGAGTAGAAAAAACAATGGTAAGGAAGGAATCAATTGTAGATGCTCAAACTGCCTTTTTCAATGGTCAGGTAGTTCAAATATGCTACATAGATGAAAATGATGCGAAATCTTTAAATTTAAACTTATTGTAATAATAATGATAATTTGTTAATCAAACAAAAGTATTATGTTGTGATCATATTTTATAAGAAGGAATTTATAATATAAAATCATTTATTAAAATGTAATAATTTATTTTAAAATAAAAATTGTTATGTTCCTTAATAAAAATAAAATTTTAAATTTTCAATAGACTGATTAATTATTTGATTTTTGAAAATTTTATTATGGCATAATTATTAAAGTATTAATTACTGGAAAAAGAATTGAAAAATACCTATAGTAAAATATTAAATTTGACCGTGCCATGCGTGCCCCGTCGGGTGCCACAATCCACCCGCCGGTGGGGCACGTAGAGCATTTTTTTCAGAATTTCTTTTCTGTATTTTATCAATAATTAAAAGAAAATGAAAAAAAAGTTAATAGTTTATTTTATTTTATTTTTTTCTGATCTAATTATTCCGTTTTTGTACATTTTGAAATAATACACGGTTTAGTTGTTATTTTTAATCAAAGTTAGGGTGTCACACGTGCCCCGCCCTCCCCTAAGAGGTTAGCGCGTCTGCCTAGCGTGCGGAGGGTCCAGGGTTCGAATACACAACCACCGTAAAAAAAAAATTTTTATTTCCTTATTTATTTCTTGTATAGCTAAATTTAATTAATAATATATTAAATATTGTATAAATATTAGGTATCCTATAGATATAAAATCATGAAAATCAAATTTTTTTAAGTTTAAGCTTGGCTACAAAAATTACTATATTAGTTAGCAAAAGTACCTAAATTTCCATGATATCCCATCGTTGCTATAAAAAATAGTAATTTTTATTAGCTTTTCAGTAAATTTTCCTACGACAGTTTTCTCAGTGTAGTAATTAGTTATCTAACAACATTAAAACATCCGGTGAGCTTAAGAAATAATGAAAACTAATCATTCAATAACTAAAATTTTTTTTCCAACTTTCTATTTATTTTGTATAATAATCGTTCAGATACTTTTAGCTATCGAGTTATTTAGTTTTCTGTGAACACTTATTATCCCTACATTTTTTGTAAAACTAATCTAGCTTTGTCCCGACAGCTTAATGGCAAAAACCCTGAAACAGGAGTTCGCTTTATGGCTCAAAGAATGATGTCTTGAAGTTTTAGCCAAATCCGTGATCCTAAAATGCGACGCTCTCCTTGGAGGTAAAGAAGGTATTACTTCGCTTTAGATCTTACTAGCTCGCCAAAAGTTTTACCAACTCCAGTGACATGTAGATTTATTCCTCAATATTTAAAGATGTAGAAATTATTAAAAAAATTTTTTCTTCAACTGCAATAAAATGTAACTTTATGGATTCTGTATATTTAAAATATGTGCGATAAACGATATTTTACATTGTAAAATTTTCGTATTATAGTTATATTTGTACTGCTTTCTCATAGAGCAAGCTTTGGAAAAAAATTTTGAAACAAAAAATGTCCACAAAGATATTTTCAGACGATATATATTTAAATTTGTTGATTTTGAGAAAATGTGTGTGTACGTGTGTGTGTGTGTGTGTGTATGTGTGTATGTGTGTGTGTGTGTGTGTGTGTGTGTGTGTGTGTGTGTGTGTGTGTGTGTGTGTGTGTGTGTGTGTGTGTGTCTTCGCCCCGATGAAAAAACTCAGTTTACGTGATTGATTTGAGTGTTTATCGATTTTCTTTTGTTTTTTCTTATGTTACAATATTGTTTATTATCTTATAATAAACTTTTTTTGACAGATCTTGTTTTTTGAGAAATGAAAAGTGTTTTTTCGGTACATAACCCCCCCCCCCCCCATCCCTCCCCAACACTTACGTATATGGGCATTTGAGAAAAAATAGTGTTTTTACATTTCTAACGGGTATTTTCGACAAATATGTATTAATTTTATTGCGAATATTAATAGAGAAAATTTGGTGTGATATAATTCATTCATAAAAAGTTAAAAAAAGGAATCAATACATGAGTTAAAGGGAATTAGATTGGAACTAAATGCCAATGTATTATAGCAGCGGTTTTTATTATGTACTAGTAAATTATATTCTAAATGTTGAATTAAGAATTATAAGCTAAAATGTATTTATTATATCAATATAAAATTAAAATATTTTCTCTTTAATTGCTCAGTTCTTCCCGATCTCTATAAAACATTTATGAAATATTTTTAATTTCCGCTTATTAGATAGAAAAAAGAAAATTTTTGAGCATAAAAATAATTTTAAAAAAGTTTATATTGTACTGTATTAATAACCCGCGTGGGTAAGCAATGATGGATTTATAAGAAAAGCTTTTAAAAAATTTTAATTCGAAATTCCATACTTTTTTAAAAATAAAGTTACCAACCATTTTTTGAAATTTTAAAACTCGTAACAAAGGTAAGTTTCTAGCAATGGTACATTTGGACACTCGACCACAAATTCTTCGTATCTCTTTAAACGCTAAACAGTTTTATTCGCAACTGCGCTTACGCATCTGCTGCTTCTCAAAAAAAACCATGCGCATTTTGGAATTTCTAGCACCTGCTCTAGGCATTGTCGCAATCGAATACGGGAAAAATACTGCGCCTGAAAACCAAGCTTCAGGCGCTCGGCACTCGTCAACTGCCAAAAAAAAGATTCCCAGCTGATCCTCGCTTCAGCGACGAAAAAAAAGAAGAAAAATAATAATCGCACGCGCTAGCAAAAATCTTTATTTCTTTCACGACGACTATGACACCCTGCTGCGCGTATGTACGCCCAGGCAGGTGGAGAAAAAATAAAGCGAGCTCAAAGTGCGCGTGCGCGCTCGCGCGGTGATTATGGCTTTTTTCTAAGTAAGGAACGACGCGCGATGCGTGTCCTGAATTTTGTCACGGACGATCGTCGCGGAAATTGGAACTACGACGATGAAAGGCTGCTTCTGCCGCTCTTCGCGCAGGAGCTTTTTCATTTCGCCTCATTTTTTTCGCCCGCCGCGCCACCTTCTAACGGCAAATATTAAACGTTTCCGCTTGTGAGCTGCAGCTTTGTGCAGCCCGTTTTTCTTCCTCGGTGTCTTTCTTTTGGTCGCCAGGCGGCAATGATTAAAAATCTTTTACGTATTTTACTTAGCTCTGCTGTCTCGTTTTAAGTATTTTTAGACTTTTGCAGACGAGGCGTTATTGAAATATTTTGGGCTTTATTGCTTTAGTATATCTTTTAAGAGAAAGGAATGAGTTTGTTTCTGCAATACGTGCTGATATTCCAAATGATATTTTTTTACTGGAGGTCCCGCAATTAACTTAAAAAAGCAATAGAATTTCTCTTATTAGCGTGAAAAGGAAATTTTTCATTCTATCCATTAAAATATTATTACTGCAGCAAAATTAAGTTTGTACTTACTGAAATTATTTTAAGTAGCTCACTATATAAAATATATTTCTTTGTATGAGATATAATATAAAAAGTAGAATGCCAAAAGCTTTAAGAACCGCATTCAAAGTCCCAAATCAGTAGAAAATTTTTAAATCGTATTTAAGAATGTACTATTGCATGCACACGCGCGCACATAAAAGAATATATTATATGTGCTTGATATTAGTATGGACCCCAATATTTTAGCCTTTTAATTTTCACCTTCAGAACCAGTTTATTATTGTTAGATCTATTTTCAGATTTTGTCAGGGTACATCATTGTTAATGTCAACTGTGGAAGAAAAATTGGTATTTGAATTTTTTCGCAAAACATTTTATTTAAGATTAGTGAATTCAGACTTATTCTAGGAGAATCATACTCAATATTCTGATCATTTTCATATATGTATATTAATGAAATAACATTTGGGTTTGTCAGTACGCACCGAATAAGAATATTCACTGGTAGAGTTCTTGATAATACCAATCTTTCAGGTCGCATTTTGTTACAAGTCTTAACTTTAGAAAACTAATTAGCATAATAGGATATTTCGGTCTGTTTAAAAGCAATATTAACTTATTTTCTGAGTTTGTTCAACTGATTAAAGGTTTCAGAAGTTTACCGTCTCTGTCATATCTGGAAAGCTTTAGCTGTGGCTTTTATTAAAATTTTTAATACGTAAATTAAACTAAAGTGTCGCTCGAGAAGTTTTAATACTGATTTGTTTGATCGAAGCGTGGGAGTCAAGAGTATGAAGGAATTTGTTCTTAAATAGTTTAACTTTGTTATCAATAAGAAAAATCTGAATAGTCATAATATATGCGAATTTCCTTCATTCGCTCAATTCTAATAGAATAAAATCATATGCTAACAATAAAGGAACCACTATGAGATTCTAGTTGATGTATTTTTTTGAATTATCTACAGCAGAAAGATCAATACATGAAGATGGGTTTTCAGGGTGATGCCTTAGTTTAGAAGGAACTTAGACTTTTTCTAAAGTTTGAAAATTTAAATGGAAGAATTGGACTTTTTTTAAAGTAAACAAAAAATTACTTTTTTATTGCAACGAAAAATCGAATAATTCAAATAAAGTATTTTTTCACATCCAAGTATTATGCTGCTTTTCAAACCGCACATATATATACTTTTTGCTTTCGATTTCATTGACGAATACTAGTGCATGAAATGGTATAACGGAGAAAGAGTTATCCAATTATCGAAGAAAAAGCAAATAAATTTAACAGTTACGTTACGTAAACCGAGATTTTCGTTGACTCCTCGAGGGGAGTTCGATAACGCAATAAAAATATGTTCATACATCTCCGAGGGGAAACGTCCTCTCTCCGCCAACTATAGAGAGCGAGTAAGTAGCTCGGGCCGGATTCCCATATTTTCGATCGCCTTTAAAAAACGCAATTTCCCCATTGGTAATGGGCGAATTTAAGGGATGCTCACGCTTGAAAGATTCTCCAACCGGCACGAGAGGTATATAGGTATCTCCCCACGGCACTCGACGGCATATTGAACTGCGCTCGACTTGGCATAACTGTGCGAAGGCCCGTAAAGTTGCCGGCGCGCGCTGGAATCAATTTCGATGATTTAAAAGATCGGACGCGCTCGCGACGGTTATCGCATGGAACGCTTGGATGGTCTTTCTATTTAATTTTTACTTCTTCGACTTTATTTACCTCTCAGGGTACTTTCAATCTGTCAAGGCGATATGATATAAAATATTCAGTAGTTGGTCGTTTTCGATGTGTGAGTATGTGCACGCGCCGTTTGCGTAGCGTGGAGAGTCGGTGGATATAGGCGCAGTTAGATGCTGGATGAAAAGTTATTGTTTGCTCGTTGACTTTTATGGCCTCACGATTGCCATACCTCATCCCGAAGTGCGCGGAAAGAGATTTTGCCGTGCACGATTGGGGATCAGATTTACTTGAGTGCGTGTGTTGGTGCCTAAAATGAAGAGAAATATGTTAATGTTATTTTCATCTGTAGTTTAATAGATGAAATCAAGATAGATTCAGAAATATACACTGAGAGAAGAATACGTTTATATTTAACATGGCATTTTAACTATTAACATGGCATTGTAACTATTAACATATATATATAATATATATATATATATATATATTTTAATAGTTACAATGCTATGTTAAATATAAACATTTTGAGAAAACATTTCTCTCAGTGTAGTTTGAATTCAATTATTGCCATTTACTTCGAGGATTACTATCTCTTTTATTTATATATTTTATTTAATTCCTGGAATTCGTACTTCATTACAACGTTTTGTAACGGTGAAAATTATGGAACTCGAGATTTTAATGAATTTCAATGTTATAGCCATTCAGACAGTATATATGCATTTTGTAGAAAATGTGTGAATGCGTGTGTGTGGTAAATTTTCAGCCGTTATATCTGCTGAATAAAATAAATATATTTTGCTGAAATCTGGCAGGAAGTCGAAAATAATTAGGTCATGAACAGATTTAGTTTTGGAAATTAATGTAGTATTTTAAATTTTATACAGAAGCAAATTCGGAAGAAAAATAAATTAGTTTATTTAAAAAAATGTTTGTAATTAATATTATAATTGTACAGTCTGATATATAATAATATATCTTTTTCGCATAAGTATCACGCGTATAAAGTATTGTGTTTACTCCCCGACGTCATGGAGTAATACTCCACATGTACTCCCTCCTAGAAGCCATGCGCACTCATACGTTTCTCTATTTTAAGTTATTGGTGTTTTTAAATTTTAATTAGTGAATAACATAATTCTGCTGGTGTAATCAGCAAATCGTAACAAAAATGAAAAAAAATTAGCACATTTTAGTAAAGATTTCTTTTTTAGAAAACTAAATATGTTTCAGTAACTTTTCCGAAGATATACAAAAAAATGTTTGTAAATATTTTTTAAAGTACACTTTTTTTCTTTTAATCAAAATTTGTAAAATTCCTGTAAAATACGAATGTCCTATTCTCTAGACCGACGCTTTCTTATTTATATACAATAAATGTAAAATAAGTTGTATGAAAAGCTATGAGATGAACTTACCCACTGAACCGAAGACTTCAGTCCAAGGCTTTAACCACTAACAAAGAGAGTACACACCCTCCGGGAAACGGATTTCAGCGGGCATTTGAGAGTCGATTTCTGATATCTAGAAATGAAGCTCAGTTTACCAAATTCCATCTCATAGGCCCTTTTTCTTCAGATATGGGCAATCTAATCTCAAATATCGTCTATTTCGTTAAAAAATGATGTCTCTTCTATTGATTGACACATTTCAAGTATCTATGATACGAAAACGAAAAAAGATTATAAAAATAGGCAGTAAAAGCTAAAATTTAAGCTCTGATTCGTTTAAAAATATTCATTTTTCAGGAAATTATAAGTAATCAAAGATAGGGTAAGTAAGTTGTTAAAAATACGATCCATTAAATCACTTAAAATGAAGACAAATTTTTAACCATTTTTTTACGCTATCTTTGATTGCTTATAATTTCCTGAAAAATGAATATTTTTAAATGAATCAGAGCTTAAATTTTAGCTTTTACTGTCTACTTTTATAATCTTTTTTGTTCGTTTTCGTATCGTAAATGCTTGCAATGTGACAGTCAATAGAAGACATCATTTTTTAACGAAATAGAGGATATTTGAGATTAGATTGCCCATATCTGAAGAAAAAGGACCTATGAGATGTAATTAGGCACACTGAACTTCATTTAGCTTATTTTTATACTAATATCATTGATATACATATGAGTGATTCCGGGGTACTTTTCAAATTCGAGTCACTCTTTGATATCTTTAGATATATTCACTACACGGAATTCTGTTCAGGTTACAGTTCTGAAATGGGATTAGAAGAAAATCATTTTGGTACCAAAACCCGATTTAGAATAGTACAAATTACGTATGGTAAGGAGAAAGACTAAATTTAAAGGCATATTCAAGTGGTACCCGTAAAAATTATTACCTTCTTTATGCGATTAAAAAAAACCGCTGCCAATACATTGGCACTTAGCTTCCTCAAAATAATGTAATTATTCCTTTTTTCAACTTCGAAGATTTTTCAGAAGTAATATAATTTGATATGGAGATATATATAATCAAATTTCGTTCAAAGAATACAAAATAAAATTGTTTTTTTTTTTATAGGAACTTTGTAGAACGATTTATTAGAGAATTGCACAAAACAAATGAATTTGTGTTTGACAAAAATAATTTTAATTAATTCTTACTATATTCACTTCTTAAATCGCGATTATTCGAAAAATTCGTTCATATTCAAAATAATTGGCCAGCGTATCTGACTAATTTCATGTTTCTGTATATAGCTCGCTGTAAATTAACCCCGGAAAAATTACGATTTGAAAGGAGGACTAAAACAGTTTTAAAAGTTTTAACCTCAAATATCTCTGAAATTTATAAACTAATTCTTTTACCCTAAAAACTCATGTAATAAATAATATACAAACTCTACATCTCCATCAAATCTACATCTCCATCAAATTTCAAAGTAATTAAATTTTACTCTATAGTTATTGTGCGATATAGAAAATCATTTCCAGAGATAACAAAATTTGAAATATCAAATATTTCAAAAACTAACTATATCATCTTGATGAAATTTTACATAGGTATATTGCCTATATCGCATACAAAATAGTCTATAAATTTCAAACTGATACATGAAGTCAAGTCGTCATTGAGAAATTACAATTTTGAAAAACATGTAAAAAAATTTTCACCTTAAATATCTCTAAAAATTATGAGACAATTCTTTTACCTAAAGAACTTATAAATATATAAACTCTACATCTCCGAAAAATTTCAACATGATTAAACCAATTCTTTTTTCTCTAGTTATCATGCGACAAAGAAAATGACTTTGTAAAATACGAAAATTTTAAATATCAAATATCTATCTCAAAAAGTAATTGAACAATCTTGATGAAAATTTGCACATATATTATCTATATCACACACAAAATTGTCTATAAATTTGGAGCTGAATCACCAAGCCGTTCTCGAGAAATTATGATTTGAAAAAAAGGTTAAAAAAATTTACCCTCAAATATCTCTGAAATTTATTGACCAATCATTTAGCCCAAAGAATTCAGCGGAGAGCTATCGAAAATCTACCTCTACAAGGAATTTCAAAGCGATTAAGTCAATTTTACTACCGTAATCGTGTTTCATACAAAACGCATTTTTTTCATTTTTTAAATTTTTTTCTCAAAAACTAGTTGACAGAATGGATTAAAATGTTTGCAGCTTATAGCTATTTATATTCTACATTATCATAATTTTTTTCAAAGTATTTTACTATTTAGTTTGTGAGTTATAACCTTCTTTTGAAAAAATAGGTTTTTATTAAAAACAAAAGAACCGCAATAGCTAATGTATATTTTTTTTTTGGAAATATAGGTTTTTTATGTTCTTTTGAATGCTATCTGTCCGATTCAAATATCTCAATATTATCATTAAAAAAACGCAAAAATAACTTTTGCGAAAATCGAAAATTCGAAATAAAACAAAAACACATCGGCGAATCAAAAAGAGGATTTCCTTCCCCCATTCCCATAAAAAAAAAAAACAAAAAAATTGAGACCAGTCCGGTTAAAATCGATCGAATAGATCCTGAGATAAAACGGTATACGTACACACACACGCGCGCGCGCGCGCACACACACACACACACACACGCGCACGCACACATCCATACAGACATTTTCTAAAATCATGTGATTCGAACTTCTATCACCTCTATTCGTGTTTTTAGAGCGATTTAACAAAACTTAAAATTTTACTATTACAAAGCTTCCTCTAGGAGGAAGCAAAATGGCTTCTTCTTTAAATGATTTGAAAAAAGTTTTTTTACAACTGTTTTAACATGTACTTTCAAAAAGGCAACTCCAGATATATGTAGGATCGTTTTTTTGAGTGTAAAAATAAATTAAACCAACAATTGAAAGACTGAAAAACTAGAATCGCATCGTTTAACTTTTTTTACAAACTTGGAAAGGTAATGGACTATTTTCACCCGGGCGAAGCATCTCGAAAAGAAGAAAATGCGGAAATGCGAGCAAAAAGAGTTTAAGCGGAAGGGTTGACGCGACCACACTCGTAATAATCAACACAGCAGAAAACATAGAGAACGAGTCAAGGCCCCCGACCTCGCGACGCGCGCCTATAGCCTCCAAGAAGAGAAATAGAGCTATAAATATGTGTTGACGGCTACGACTTTCCACCGCAAAAGCCATTCTTTTACGGGTTAGAGTGGACGAGATAAACCGAAAGAAAAAAAATATATGTCTGCTAGCAAGCTGGCCACAGCTGTGGAATAGATGTTATGCGGAATCCAAATTGCTGCAATAGTATAAAAAGCGTGGGTCTCAAAGCCTGTCTTTTAAATTTTAAAAGAAAACTCTGCTCGATGGAAAAACCGGAAGGACTCAGTCAAAATTTAGCTCGACAGAGTCGGCAACATTACGATTTAGAACGTATCTGATGCAACGTGGCAGCTGCATTTATTGCAAGTTGTAATTATCCAGTTCGAGCCACCAGCATTCATCCACGGTGGAACACCATCTGATACATAAAAATCGGGAACAGCGGGCCCCTCTCTCTCTCTTTCTCACCCAACCAGTAGTCGCGAAATAGAAGGCTAGAGCCTAAATAATAAATTTGCTTACATAATAAAGTGAGTTTATTTGAATTTTTGGGATATTTGTTTTTATTGAATAAAATACTTTAGTAGATCTTGGGGTTTCCATTCCCTGGTGAGGCAAAAATGCTTTCGAGCATGGTCAGAAAATAAGGAGATTGAGGCCTCCTTCAAGTTCGTTTAAGGTTAGTTTACACTTGTATACTTTACTCAGTTTGTAACCAAGCTCGTTTTTCGAACCAATGTAACGTAGTTAAAGTGCGGCTCTATAGTTGTTAATCATTGATTTACAAAACCGGCCGAAGGCTTACATCTGATGAACTTTAGATATAACACTAACAAATAAAGGCAAGTCACTTGTTTAATTATAAATAATACGTCGTTTTAAGTAAAAACAGCTATCAATTTACCGGCACTTAGCTTTCTCAAACTTCATGTATTCTTTTAATATATTAAGTATCGGCTCCTTTAACAAGTTTTGTAAATTAATAATTTTTTCATAAAATAAAAGCGAGACAACTCTTTAAAATTTTAAAACTTTGAAGTACGTTATAAGTTTCCTATAATTAGTATAAAATAGATAGAAGTTTGTAAAATATTGTTCTAAAAGTAAATTAAAGGAAAAAATTAAAAATTTTGTAACAAGAAAAAATTCATAATTAATAAACGTTACATACATATAAATTATATGTAATCGACCTCCTGATAGCTAATCTATCCCGGTCTCAAAACCAACCTCAAAAATTTCTGAAATTTATGAATGATTTTTGGGAACTATGAACTTGGTTGAAAGATGTAAAAGGAATGTTACAGAGCAGAGTTTCATGAAGATGGGCTGATTTTTATTTCTATAATCAGTCGATAAAGAAAACGTATCTTTTGTATAAAATGGGTTTTCTATACGAAAATGGAGATATCTTTTTAAAACTTTGATACATTCAAGTGTTTTGTAGATTTAATAACTGAGATCAAGTTCATTAAGATCAGCTATGGCTGCTTACATTTCATATATACGCTGCTATTGTAAATTTGAATATTATGGCACCTTTTTTCCAACGAAATCTATTATTAAGAATGAAAAATAAACCATATTTTGATGTATTCTGTGGAAAATCCACTATCGAAGAGTTAAAACTCGTGCACTGCTGAATTAGTGAATAATGCAGTCCGAAATAGTGGACATTCACTCATGCTCTAAAAGTGTATAGCAACTTTTTTAAATAGTTAAATTTCGCTATTTAAAAAAAGTTAATATATACTATTAGAACAGTGAATGACTACTATTTCGGAGTGCATATTCACTATTTCGGTCGTGCACGAGTTTTAACTCTTAGATAGTGGATTTTCTACTATTTTAGATTTAGAGAGTAGGAAAAAGTAGCGGGGACGTTAGACAAATCAAGATTTGAAATCTTTAGCAATTTATCTACGAACGAGAATACGTAATACACTAACGAAAAGTAAGCCAGTTGCCAACAGGCATAGTGCTTGATTTTTTCATTCTTTAAATACGAAGTCGACCATTCAACTGTATTTTAAATTATACCCAAAAATATATTGTTATAGCATAGATATATATTCTGAACTATATTATTTCCAATTATTCTATGAAAGGATAAAGACTTTTTTGAATTAAAATCCTTTTATACTTTAAACATTTATAACATTTTATAAATAAGGTTCTAAATAGGAATCATGCTATAAAACTTTCTTTTAGGCTGAAAATAAATCAAACCGAAAACGAATAATGTAATAAATTAAAATTATTGCAAAAGTGCTGATAAAATTAAAAAGTATATATAACGGGTATATGACCACATTATTGACAAACCCTCTTTTATGTAGAATGTTTATGCTATAGTAAAATTAAGTATTGTTAACTTTTTTATAGCAAGTACCAGTGATGGTGTAAGGTTGTAAAATAAGTCATCACAACTGTTGTTATTTTTTCCGTTTAATAGTGCACGTAATCGATACAGGATGAGAGTTTATGACAATTTTTCTTGTAATGTGATAGTGAGAGATGATCGGAATATTCGCTCTTCCTTCTAGTATTTACATTTTTAACAATCGTACAATTCAAAATCTCTTTTTTTTTTTCAATGGTGTTTTTATTTTATTTTTCGTCGCTTCGGCGCCGCTCATCGCATCGCAGACGTATGCGCGCGGAGACAAACTTCATTCCCTCTCATATTTTTTTGCTTCCTCCACCTCTATATTCTCACACAAAAAACGACCGTTCGCCACGGCGCGCGCGCGCACGTGTGCATTCATCAACTTTTGACTTTTAGTTTTATAGCTACGCAGTAGAGTATTGTACATATTTATACTTATGACATACATGTAATTGTCTGCTGCATCCTTTTTTTTATTGATCTCGTCGTTCAATTTATTTCTTGGCTTCTGTCATCCAAACTGGGCATCGATCGAATATAAATCAACAGTGAAACTTAAAAAATGTCGTTAACATTTCGTAAAACCTATATTAAACAATATTCACAACAGTCTAACATACAGATTCTCATATCTTTTTTTTATTCAAACTGTGTTTATATCTAAATACACGCTTACATATACCATGTGATACAACAATTCCATTTTTTATTTATGGTATGTCAATTGCATACTTTTTATTTTTATTCGGTCGATTGGGATATTCAATTCAGTGCTAGTATGAATTTTGGTATTTAGTAAAGTGTGTGTTTTGAAAGAAAATAATTATGAGGTTGCAAGTGTCAATATTTTATACTTCGATTGTTCTCTCTAAAAGTGAAAAGCATAATACTTTACAAAATACACATCATACGCATATTGCACTTTTAAAGATATCCATAGTTATGTTTTTTAAATTGTTACGTGAATTTTTTGCCATTTGAAAAATAGAATACAAGATCTCATTTATTGAAAACCTAAGAATTATTTTAATGTCATTACGAAAGACCAAAATTGATGACCAAAATAGACTGAAACCTGGAATTTTTGCAAACGTGATACAATTTGCAGTATATGTGTACAAAGTACATTTTATTACACTTTTGGAGTGGCGTATTGTTGCAATTTTTCTCTCTTTGGTGTTACTCTCTCCTTTCACTCAAGATACTTATTATACAGGAACGAAGGGCGCTTACTAAATTTTAGAATTAAAAGAATTTCAAGTAACGTAGATTTATAAAATCGGTGCTTTTAAACGTTTTTTAATTTTTAATCGTTATTTGTGTAAAAGTGCTTTTTTGATGGACAAAATATGTGTTAAGAAAAAATTTACTGAATCAGCCAGTTTCTTATAAAATGTTTTTTTTTTTTATTAAAATCAAATATCCAACGTATGGAAAAAATACCTTGTTTTGAATTCAGTAAATTCTTTCCAAGTATGAATTTTTTATATAGAGTTCTGAATAAAAGTGTAGGTTTTAAAAACTTCTATCAATATATTGAGAAAGGAATGCGAAATATATGTATAAATGCCAAGTATACAGTTATAGAAAATATAAATTTTTTTTAAATATACAAATAGTCAAATTTTTTAATTTTGAAATTCACCTTCTAATTATTATTTATCAGACAAAATGTTATTTTAATCGTATTTTAAAAAGTTAGATTTATGTATCTATATTTTTCAGTTAAAAAATGTCATTAAAATTCAATGTAAAGGAGTAAAAGAGTTATATTTAGGGATAAGTAGTCAGGTAAATTGTCTTAAAACTATATAAAAAAATTATGCCTTTTGTTATTGTTTATAATGGATAAGAAGGTTCTTTCGTGAAATAAAAATGTAGAGCTTTGTGAAATTGAAACATAATATTTTCATGCTTCAGCAAACGGTATGCCAAATTTGAGCTGGGGTAGCCGACGCAATATGCGGGAAAAGTAAGTTTAAAAGTAGGTTATTTCTATTACATGCTATAAGGAGCAGCCGTTGGAAGTTATTTTTTTCACCTATTTATAACTTATAAAAGTGCACAATTTAACCTTCTAAGCAGTATAAGTGAAAGTATCGGGCACCCAATAGAATAAAAAGATACTTTCGTTTGAAGTACAGAAATAAAATGTTAGTGCGCCCGTTTGGATAAATATGTGTTACGTGATCGAAAACGTTCTGTTTGATGACGCCTTCGACAGATAGATTATAGGTGCGCTGCCGTGGGAAAGTTCAAAACAGTAATAACTGCTTGAAATTCAACTTTAATAAATATAATAAGTCCAATAACTCAAAATACGATTTTACGTAAAAATTGTTGAACATTCTAAACATTTTTTAATACATTCTTCAATCGAGCAGAGAGTCGCGAAAGAACCTCCTGATGAGCATATCGAGTCTATAAAGGTAAGAGCCAGAAGCTCTTATAAATGCAACGTTTGAATACAAAAGTTTAGGATTGTTAAAACTCGCCTCTCCATTCGCTGCTATATAAAACACACAGTCATGAAAAAATTCCGCCGTCGTGTGGTTATTTCCTAGAAAATCTTCGGCGCGGCTCGAACTTATAAAGTGAGTGTACATACAGATCTGCTACAAGAGTACAAATACCAGTTACCGTGTGATGCACGATAGATAAAGAAACAGAGATGACGTCTACAGGTATATATGTAATCGCGATTAACTGCGTTCGTCACTTGATATTTAATGTGAAATTAAAGATACTCTAAAAGGTCACATTATCGGTGTAGGTATTAAAAGGATACTCGTTTCGTGCGCCTGCCTACCGTGATTGCTGCTTTTTGGCATTCTTGCGTATATAAAAGAGAGAGAGAGAGAGAGAGAGAGAGAGAGAGAGAGAGAGAGAGAGAGAGATATTGGAGGAATTCACACAGAAATACACGCGCCACTAAAGGTGAAAGGGTGTGCGACGCAGGCAACGAATTGCATCGGGGCACAAACACACCTAACTGCGATTGTATATACCTAGGGTACGCGCATCATTGTGTACGGTTGTCACTTGTGTACGTATGCGTATTTGGTTCCTGAGTATGAGAGCCTTCGAGTGTTTGTAGCTACCTGCGCGCCTGTTTCGCAAGCTCTCGATTCATCTTGCTGGAGGCAAATACGCGGCAAAGCTCTCGCTGTCGAGGTATTACTATGTGCACATCAGGCGTGTGCGAAAACGCAGTTGCGCACATTGATTGGTTTCCTTTCGAAACTTTCTTATGAGACTTTGTGCACGCGACGCAAACCCGTCTATTGCTTGCAATTTCACTCATCAGAAGTTCGGTATATTCGAATAGCGATTATCGACACTAGCGGCTTCTCTCTCTCTCTCTCTCTCTCTCTCTCTCTCTCTCTCTCTCTCTCTCTCTCTCTCTCTCTCTCTTTCTATCTTTCCCACCTTTGATAGAGCTACATGTTATAGAAAAGGCACCGAACGGAGAAAAAGCTCATTTCAGCACGGATGTCAGTTTCTTGCTTTTGTGCTGTCGCTTATAATGACATTGGAAATGAATTTTCAACAATAATTATAAAGTAATGATGTTGAATCCGACGAGTTTGTGCCAAAAGTCGTGCGTTGTAATATCAAGATGTAAATCTGTAGGTTCGATTTCGGTTAAAATTTGTACGTAGGAGATATTGGTGTTTTTGCATGTAAATTTAAGGTATTATAAGATTCACAAGAAGTGCTCCAATACAGTCGTTTCTGACATAACAAAGATAACATTGTCAAAATTCCATCGTAATATGGATCTAATTAAAAATGGAATTTCAAAAAGCTCTTACGAGTCATTTGAGTGATTGATACGCTGGATTGTGTTAGAGATTAAATTGAATATTGCACACCCTCAACATAAAAACCAAAATCAATCATAAAATAAATATTTTAAAGAAGTTGAGGTTCTATTTAATTTGATCTCTTTATACATAAATTTGTGTTTATATACGTTGTGTGTAAATATTTAAACTTGCCGGTAAAAAGCAGTCACAAAAATGATAAGATGACGTTGGACACTCACAATCCTTTTGTAGGTTGATGAATCAAATATTTTTGACAAACAGTTTATGGAGCATTTCGAAGTTCAAATAAATATCAAGTCTTATTTCAAATTTGGAGTTCAAGTTTTGAGCTCGCGTCAATTGTCAGATGCTTCTACTCAATTCCATAAATTCTTTCAAATTTTGTTGTTGTATATCTTAATTTAATTAAGTATACATACAGTAAACATATAAAAAATGTACTGTGGATTTAAAAGACAGTATTTCTGCTTTGTTAAAAAATAGTTATTGTTAGCGAATTTAATGCAACTATACCCTAATAAGGTGAATTCATTAAGTATTGAAATATTGCGATGTTGTAACAAAAATGTCAGTGATTTCTTTATGATAAAAATTTTCACAATTATTTTGGAAATAAAATAATTTCAGATAAAACAAAAAGTAATAGGTATCAACATTTTAAGAAAAATAAAGTATTTTCGGGCTTAGCATCAATAGTTAAAATATTTTTTACAGGTGTAGATTTTTTACATGAAATATTTTTTGCAATAACCATATATTACAAATTGTATGAAAAAATGATTTTACTCTAGTGTTTAGAAATTGAATAAAATAGTATATATAGTTACTGTTCGTTTTAAAATTTGTTTTTTTTTTTTATGAAAATGTGAGGCCTACTGATGTATCAAATTAATATAGTATATCCTTACTTTCTTATTGATTGACGAATTAGATATTGATAAACGCAATATATTATCAATACGCATGTAAGTATAAATTTAAAATTTCATTGACGTATTCTCGATTCTTAAAAACTATATGAAACGCATGAGAAATCGACTAATTAGTAGAATATGAAAATATAGCACGTACAGGGAAACAATAGCGTATCGTCTATCTACATGCGCATCGCTTTCATTTTTATCAATTCTATACAGCTCTCGTTATTTATAGCGACTGACAGACTACTTTACATTCGAGCATTAAAAATATGTTTGCAAATAATATTTCTGTACTTTGATTTATCTAGTATATATATATATATATATTTAAAGTTCTGGATTTTCAGTATACTCGATATTCAACATAATATTCTTACGAATAAATAATGAAAATATATTTAAATATAACACTAGAGTTTTGTACTTAATAATTAATGAGTCAATTAACGTATGTAATGTCAAATACGCGACTTGTTTAATTTTAATTTTTGCGAAGTATAATATTAATCTAATATTATTGAATAATTAAAAAATTTTTAATTTTGTTTACGAAAAAACGTGTTTAAGTGTTTACAAAACAAAAAACTTTCTTGATTATCTAATAAAATTAGTGAAAATGTTTTGTCTAGCAATAGTGATTATATTGCTGTAATTTACATAAGAAAAAAAAAATTATCATACTTGTAAAACCATCCAGACCTTCCTCAATATACATTAGGACAACCGAGTAAAGTAGTTGCACTCCTGTCAGTCCCTCGTTTACGCCTAATTACATGAGCGTCGCGCGTCGTTCCTCTTCCCGTGCGCGCGGTTGACACGCGACAAAAGGAAAATTCAGCCAACTCGTCTCGATTACGCAACGGGAGCAAAAAGGGACGCGCGCTGACTATTGGGCAAGAGCCATAGAGGCGCCGTTATTCGACCACTTTTGCAACTGGCCGCCCGCCGCCGCGCGAGAAAAACCAGACGCACAGGTTTGCGGAGAGGAACGAATAAGCGAACCGAAGCGGGCGATTCCTTCTCGCGCTGTTTACTCCTCTTCCGGTCCACCTTTATATATGTATGCGTGTGTGTGTGTATATAGTCCCTGGGTGTAAGTTTAAATGACTTCTTCTTCCGTGTCTGATGGCGGCTCTCTCTCTCTCTCTCCCTTTCTGCGCGCGGGAAACGTGAGCAGCGGCGACGACGCTTTTTCTAGGCCAGCTGCGGGTCGGTGGCGATGGTTCCCAATCAACCGCAAGACTGGATTAGCAACAACGGTAGGAGCAGCAGCGTCAGGGCCAGTGCTAGCGAAGAGCCTGCAACAGGAACGATACAGAAGTTGGAAATTAAAGCCTTTGCAAGCTTTCGGGGCTGGAGGATGGAGGGAAAGTTGCACCGATAATGGCCGCACGAATTCGAGCGGGTGGTATTGGGCCAAAACTATTTCCGTGGCTTTCCACAAGAACTATCAAGTTTGTGTAACGCGGTAATGTGTGTACTGAAAAACAGGTGTATCAAAGTAATAAATCTTAAAACATAGTATTTCATATAATACATAGTAGTACTCAGGGACCTCAGGGTGCTCTCTACCTCAGGTAGCCTATCTAATATCCTAAAACACTTTCTTTTATTATTTTAACTCACTTAATATGTTTAAAACAGCAAAAATGTGTTATTCTATAAGAAAATTTGTATTATTTTCACCGTAAAAAAATTTGTGGGACATATATTGCCCATACTTGTCCAATACTGTGGGAAATATATGGTCCACAAAATTTTTTTTTTACGCGAGTTACATTAATGAAATAAAACACAAATAAAAATTTTGTAGGAAGAAATTAAAGTCTTGGTGGCGCTACCAAATTTAATGGTGTGACGTTTTTAATTTACAAATTGACGAACGGTTCACCAACCGTTGGTTAGCATTTCTACCATAGGGTAGTACTAAAACTTTTAAATGAAAGGTGTCACATATTCAATTGGAAATTCGTAAACGTTTTTCCGTCTTTATCATGGAAAAATTAAATTAAAATGTTTAAATAGCATATTAATATATGGCTTTATCGACATGTGCCATATCAATTACAAAAATAATAGAAAATCTTATTCGAAGTTTATACCGGAAATTATATCTATAGTGAACACATGTCACAGAGACAAACATAAAATTATTATAATTTGGACATTCACAATGTACATTTGGTATTTAACAAAAATGATCATAAAATCTATAAATATGTAAAGATGTTTGTCTTATTAGTTATTATTCTATTGTTGGAGGACTAAAAATACATGATATTCGTTTATACCTAAATTCTTTATGATTTGTAAGAGTGTTTTTGAACATTCTTAATGATGTAACTTGAGTTTGTAATCGTATTCACAATTTTACTCCCCATTGTCAAATGTAAAAATTGTTGTTTTGGTCAATTCTGACCAGATCCGTTGGGAGCAGGAAAGAAAATAGACTACGATGCTAAGTAGTTGCAACGTTTCATTCATTACTCGACGAATCGCTGTGCGATAACTTAGCCTGAAGAGGTCGACAAACCCGTCGACGAAACGTTGCAACTACTTAGCATCGTAGTCTATTTTCTTTCCTGCTCCCAACGGATCTGGTCAGAATTGACCAAAACAACAATTTTTATTCTTAATGATGATTTAAGGGTGTCATAGACTATAGGCCTTTGAAGCCAAAATGGCCCGAGATATAATCTGCAGACCAATTTTACTCAGAGATATTGCATTGCCAAAATTTTTCCATTCGTACAGCTTTTGGAGAAAAGTATTAAATTTTCATGAGAGAAGTCTTAAAATACTTGAAATTCGAGCAGTTATGGATCTCAGAGTTGGAAATATAAGATTTCCCGAAGAAAATAATTTGTAAATGCTAAAAATCACAAAAAAAAAAGATAGAAATTCATAAAACTCATGAATTAAAAGTAGTTTTTTCCATAAAATATATTTGGTTCAAGAAATCTTATATTTACAACTCTTAGATCCATGACTGCATGAATTGTAAGTATTTTAAGACCTGTCCCATGAAAATCAATGGAATACTTTTTTCAAAACGCTGTACCAAAGCAAAAACCGCTGCAAATTCATTGGCACGTAGCTTCCTCAAACTTAATTTACTAATTCCTTTAATTTATTTTTAATTCCAATATTTAAAATTTAATACTTTATTTTGTACGGTGAGACTATGTTAAATGGTTTGTGCACTTTTCCATCAAGTGCTCCCAAACAGTGCGGTAATTGCCATAAGTCTTGATATCCTTTTGCTATTTTTAACCAAGTTCTTCTATTTAAAGGAGGAAAATAAAGTGGCATCATTTTTTTTTAAACTACCGAGCAAACTTTATCAATTATCTGAAACATTGTTGATAGTGCAATCCGTTAAAATTTTGAAAAGAATTGAGGGCTGCCCCCGTTATGTAGAAAACTAAAAAGTAGAGATATTTTTTATTAACTATTAACTAGGATTAAGTATAGTACTATGATATTTTAAATTTATACAAAACATTAACACACCTTAAAACTACAGCAAGTTTCAACTCAGCTGATAGAGGTTTACGTGGACCATGTTTGGTTAATTTTCTTTTTACTATTTTAAAAAGATAATTAAACGATGCAACAGACATTCCAATTAATCTATAGAACTCTTCATGATCTTCAAGTTTGTCATAGATAAAAATCTTATTATAACCACCTATTACATCTCTAATGTTATTTCTAAGGTGTGGTTTCACCCACCATCTTCTAGAACTTAGAACAGCTTTCCGTAATTTTATTAAACGCTTTAATTTTAGCAACAGTAACAATGTATAAAATAGATTTAAAAGTTGCAAAATATCCATGTTGCTAATAGTTAGAATTCTATAAAAAATAAAATTAAGTTACTGAAAACTATCTATTACTTGCATTCATAATTTTCAATAAAAAATAAAATTAACTTACTGAAGTCTAAGTATAATCTATTTTTTAATCCATTAACGGCATTCTAAGTATAATTGCAGAATAATGATGAGAAATTTGCCACTGATCTGCTTCAAAGTCCAATGTAATTCTTGTGCATGTAACCTCTCCTTCGTACTCCAATACTCCAAAATAAGTATAAGTCTGTTCCACTTTAGCCTCTAACGCTGACTTTAATAGATGTCGAACAACAATTTTTTTTCGGTTGCTCACATGGCACAACTCACAGCACACAAGGCACGTAATGTGGATTCACGGTAATGCAAATAGGGAAATGTACTATAGGTGAAGCCAATAAAGTGTTCAAAACTAAACTGAAAAAATTCTGCTATTCGTAATATTTTAACTTTTACTCAAAATTTCTTAAAATGTTATTACACTTTTTCTAATGTTTTCAAATTAAGTCTTATGCTAAAATAGAAATTTTTCTTAACAAAATTATTACATTTCTGAAAATTATACTTTAACAATGAACATAATTTAAATTTAAGATATATGTTTCTTACAAGAGATATATTCATTTTTACAAACTATGTACACCCAAATTAAGAATATCAACGGGCAAAAATGTCCCAGGTTAAAAATAATATATACACACAACACATCATCACATCACATCACTGTAGTAATCTCTAAGCGCGCTTAGCACGCTGTAATTTTATCAAAACTGCACCACTTTTTTTTTTAACCTAGCAACCCATTACTCCCACCAATGAAATCACGAATAAATTGATATCATAACTAATCCATTATTTTTTAAGATAAGTGATAGGATTAGGAAGTTATAACCTTTTTTTAAAAAAAGCAGGTTTTTGTTTTTTTAATAACAAACGAACCGCTACAAGCTAGGAATAAAATTTTTTTTTTAAATATAGGTATTTTAATTATCTTTTGAATGCTACCCATCCGATCCGATCCAGATACATAGAGCCGTTCTCGAGAAATTACGATTTGAAAAAAGGTTAAAAAAATTTTAATCTCAAATATCTCTGAAATTTTTAGACCAAATATTTTGCTCAAAGAACTCGACCGAGAACTATACAAAATCTACCTCTACAAGGAATTTTGAAGCGATTAAGTCAATTTTACTTCCGTAAACGTCGGGCATAGAGAAAGCGTTTTTTTCATTTTTCAATTTTTTTCTCAAAAACTAACCAAAGAAATGGATTCAAATTTTTACAGATTATAGCTATTTATATTGTGCATTATCGTGATTTTTCTCAAAAAAATGGATCGTTTAGTTTGTGAGTTACAGGCTTTAAAAAAAAAACACATTTTTATCAATAACAAGAGAACCGTGATAGCTAGAGAATTTTTTTTTTAAATTATAGGTCTTTTTACGCTCTTTCGAATGCTACCCATCCGATTCAAAAATTTAAATCCGATCATTAAAAAAAATCAAAAATAAATTTTGAGAAAATCGAAAATTCGAAATAAAACAAAAACGAATCAGCCCAATCGAAAACCAATTTTTGACCGGCCATCACACAAAAAAAAACAAAAAAATGAGACCTGTCTGATTAAAATCGATCGAGTAGAAGCTGAGATCCAGCTATACACACACACACACACACACACACACACACACACACACACACACACATCCATACAGATATTTTTCAAAAATCATGTATTTTGGTTCCTAACACCTCCAATAACACTTATAACATGTTTTTACAACAACTCAAAAAATTACTATCACAAAGCTTCCTCTAGGAGGAAGCAAAAAGTGATACTTTGTGTGATTTTTTTTATTACAGTTACAGATTATGTAAGACTTTTTGAAGTCATTAAAAAATAATGTAAAGTAAAACCAGGATGCATTCTAGTGAAATTTATTATCAACTTAATACAAAGCTAATCTATGAATCCAGAATCAATATGAAAAAAAAGCTGGAACACGAATTCGTGAAATTTATTTTATAAAATATAAGAAAGTATAAAATTTTAAGAAAGTATAAAATAAGGCAAGTATAAGTTTTTCCTGGAATATATAAAAATAAAAAGAATTATTTTCATTTATGACTTTACAATTAAAAGTATTGTTAATGAAAAATGTTATACTAATTTTAGATGGAAGATATCGCCACATTCCAATGATTCGTGGAAATATGTATGGAAGGCATTGCTGGTGATGTCAGTACAGTCGCCAGCGAATCGAATAATGATTCCAGTGTTAGTACCCAAAAACCATACAAAAGAGAAAGCCGTAATACAATAGATTATTCTTCGTTATCGGATAATCTGACAGATGTGGACATGGATGATCTTACAACTGCGTAAAAATGCTAAGAAGGCGAAGACACAGTTTGAGAAGGTCTAGAAAGAACGATATGATAGGTTCACAACTTCCCATTTACAAGGTATAAAAATATCAAGATGTTTTATATTTTCTACTATAAAAGAATGTGGAGAAAGCTTTTCTCTCCCAATGATTCTGAGTTCACAAACTTTTGTTTTCAATTTTGCAATAATATAATTAATTTGAAAATAATATAATTAATGATTGGCTTATGGTGAGGGGCGCCAAATGTTTCAGAGAAGCCATCTGTTCTGTGAATATACAGTCCATGAAACCATAATATAAATTTTACTATAATGGCTACTTTTTGAATCTGCAACCAATATTTTAATTTGCTAGTTGATTGTGATGCAGTAGTATGATTATTAGATCTAGTACCCTTGCAAGTCTTTGATATTTATTTGAAATATTTTGGAACCATGTTTAAGAAGCATTCATCTACTTCAAGAAATTTAGTCAATGTCCGTGCAAAGTACTTTTTATGGAAAGCGATTATATATCAGATAAGTTTAAACGTTTCTTTTCGTTTTTAAACTGTTCTTTTTTCAAGAGAATTGTTGCTTTGTGTATTGTTTGTTATGTTTCCGACTAGTAGATCTCTTGAAGGCATTAAAATTCTACATGGTTTAATTTGTTGATTCCTTTAATTAATTTTTAATAACAAAATTTATAATTTTTTAAAAAATGTATTGCATAATTATAATTAAATTCATTTATGAATATTAAAAATTGTTAATTTTTAAATTTATTTATTTATTTATTATTTATTTATATCAAATTTATATAAATTTTGAGCTGATAAATAAAGTTATCATTTGAAATAGAAGTAAAATATCTATATTTTATAATAAAACAAATAGCTATCACGGTTGTTTTGTTATTAACAAAAACGTGTTTTTTATATTTCATAATTCATATTTTTTAAGAAAAAAAAATGTATAGCTATCATTGTTCTTTTGTTATTAACAAAAACATGTTTTTTTTTTTTTAAAAGTTCATAACTCACAAATAAATTATAAAATGTAGAATATAATGCATTCATAATGCATAATTCATAATTATAATAGATTATAATAGATATAATTTTTAAACATTTTAATTCATTTTGTTGGTTAGTTTTTTAAAAATTAAAAAAAAATCATCGTATGCCTACTCAATGACGTTTCCTCATTCCACACCACCTAGCGGTAGATATCGTATGGGTAGGTAGCGGTAGCGGAGTTATGAGTTTTAAAAAAAAACACGTTTTTGTTTTTGATGATAACTAAATAACCGTGATAGATAGAAAATTAATTTTTTTAGAAAATATAGGTATTTTAATTCTCTTTCGAATGCCATCCACCCCATTCAGATACATATAGCTGTTCTCGAGAAATTACGATTTTAAAAAAATGTCAAAAAATTTTTAACCTCAAATATCTCTTAAATTCATGGACCAATCATTTTGCCCAAAGAACTCGACCGAGAACTATAAAAAATCTACCTCTAAAAGGAATTTTGAAGCCATCAAGTCAATTTTACTCTTGTAATCGTTGGACATACAAAACTGATTTTTTTCATTTTTCAATTTTTTACTCAAAATCTAGCCTACAGAATGTATTCAAATTTTAACAGATTATAGCTATTTATATTCTGTATTATCATGATTTTTCTCAAAAAAATTGACCGTTAAGTTTAAGAGTTATAAGCTTCTAAATAAAAAACACGTTTTTGTTAATAACAAAAGAACCGTGATAGCTAGAAACTTTTTTTTTTAGAAATTACAGGTATTTTAATTCTCTTTCGAACGCTATCTATCAGATTCGAATAACTCGATCCTATCATTAAAAAAAATCAAAAAACAGTTTTGAGAAAATCGAAAATTTGGAAAAAAACAAAAACGCATCGCCCCAATCAAAAAACGGATTTTTGACCCGCCATCACGCAAAAAAAAACAAAAAAATGAGACCTGTCCGGTCAAAATCGACCGAGTAGAAGCTGAGATCCAGGCGTACACACACACACACACACACACACACACACACACACACACACACACACACACACACACACACACACACACACACACACACACACACACACACACACACACGCACACACACACACACACACACACACACACACACACACACACACACACACACACACACACACACACACACACACACACACATACATACAGACATTTTTCAAAAACCATGTATTTTGATTCCTAACACCTCGGAACATAATTATAACATATTTTTAAAACAACTCAAAAATTTACTATCACAAAGCTTCCTCTAGGAGGAAGCAACTTGGCAATGGAATATCTCTGAGTAAAATTGGTCTACAGATTATATCTCGGGCCAGTTTATCAGAAATTGTGCCTAATTATAATATATTATTAGTATATATAACTAATTATATTTTATTATATTTTTTCAGGTGATTTTGGCTTAAAAGGCCTATAGGTCTATGACTCCCTTAAATGGAAAATTTCAATGTACAAGAGAGCGTCCTGCTACGTGATTAATAAGAGAAAGTCAAACATTGATAAAGGTAATTGAAATGCTGTTTAATATGTCCATTTGCACAATTAACGGCATCCTAATAAATCCTTTTGACTCGGAAACTCGCAGGCTATCGGCAATTTTCGAATTTTAATTTGGCGCACACGAAACGACAGCGTTGTTCTTCGTACAATAAACGCGCATACATGGCAGATAAATTTTACGGCAGCATCGTACTGTTTCCGAGCGCGCGCTGCAGACACTTGAGATTCAGTATTTCGGGAGGCGAACGCGAGCGCGCTCTGAGAAGAGGCAAAACTTTGTTCTGGCGCATTTTATTAAGCAAAATATAAGCGCAGAGCGGGCGCGCGCTCTTGCAGCAACTCGTGTCTACATGCAATGCGCAGCACACATATGTGTTTATGTATGCGCGCACGCGCGTGAGAGAGGCTCAGGAGACGTATTATCTTTTACAAAGGATACCTCGACGAGCATTTCACATTGGCTTCAAGTGCGTTACCGTGTGCTCTTTGATCGCGCAGCCCATTTATACTTTGAAGTTATTCCCTGTCTTGCTCGCTTTATTTTTCTCTCGCTTTCCTCCATCGCTCTCTCTCTCTCTCTCTCTCTCTCTCTGTCTCTCCCGCTTTCGCGCTCTCTCATTTCCCTCTACTTTGCGCTATGCTGCACTTTTCTTGTCGAGTTTTAGGCTCTCTAAACTGAAGCATATATTTATTGTATCTTGTCCGTCTGAAAGTTAAGCTCAAGTGTTAGTAAAGAACTTTGAGCAGGTCTTCGATAATGTTCTTGCTCCCGAATCATTCTCTGTGGTTTAGAATTTACAATTATCTTAAACTTACACGTAAGAATATCCATAGTCGTTTTGTATAAACACGATAAAGATTAGAATTATTGAGGTACGTGGCTTACTGGATTACAACTCACAACTGAAAGCGTGTAATACAATGAATATTTCGTATTATTTATCTATTTTTAAAACCTATTTCTTCGTAGTATTTTAAAATGAGAACTCAACTTTTTTTAATGCAAATAAGGTTTGCTATTTTAAATGGTTTTTCATTTTTTTAAGAGCAGCATCATGCGGATGAAGCATCAATTTATATGTAAACATTTTTACGGCTCATATCCAACTAGTAAAAAGTTTATGCATTCCAGCCGAGTGAAGATTTAAAATTTTTATGATAACCTCCTAGTCGTACAAGAAGCGAGGCGGATGCGCGCACGCGTATGTATAATTTCAAATTGAAATTTAAGCGGCTTTTCTGAAAATGCGCACTTTTCGAGGCGCAGTATTTCGCAGACGCAGATTAGCTGCATACCTAGGATGCGCGGCTTACTTCGTCGACTATAAGTGTGTAATTATTAACGGTAAATTCGGGTTGCTAAACCGTGGCTATAGTGTAAAGAAGGCGGCGTGTAGGGCAGAGTTTCCCGATAACGGCACCCGTAGCTTTTCCGCATCTATGAGTTTTCGGGCTAAAGGCAAAAGTTAACCCTTGGAAAATGAAAATGAACATTGGATCATTGTTTTTAAAGAGCTAAATTAGTGTTTTCAAATTCAAATTAAGAATAATTAATCATTTGATTGATTAAATGGAAAAATTATTTGTTTTTGACATTTTTGGCAAGTATTGCTAGGTAGAGACATCAATTATTTGCTATAAACATTAAAATTTTAGCGGATGTAAAAATATTAAAAAAAATATTTAAAATATTTATTTAAAATTATTAGAGCTTTTTTCTTGTATTATAATAAAATAAAATTCTTGGGCAACAATCTGATGATCGATCATGCCGAACAGTAAGCCATTATTTTATTTCAGATTATACTTAAGCTGCTAACAAGTGTTATTTTCTTCAATAAAATGGTATTCTACGCCTGAGCCCAATGGTCACATTCGCTGTCGCGACTGTGCAGCTCTTATTAATCTTTTATAATCACTGTATCAATCTTTTTGGAAGTGGATTCTAACATACTAGAAAACTTTGCGGAACACTAATTGCGAAATTGCGTTATTCCATAAGGCTGTATAGTAATGTAACCTCAAAACTCGATTTTTATTAATATCATACTCATTTATTTCTTCGTGAAGCTACCTTAAACTTTACACAGAGATTGTAATAATCATTATTGGTCACGTGTTTTAATTTTATTCAAAAATATTGGTTTAGCAAATGAAGGCTCCGGTTTTTACTTTTATCTGTGTATTTGATATTTGAATAACTTTGTAATTGATTTTACTTACTTCTAAGAAAAGCAAACAAACGCTCGAGTTTTCTTCTTTTATCCTGTGTATTCTATAACAGTATGTAATATTCACATCGTTATCCAAAGTAAAGAATAAAAACACTTTTACTCAGGATAATGCCTTACAAAACAATTCTAAAAATGTTTACAAAAAATCATTAAAAAATCTAAAAGTATGACGTATATTATTTATATTTACTATAAAGCTTTAGAAAACGATGTTAAATGAATTTAATATCTAATTTAAAAACGTAACAATTCTATATAGAATCAATTTAAATTAATTTCATTGCAATTCTTGAAATCACTTGAAATCGCCATGAAATCGATTCACATTTGCTATCACTAACGCACCATTTCTCAAATGAATAGACCCTCGAACTAATGTTTTATTTTACACGAAAAATTTTTCTTTAATTTTTTATTTAATTGTCTTGAAGAGGCGTGTAGAAAAAATACCCGAGATGTCGATAAAATAATTTCGGGTGTTTTATTCCACCTACACCAACTTTAATATCAAATTCTATTAATATCAATTTCTATTCATAATATGAAATTATATTTATTTGTATAAAATAAATTGTATAGTATATCAGAAATAAACCTGCACATGTCAGGTATGACAAAACAAATTTTCTCAGAATTCGATCGATAACGATGGTGTAGCAGCTACATCACTTAAAGAAGATTGTACGCGTACCGTAAGCTCTTATTAATTTTTTTTTTAATTGACCGATAAGATATACGATTATCTATAATATAATTACATTGATCATAAATATTTCATGAATATAAAAGTATGATGTTAAAAAAAAATACAACCAAAATTTTATGAATAGAAATTTTTAATAAATTAATATAATAATGAATGAAGGATATTTTTTAATTAACCGCTTTTTCTATTACAATTTCTAATTAAATGAATGAAAATTTTCAATTTAGAAAGCGATGATCGTGAAGTAAAGAATCTCTATTTTTATACCTTTCAATTTGAATTTACTTATGAATTTATGTTGTACAATAATTATAATAACGAAAATATTAGTCTCTAGTAATCGTGCAATACAAAAACATACGGCGACGGCAATTTTCAGGGTAAAGTTTCGATGTAGATTGAAAACCATTCGAAATTAGTTTTCGAAACTAGCAAGTGCGAGATGGCTCTCCGACATCCCTTCAATTATCTTTCAATGAGTCGAGGCGAGGACGGGAGATAATCGACCTAACCCGAGTACCCGGCACATAGCACAATTATGTAGCCGCAGGTTAGCCGGTCGGTCCACTTGAACGGCGAAGTTCGTCTTTCGGCAGTGAAACTTCAAGCACAGCAGCAGTCGGTTACATATAGCTCCGAGCGCGTTGATTGTTTTGCTGTTCGACGAGTGTAGAGGAATGTCGCGGCCGCGCGCGTCGCGTTGACATCGCGCGCGGCCTGTTGCTGCGCCCTCACTAGGACTTTATGCGCCCGTAAAGTTCGTTACGTTGGGTGCGCGCGCGGGAATACGTGCACCAGTGCGAGAGAAAATTGCTTTGTGACGTGTGCCCCGGCTTCTTACAACGCGGTAAATCTTGAACGTATCGACTTATCGTTGCTTGATTTGACAATAAAGAGCGATGAATTTCTATTTGTAATCTTTTAGATGGCATATATTTACAGTCTCATAAATCTAGGGGTGGGGCCTACGATATCACACTGTTCCTGACATTATAAGAAAGTAGAATGGGAGCAATGCTATAACAGCGTTTAAAGTTATCTTCGCGACCGCATCTCAAGGAAAACGTTAACATTCTGCCGGGCTCACAAAACTTCCTTGCAGCTCAATACAACCTGAAGAAAAATAATGGTTTTTTAGCTAGGTATTCACCGCTCAAGTATTACCCAGATATAACAGTATGGTACCCACAGGGGATGCAAACTAAAGTAACTATGTGTCAAATAAGATAAAATCAAATTTCGTTATAATTATAATTTATGCAACAGCTATAACTAATAGCTATAACTAATTGACAGAGCGATTAAATTGTCACATAAAGATTTTAGGAAAAAGAATTTAAATTTAGTTAGAGAAACATTTATTAAGAATAGTTATCCGGTAAAATTTATTGACAAAATGATTGATGAGAGAGTGTGGGAAATTTATAATGGTGGATTGAAGCAGCGGGTAGATAATCAAACAAGGAATAGAAATGGAAAGAACGCATATTTTCGTTTACCATATGTTAGAGGTTTGTCGGAAAGGATTAGAAGGGTTTTTAGGAAACATAATATTCAAGTTTTCTTTAGAAATGATAATAATTTATAAAGGTTATTTAGTAATTGTAAAGACAAGGATGATAAATGTTTAAAATCGGGAGTAGTTTATAAAATTAATTGTAGGGATTGCAATGGTTGTCATATTGGTCAAACGGGTAGATATTTGAAAAAGAGAATATATGAACATCAATATAGTTTCCGCAGCTCAAGTTGTACATCGGGTTTGAAAGAACATTGTTTAAATAGTTTGCATTCTTTCGATTTTGGGAGTGTGGATATTTTGGAACAAGGGATTAAGAATAAATATAAGAGGGAAAGCCTTGAAAGTATTCACATTCTAAGAAATCAGAATAATGTAAATTTAATGATAGAGTCAAGTAAATTAGATAACATTTATCATTCTTTATTTATTTAAGTAAGAATGGAAAGTTGGAGAGGGGAATGTGGATGGTGGTGGGGGAAGAAAAAAAGAAGGGGGTATGGGGGTATATAAGGAGGTGTATCGCGGGTTTCATTTCAGTCCCTGAGGAGGAGCCGGAGCGGGCTCGAAACGTTGGACAATGTGGTGGTGGTGGGCAGTCAGATCGTCCTTTGCTAGCAACGTTTTTTCCAGGTTTTAATTAAGTTTTTATTTCAGATTCTGCGGGGGTGATTATAAACAAGGGCAATCTGACTGCCATGAATATTAATTATTTTAATTTAATTTGTAAGACTGTAAGACCGATCGAAAAATTCTTATCAGTTGATATAACTAATAAATATTCTAAATAAGATAATTTTATCAAATGTTAATTATTGGTTGTGATATGGTGTTAGAAAAAAATCTGGAAATTTCAATGAAGATCTTAACGTGTAATTAAGACATAGCTTGCATTGATTAAACTATAAGAATGAAACTGCGGAGATAGCAAAATTCACGTGTCAGATGTGTTTCAGGGGCAAGTAGAGATGCGCATATCTCTCGCTACAGGAATAAGCTTGTTTAACTGAAAACTGACACGCATGGAGATTATTTTACGTGCCTTTTATTTTGGAAAATACTCGGAATGAGAGTCCTACGCTACTTATTAGATCCATTTTACAGGAATAATTCACAGAAATCTTGTAGGGGAGAAAGGAACGAGCGGGCTGTTTCCCACGCGCAACGTATTGCCTTTCTCTTCAGCCACCTTGACTAATCCAGACAAATTACTATTATAGCGCGAATGAGCTGTGCTATTGCGTGTATGAATCTTTTATTTATTTTTCTTATTCTTATTTTATTTTACTATGCAGACGGATGCACTGGCTGATGGATAATAGGTTATTCTACTGCAGTGAGTGATATTTTTATTGATTTACTTTATTTTTTATTTACTCTTAGGAATATTTATTAGAGGTGCACGAGTACTCGAAGATCCAAACTATGTGCTCTAAAAACTCGACTCGACGAACTCGAGTCATATCAAATCTTTTACTCGATATATTGAACTGCTCAAACTATGATCGGATAGTTCAAAGTTCTCGAATAGTTCGAACATCGATCGAGTAGTTCGAAATGACCGAGTAGTTCGAAATAATTGAGTAGTTCGAGTAATTTGAAATGATCCAACACCTCGAACATTCATTAAGTAGTATGCACTTTGAATGAGTAGTTTGAAATGATAGGGCAATTTGAACTTCCAGTGAGTAGTAGTGAATAAATTATAAAAAAATTATAAATAAAAATTATAGATACTTATAAGTAATCATATGATAATTATAATTTTTATTGCTAAGTAGTATATAATCCAAAAACAAATTACACTCAGCTAATTATATCATTTTATAAGTTTCTAAGGAGAGCCATCTGGTTCGATCTAATTCGAGTAGTTCGACTTAATTCGAGTAGTTCGACTTAATTCGTGTAGTTCGACTTAATCCGAGTAGTTCGACTTAATCTGAGTAGTTCGACCTAATTCGGGTAGTTCGACTTAATTCGAGCAGTTCGAGTAGCTCGACTTCATTCGAGTAGCTCGATTTCATTCGAGTAGTTCGAGTTGGTCCGAGTAGGTCGATCTGATTTGACTAGTTCCAAGTATCGAGTACTCGACTCGAGTTCGAAGTAAAAGTTCGATACAGTTCTAACACGCCGATCCGAGTACTCGTGCACCCCTAATATTTATGTGATTAGCGTTAATCAGCGCGCTACGCGCGCCACTGTTTCGTCTTTTGTTTCTCTCCTTTCGAGATTCGAGACGGATTCTATTATTCGAGATTTCGAGATCGTTCGAGGGCAAAATAGATTATCTCGAATGCTCAATTTATATAAGGGATATTTTGATTGTAATATTAGATCACTATCAGACTTTAGTTGATAAAAGATAAAATATTGATTTTGGAAACTTTTACAAATAAAAATCGACTACACCTTGTCATATCTTAATTACTTAAGAATTTCAATAATCTATCTTTTCTATATCGTCGTCTAATTAATTATATTGTTCAGTTAAAGCTCATAATAGTAGATGAATTTTCAAATAAGCTGCAAAAATTACATTATGTAATTACTCACGAGAAACACAATAGTGATATTAAAAGTAAACATATAATCATGCACTACATCAAGGAATATCGAGGGATATTTTTTTATTAAATGTAAGTACGCATCAAATATTCCATCGCGACCACGCATAAACATTTTCTCATAAAATCGCAGGCGGCCTCATACGCAGCCTCATTATTGCCACATAGCAATTTCTCGAATCTCTCACTTAATATATATCAGGGCTCGAGCCGCCGTTGTCGACGCCCTCGCCTAGTCCCGCTGTATAACCCCCGCGGCGTGCGCCCGCGCAGAGTCGTTAAATCGTAAAAATTGTCCCATAAAAGTCCTCGTTTAAGATTGAAGCGCGCGACTCTCGAAGCGGCTCGTGAGCATCGCGTATAGCGCGGCAGCGTCAGTGAGCTATATAGCACGTATCGGCGTGGGTGTACGTGTGTGTATATATATACGCGTCGAAATGTATAATGCAGGGCGATTCTTCGCGCGGAGTCCGAAAAACGGCCAGTGTGCGCTGGAGAGGTGCTTCAAGCGAAATCGCGCGGGTATACCTCGTCGAACTCTCGTAAATGTTCTCCTACTTCGGTCTCGCGCACCGCGAGGGTAGAGTGCAATGGCCCGTATATATACGCGTGCCATAAGTGCGAGCGATCGCCAAAGTTGTTCCCGATGCCCGCGCAGCGCTTTAGTTCGCTACATTCTTTAGAATACTATGCAGAAATGCAGTTTTTATATTTTTTTACGGCTAATCCATTTATGGGCGCCGCTTCCGACATTCGCCGAGGGCGGTTGGATGAATGGAGGAAAAAAAAAGTTTTCGGAACCAAATTTTGTACAGGAAGTACGGTTTGAAATGATGAACAATGATGTCTGTCTAACACGTGAATATGGGTACGTTTTGAAACTAAAATTATTATGTATAATCATAAATTCCCTTTTACAATTTGAATTTTTTTGTTAATTAATAGGAGGAGAAAACGTGTGGAATTTAAAGAAATTCATACGAATCTGAAGTAAGTTAACAAGTTAACTTCAATAAAAATTTATTATTCAGATCACCCGTAGATAGGGGAATGCTACGGATCTCTTTAAATTGGAAATAGTTCAAAACTTGATCTCTACTTTTGCCAATACTAGTTTTATGATGCATACAGTATCATAAATATTCATAATTTTTTCTCAAATGAATATTCTTTTTATGGTATTAATAGTGTTGGAAGATAAAGATTCAATTTTTCTTTAAAAGATATTTTAAGTTACACACATGTTTTTATACTTGACATTATATCTTTTGTAAAGTATATTAAAAGCAGTTACAAAAATTCATAAAAATTATATTTTTCAAAAATTCCACGATTAAGTATAATTTTTTAGTAAACTATTAATCAATCATCATTAAGGCGGTCTTACACCTGGCCTTTCTGGCTAAAATTACCTAAATAAATAATAAAAAATATTATTATAATAAAATAATAAAAATATATTGTAAATATAACTTATTTTGAATAAAATGAGCCAAGGCAGAGGTCTTTAAACTCATTTTATCCTCAGATATAGCATTTCCAAGGAAAACAGTTTGTCGTAACCTTTCTCTGAGACCGCATGATGGATTTTCATGGGACAAAGTGCAAATTGTTCCGAATTTATGTAGTTATGGGCCTAAGAGTTGCAATTTTAAGGTTTTTATGTATAAGTACCTTTTTCATGGCAAAAACTGATTTTTTTGCAATAATCTTTTCCATTTTTTTGAATTTTTAGGGTTTTTAGCATGGAAAAGGTACTTACACATGAAAACCTTAAAATTGCAACTCTTAGGCCTATAACTACATAAATTAGGAACAATTTGCACTTTGTCCCATGAAAATCCATCATGTGGTCTCAGAGAAAGGTTACGACAAACTGTTTTTCTTGAAAATGCTATAACTGAGGATAAAATGAGTTTAAGGACCTCTGCCTTGTCTCATTTTATTCAAAATAAGTTATATTTACAATATATTTTGACTATTTTATTATAATAATATTTTTATCAGATTTTTAGGTAATTTTGGCCAGAAAGGCCTATAGGTATAAGACCGCCTTAATTATTTTTTACGTCTGTTGGCTAAATATTAAAATAACCGATTGAACCTTATCGTGTTGAAATAGTTCTGCGCGATCTTTCCTCCCGCTTAGAGATATCAATTCGCAGAACCCCTTCGTAACTAAAATAAAACAATGTAATTTCACTTTATAAATTGAAAAAGTTTTTAGTATTAATCCATTTTTAAATAGAAAAACTTTATATGAGTTCTTTACTATTTATTCTGTGGCCGCAGATCGCCTGAGAAAATTCTAGGTGAAAGGTCATCTTTACGGGGAGAGATAATTTGTTGGAATGGTAAATTTTCAGATTAATATTTTATCAGAAAACTCAAAACTAGAATATGTTACGATATAAGGGTAAATGTTTTCAGAGTGGCTAAAAATATATAATATATAAATATATAAATACATAACTGTACTAACACCGTTGACAAAGGTCTTGTGAGTCGTGAATTCGTTTAATGTTTAGATAAATAAATAAATGAATAAATAAATATAAAAATTCGAAAAAGGTAAGGCAGAAAGCTATAATATTTTCTTTAAACTATTTTCATATAAAATATGATATAAATAATCGAAAGCCATTTTTTCCTAACAATTCAAAATAAATATTGAACTCAATGATCATTCGTCACTTTATTTTTCAAGTTAATAATATGTGACTATGATTTTAAGCAATCTGTTTAAGAATTTGAACTGCTTAGATTTTTTCAAAATTGGTTTTTAATGTTACTAATTTTAGTGTTCTAAATCCCTTTAATTCGGAATTTACAATATCATGTTTGAAAGATATTGTAAACCATATTATATTTTCTGAAAATTTACCATTCTGACAAAATATACGTCCACTAAAATAATATAATAAAATAACTACAATTGAGAGATATAATAAGAAATAAAGAGACAAGGAAAAACGCTCGATGAGTTTAAGCAAGTCGCGGAAATAAGTTTTCTCTTGTCATATAGTAGGATTAAATTATGTTAATGCGCAGTCATTTAATGTAATCGCATTTACGTTTAGCACGCTCGTTCTTAAGCATTGTCGCAGGAACTCGGGCAGAAAGGATTAGTGTAAACTTCAAGATTAAGAGTAAGCTACAAAATAGTTAAAAACTAAGGAAATAAATAACAATCGTTAATAATTCTGATGTTATAAATTTAAAAAATTACTATTTAAAACAATTTTTTCTTATAACGCAATAGTCTCTCTTTTACAGATTGAAATTATTGTAATATTTAATCTTAAACCAGTTGAAAAGAAAAACAAAATAGAAATAAAATTTACACAATATGTATCCTTTTAATTATTTGGAAAGAAATATGTATGTTGTTCGAAAATTTGGATTTCATGATGAAGAAGTAATGGAAATACATTGCGTAGAGAGTAAGGTAGTGTTTGGTCATGTGAAGTCCATTTGTCGCTATGCCTTAATGTGGAACGTACGTTGCAGATAACCTATAATTTAAAAATTATTTTCCAACACATTTTCGGGGTGAGGAATTATCTCAAATAAGTAACGATTGGTACATAACAACATCCGGAATATAAAATAAAATTAGTGATATTATTGCCATTTTATAAATGAATTTAAAAAAATCCTTTTCCAAGTTTTAAAAATAAGAGAAAAGACAAAAACATTAACGTCGCCAGTTATTTCTTATCAAATAATTCTGCTAAAAGCGTAATCCTTAAACTGCGACGTGCCATGAAGTCCATAAAAAGTCCTCCACTTGATGATTCTTAATTTTTCACTCGCTCACGACCGCCGCGCTAATCCAATTCCCCAGTTCGTCAAGTGCCACGTTCATGCCTGCACGCCATCAGCGCGCTCGCCAAGTGTAATTGCCGTGTTTTAAGCATGTCGCGTATAGCGCGAACTGAATGCCCGCTCGTTCACCTGCCACGCATTCTCTCTTCCTTTATATACATATAACTGTCGCGCCCTTTTCCTTTGCTTTCCGTTTCGCCTTATCGCTCTCCGGCCGCACAGGTACCTATAGACACTCGCCCCGGCGTTAATTACCTTTTCAAGTCGGCTGCGCGCCCGACGCATGTCTCCATTATGTAGCTCCAATGCGGGCCGAGGGCGAGAGGTTTATGACGTGAACGTGATTTCCTGCGTGTGTAAACACTCGACATGCGCGTGTGTATGGAACGCTCAGGTGCATCGTGTACAGGCTAATTAAGTTGCGTGTTGGCAAGTCGATAGCATGAGCAAGCGAGCCTGAGGGAAAGAGGGTGAGAGAGAGAGAGAGAGAGAGAGAGAGAGAGAGAGAGAGAGAGAGAGAGAGAGAGAGAGAGAGAGAGGACCGGGGCGGGGGGGGGGGAGTCGTGGCGGTGAAAAGCGAGATCGGTGAATTGATGGATGGGAACGAGGTAAATATAAGTAAAAAAGTGTTCGAAATGGAGATGGCATCTGATTTTAATCAATGGAAATGCAAAAGCTCGGATAAACTTTCGTGTTGGTCATGTATAGCTATGCTTTTTTGATGAATTTGAAGAATGAATGATCTTTTGACCTGATTACTTTTATTTATGGTTCGCGACAGTATTTTTATAATCATAAATGAAAAATTAAGTTATGAGCAAATAATTTATTTTCGAAGTTGATAAAGAAACTATTTTTCAGTTATGTGAGTAGCCGATTCTTTACCATTGAGTAAAAAAGGTAATATGCTCGTGTTGAAAATTATTTCAAAAGTATACATTTTCGAATGATAGACTAACTGACTTTTGATTCTTCGTTGTATTTTCAAAATGATTATCTCTGATAATAGCTGTTTCAACAACTATAGTCTTTGTTTTTTCGACATTTATAGTTTTAATTCAAGGCTTTTCGATCATTTGGCAATTCTTTCTGTGTTACTTTAGTTATTCCGTCCTTCATATTAGTAGTAAATACTATCAGAAAACTTACACACACACACACGCACGCACACATGCACACACACACACCTACACACACACAACACACTCCCCAGGTGGCGGATAGGAGGAAACTCGTCAGATATGGAAGGCACTGGGGAAATAAAATACCCGCGGGGTGGACCAAAAGTAGATAGGGGAAGGCACTCTGAACTAGAAACCAAATATGGTAGATATGCAAGAAAACACTTTACCCCAAACGGGCATCTTCAACAGTGAGAAAAATCCTGCCACCGATTCCGATCGGGCGAAAGCCCCGGCGGTCGGTGCAGGCCTCACGGATTTTTTTGGGGGGGGGGGGGGGCAAAAGCACATTGTGGCGAACCAGACTGGTGCAGAAGTGGTGGATCACTTGGCCCTTACTGCATCTCAAAAGACAAGCGAAGAAAGTACGAAGGCTAAAGAACCAGAGCCGGACAAAGAGGAATTGTCCTTTCAACAATAAAGGCAAAGCCTGAGTCCTTGGTGGAGTTTATGTAGGAAAAAAAGAACATTCACACGGAGCTGAAAAGGAATTCGCCAAGGTTCGACATAATCGAAAACATATGCTGCAGAAATAAGCAAGCTTTGATGGGTCGCGTCAAACATCACTTCTCTTTCGGAAAGAGATGGCGTCGGTAGTACTTCCCGAACGTAACCGTGCCTCGCCACCACCAGAGCCAACAAAAAAGACAAAGATCCGGACATCTCCAGAGATGGCAGCGTAAAAACTGGAAGCTCAGATAAGGCATTCTGACTGGATAACCGTTGTGAGAAGGGGAATACGTAAAAAAGCTGGGAGGCCCAAGAATGGTGACAAAGAGAAAGCAGTGCAGGCACATACCACGATTGGGCTGAGACCTACTCGACCTGATGCCTTCAAAATAAGGAAGTACGGTGAACCCACGTACGCCGACATCCTAGGGATTCTCAAAGCGGCAGCTGAGTTGAAGGCCCTGCAAGAAAGGGTCACGCGCATCAGGTGCACCAAAGCAGGAGAGTTGCTCTTGGAACTGGACAAGCCTAGTATCGTGACGCGTAGACTGCAGAGGTTGGTCTCGTCCATTCTTGCAGGGTCAGCGATAGTATAAACATTGTCCCACAAGGAGGCAATCGATATCAAAGATCTGTACGAAGCAATAACAGCGGAATAGGTAGCACAGATGATCACTTCAGATATGGGTCCCGGAATAGTGACCACTGAGAATATCAGACTCAGGGCGTCTTATACAGGTACCCAAGCAGCCTCTGTCCTGCTGCCGGTAGCAGCAACAAAAAAGTTGCTGAAAGCTGGTATAAGCTCAGAATAGGATGGGTCAATTGCCAGGTCCGGCTACGTGAAGCAGTGACTCGTTGCTTCAAATGCCACGAAACCAGACACCTGGCGAGGAATTCTAAGAGTGCATTTGACCGGTCGTCCCTGTGCTTCCGGTGTAGGAAGAAGGGTCACAAGGCAGTGAACTGCTCGACCGCCAACGAGCAGGCAACGAAGGAGATCGGAAAACCAAACAACGATGGCTAAAGTGCTTCAAATCAACTTAAACTACTGTATAGTAGCCCATGACCTGCTACCCCAATTGGCCCGAGAGGAGAAGGCGGACATAGTCATTATCAGTGAGCAGTACAGGGATCTTAGTGAACCAAAGTGGGTAAGGGATTGTATCAGCACAGCGGCCATCTGGGTATGCGGAGAACTTCACAAATCCAAAAAAATAGACGTCCTCCTGCTCAGATTCATCTGGGTGGAGGTAGCTGGCATAAGACTATATAGCTGCTACCTACCACCTAGCGATTCAATAGAAGAGTTCAAAAGATCCCTGGATGCTATCGTCGTCAATGCTAGAGCCTTCCCATTGCCGGTAGTAATTGGACGGTACTTTGTAACGCCTGGGTAACCGAATGAGGAAGCAAGAAGACGAACCACCGCGGGCACGCACTACTCGAGGCTTTCGCGATACTAGAACTAGAGATTGCTAATATAGGGACAATGCCGACCTACACCAAAGGAAATAAATCGCCAATAGTAGATCTGACTTTTGTTGGTTTCAGGTTGAGTCGGAAAGGCTCTCAGTGGCGAGCCAGTGATCGGTACACTGGCTCCAGCCGACGAGCTCCAGCCGACGAGCAGGACATCGGATATGACCGGGAGGCTGAAAAGAGAAAGATGGGCATCAAATACTTTCAACAGGGAGACTTTTCTCTGCTCCCTGGAAGGTGTGTCCGTCGAAGGAACAGCCAAAGTTAGGACTCAAAGCCGATTTCCGCAGCGCGCTTGCGTCCTCTTACCTAGGCGCCTCGGCTCACACTGTTCTCCTGAGTTCGCTGCTCCGCTCTCTTTCCCAAAATCGCGAGATCATCCTTCTCCTTCGGCATGCTTCTCTCTCTTCTCTTTTGGAGTAGAAGGATATCCGAATAGTCCCGAGAAGTGGTAACTCGAAGTTGGAGCACTCAGTTGCCCAAGGCGGAGTTAAATCATCATTAAATAGCTTGTATGCCAGGAACCCAAATTTTCTCGGAGTTCACAGACTTTCAATTCGACTAACAATACCTCTATTTTTCTATTCCAACATGAGAATTTTCTCATACATAAATACGACGAATTTCAATATTATATGTATACCAACAATCTCAGAGTTATGGTTACTCCACTTTTCTTTCCGTGTATAACTTTGTATAAAAAATATTATCAATATCAGAAAAGGAATATTTTAAATTCAGAAATGAGATAAGTACTATCAACACCAACCGAGGAAGTTGTTAGTGTAAATTGTCGACCCGAAGGCATAAGTTTTTTAATCAAAATTTAAGTTGGCAACTCTACAAAAACTTAAGAAAAGCAAACAAATCTTTTGTACTTACGTTAACGACATATTTATAATGTAATTTAACAAGTTTAATTATGAGTATATTAATTAAGAGTAGTTATATTTATTCAAAATGAATGGATTAAATAGTAGAACTATACAAACTGCTAAAAACTATTTATTTCGAAAAGAACCAAGAAGGATGACCATGGGTTCCTTAGAGAAATATCAATAAAGAATTTACAATTTTTTACGTGCATGCGAATTAACCTGTGTATAAAAAGAAAAATATTTAAAAACTGAATCCCGCATGAAATATTGATTTCTCTACTTATTTCAGCTTTTAGCAAACTTAACCCTTATTTATTTCAACTTTCCCTTTACTTTCCCTGTTAATTTTTTTTTTTATATTTTATACTTCGAAAAGTTCTGCACAGTAGCATTGGTTTAGTACGTTCACCTGCGTTCTTCTATTCAATACATATCAATGAGCATCCTCCGATAAAAAAAAAGAACCACCCCCTCTGGTCAGCTATTTCATGACGATTTCAAGTGATTTCAATGAAAAGTAAAAATGATTCTTTAGAATAAGTTATGTCAATATTATGTTCAGATTTTACTTTTTATGTAACACTTTATTAAAAAAAAAAAATAAGCTTACAGTTTCTTACCCCAAAATTTAGTATTAATTAAGGGTAAGTGTACTATAACTATTTTTATTTAAAGATATTTTCTGAAAGGTCTTGAAATTTCCTATCTACCCATATTTTTTTTTGGCCTGATTGGATATTATTAAGTCGATTAAAAAAAATAAAAAAAAATATGGAAAAATCGAAAATAATTTCTTTTCTTCGCCGGTTTTGGATATCGGTTGGAAGTAGGCCCATTTTCTGTAATGTCTTGAAATTTCCTGTCTACCCATATTTTTTTCGGTCTGATCGGATATTATTAAGGCAATTAAAAAAAATAAAGAAAAATATGGAAAAATCGAAAATAATTTCTTTTATCTCTGGGGGGGGGGTTTGGATATCGGTCGGAAGTAGGCTCATTTTCTGAAAGGTCCTGAAATTTCCATCTACCCATATGTTTGTTGTCCCAATCCGACATTATTAAGGGGGCTAGACACCTTTTTTCTCTGAAATAAGAAGTCACATTTTAATACATAAATGTAAACTAATTATTTCATACTTTTTACATATAAAAGTGGGTATATTTACCTTACCTTAAAACTTTCTCCGATGGGTCTTTTATATGGTCCAGAACCATAGTTATGGATGAAACAAGTTTTTTCACTAACCGTAAGCTTTGAAATTTTCCTGTGGATGGATTGACTCCAGATTTGAACTCAATTACTCCTGAATAGTATAATTCTCATATGAGTGTAGGGATTTTTGATCTAATGAGAAAAAAAAAATTGTGCTGTTTTTCAAGAGTTTTTTTTTAATTTTTTTAAATTTTTTATATTTTTTCATAATTTTTCTGATGTAAAAATTTTTTCCGACATTTAATCCTAAATCCCTACACTCATATGAGAATTATACTATTCAGGAGTAATTTAGTTCAAATCTGGAGTCAATCCATCCACAGGAAAATTTCAAAGCTTACGGCTAGTGAAAAAACTTGTTTCATCGATGACTATGGTTCTGAACCATATAAAAGGCCCATCGGAGAAAGTTTTAAGGTAAGGTAAATATAGCCACTTTTATATGTAAAAAGTATGAAATAATTAGTTTACATTTATGTATTAAAATGTGACTTCTTATTTCAGAGAAAAAAGGTGTCTAGCCCCCTTAAGTCGGATAAAAATAATAAAGAAAAATATGGAAAAATCGAAAATAATTTTTATTTTACTCTGGGTTTGGATATCGGTCGGAAGTAGGCACATTTTCTGTAATGTCTTGAAATTTCCTGTCTACCCATATTTTTTTCGGTCCGATCGGATATTATTAAGACGATTAAAAAAAAATAAAGAAAAATATGGAAAAATCGAAAATAATTTGTTTTATCTCTGGGGGGGTTTGGATATCGGTCGGAAGTAGGCTCATTTTCTGAAAGGTTCTGAAATTTCCATCTATCCATATGTTTGTTGTCCCAATCCGACATTATTAAGTCGGATAAAAATAATAAAGAAAAATATGGAAAAATCGAAAATAATTTCTATTTTACTCTGGGTTTGGATATCGGTTGGAAGTAGGCCCATTTTCTGAAAGGTCTTGAAATTTCCTATCTAGCCATATTTTTTTGGCCCGATCGGATATTATTAAGTCGATTAAAAAAAAATCAAGAAAAATATGGAATAATCGAAATAATTTTTTTTCTTCGCCGGGTTTGGACATCGGTCAGTAGTAGGACCATTTTCTAAAAGGTCTTGAAATTTCCTATCTACCCATATTTTCTTCGGCCTAATCGGATATTATTAAGTCGGTTAAAAAAAATAAAGAAAAATATGGAAAAATCGAAAATAATTTTTTTTGGTTCTGGGTTTGGATATCCGTCGGAAGTAGGCCAATTTTCTGAAAGGTCTTGAAATTTCCTATCTATCCATATTTTTGTTGACCCGATCGGATATTAATTAGTCGGTTAAAAAAAAATAAAGAAAAATAAGGAAAAATCGAAAATAATTTTTTTTGGCCTGGGGGTTTGGATATCGGTCGGAAGTAGGCACATTTTCTGAAAGGTCTTGAAATTTCCTATCTACCCATATTTTTGTGGGCTCGATTGGATATTATTAAGCCGGTTAAAAAAATAAAGAAAGATATGGAAAAATCGAAAATAATTTTTTTCATTTCTTATACAGAAATTGTACTTTAACATCCTAGAGCTACCACTACAAAACTAAAGAAAAAAAAAACTGCACTTGAGTTAGAAGATATTTGTAACATTCGCCGAGTTATATGGTTTTTGAAACCACTCTATGAGTGGTTGGATTTTCGAAGTCATCGCTGAGTTGGCGGGGTTTTGAAGCAAACACCGAGTAACAGGTTTTTGAAGAAAACGCCGAAGAAATTTCGAGGGAATGCAATTAATTTATAAATTCAATAAATAGCATGTGATAATACCTTAAACTTTTTGATTTGCAATTTAATAATTACTACATAACTATTTGAAATATAATTTTCTTGATTATTTTGAATAATTGTTTTTATGAAAAATAAGATATTTATTTATTTATTTATTTATTAGACGGGCTAAAACCCTTTGTACAAAAGATAAAAGATAAATACAGGAGGTTGGATTACAAACTTATTTATCATAAAGTAATAAATATATAATATTTTAATATTTAATAGAGAGAGATCGGACGGCACTCTTAAAGAGCGAAATATTAAGAATCGCTGTAATGTGAGAAGGGAGGGTGTTCCATGAGCGTTTTAAACGATTAATAGTCCCTTCTTTAAAAAGTGATGAGCGGCCATATCGAAGCATCTAATGGCTTGATTTTGATTGGTCGATAAGAAGAAGGCGCGAGAAATTTACTGTTTGGAATTTAATGTTTGAATTTTTTAATGGAATTTTGACATTTAGAGTAGTATAAAAATGATTAAGTTCTGACTTTGAAAAAATACTTAAATAAGTTAAAAGTAAAACGTAATGAAGATAGCATACATGACCTCAAAAACCGGAAAGTACGCACGAAGCGCGTTGGAATATCGCTTGTAGAGTAAAAACCGGTATTCGAGCTACAGGTTTGTTCACATAATGGTCTGAAATGACGTAAGTTGTACGCGAGTTCACGTTCGGTAAACAAATCACCAATTGAAACACAATTTATTAAGTCATTTAAAACTTTACATATAAAAACACAATCATGATAATAATGCAATGAACTGATACTTTGAATGTTGACGGATAAGGCTATTTCAGTGTAATCATTATTGAATCTATGCATAGGTTTATTAATTTTGTAAGAGATCTGACGGAGAAATTTATGCTGAATTGATTCTAATTTATCTGCTAAAACTGAAACATGTGATGACCAGATGGATGAACAGTATATTAAATTAGGTAAAACTAACATATTGTAAATATGAATAATCGCTTGTGTATCTTTAAAATTAAATGTCTTATGCTTAGTAAAACCAAAGAGGCTTAGCGACTTCGAGACAATCGTATCGATATGGTAAGAGAACGATAGTGTCGTATTTAAATAAACTCCAAGATCCTTAATAACATTCACTCTATCCAGTTTTACATTATTTATGAAATAATCAGGTAGTTAATGAGTTTTGACATTTGTAAAAAGAGATAGTGTGACATTTTTATATATTTTTTTATATCTCTCTTATGTCTATGGACCAGTCATGCAGAGCGTCAATGTCGCATTGGAGATTTATAATATCATTTGGTGAATTAATCGTACAAAAAAGTTTGACATCGTCAGCATACTACAAAATATTAACATTTTTAATTCTACTGACTAAATCATTTATAAATACACAAAACAATAAAGGACCTAAGGATCATTCCTGCGGGATACTGGATGCAATAGGAATGAAACTCGATACACTATTTCCAATTTTTACAGCTTGTGACCTACCCGATAAATATGACGCAATAACATTAAAAATATTTCCTCGCACATCAACATTCCAAAGTTTGGATAACAGATGATAATGACTCACCTTATCAAAAGCCTTTGAGAAATCTGTATAAATTGCGTCAACGCGGGATGAGTTACATAAACCTTCAGATACAAAATCATTAAAAATCACTAAGTTAGTTACATGCAGAAGAATGAAATTTTATATTAAAATATACATTTAAAAAAATTATTTGATGTAATTTATCAATTCTCTTTGAGAAAGCATTCTGCTAAAGGAGTTAGCAGCGGTTTTTACTATATATATATATATATATATATATATATATATATATATATATATATATATATATATATATATATATATATATATATATATATATATATATATATATATATATATTTATTTATTTATAAATAAAGCATGAAAAAAAGCAACAAAAGTTTTTACATACATCATATGTGTACATACTTCTGTTTTTATATACCATCTTCAAAGAAGGCACATAAGTAGTTATCATCGGAAACGTCGGGTTTGGTAATTAACATTTCGATTGAGAGCAGCCCGTTGGTTAAGCCTAGTTTTGTGACGTGACGATTTGTTTTCGATACACTCTCTTTTTTGTAATATTCGTAGTAATCGGCGAACGATATTAAAACAGGTGTTTCTTCAATCAATTCGCCGGCCTGGGATCCAGTAATATTTCATGAAGTTTTCTGGATTTTTTACTATATGTTCATTGTACTTTTTCTTGATTTCAAGCACGTGCGGGTTGATCTTATTGGCAACGAGTTTGGTCGAACAAAGGCTGATCTGAGCGGTAATACAGTCAGAGAATATTAAAAAGTAATGTCCTGGATTTCGTGTGGCTATGCGTGTGAAAGAACAGTGCATTCTGCTGTATAAATTGATGCAGATTTATTTAATAACTTGTTTTACATTAATATTCGGTTCTGGACAGGTAAATCCGTCGACAACAAATTTTGTGTTTGGTTTCTTGCTGCCTTCGGTAAATATAGCATAGGCATTGTAACTTTCAATGAATTGGCTAAATGCAGTACTGGAACAGTTACTTTTGTTTTTTTTTTCCTAGTTCAACATTGACTGGTAAACTTGTATTGAATTAGGTAGTCGTACGAGAATATGCCATATACGTGTTCTTCTCTATGGTTCTCTATAACTATGTTGATGCTTCGATTTCTCATGTTGATTTTTCCTAGTTGGCTTTTATTTTTGATGGATGTGTGGTAATATTTTAAGATTATTTCTTTGGTAAGTGATCTTTTATTACTTAAAGTGTTATTAATGAAACACTTGCATAAACATTTCGCCGACACTTCAAGCAACGGTAGTTTGGATTTGACGAGAAGAATATTCATAATTACAGTTAAATTTCTAACCTCCAAATCTTGGCTTCAATCGGAAAGAGCTTCAATCAACCTGGTTTTCTCATGTTTCGCAAGAACCGGACGGACTGAACAGGAGGGGGTTTGCTAATATTCTGCTTTAGTTTGCTTTTCTTAGAATTAAATAATATCAATTACCAACAAAGCTACTTAAATATCAAATACCCAAGATGAAAGAAGAAAACGCGAGCTTTCATTTGCTTTTCTCGGAGTTAAATAATATTATTTTCTAATAAAGTTATTATGAATTTTCAGAATTTATAAATACATTTTTGTAACTCAAATGAAAATTGGAAATTTATATTATTTAAGGGGGTGTCGTACTCCAGTACTCTGTTTTTACCGATAGAACACGGTAAATTCTATATTATCAAAATAAATATATCGAATTACGTCTTATAAGGAGATAGTTGCCCGGCGCAATGTAATAATCTACCATTCTACGCAGTTTTGAGCCCAAATATCAACGGCACCCTACAAAATTTTTCGAACAAAAATAACCAAAATTTCGTTCAAAAAATTTTGTAGGGTACAGTTGATATTTGGGCTCAAAACTGCGTAGGATGGTAGATTATTGCACAGGGCAACTATCTCCTTATAAGACGTAATTCGATATATTTATTTTGATAATATAGAACTTACCGTGTTTTGTCGGTAAAACAAAGTACAGGAGTACACCACCTTAATTCTAAGAAACGCAAAGGAAAATTCGCTTTTTCTACTTTTATTATCTGTATTTAATATGCTATAGAGGATCTATCTGGACTAAATGATTTATATTTTGAAATCCTAAAACATATCCCAAAGTTTGAATACATCCGTGACCCGCAGGTAATACGCTGTCCTAGTAAATATTTGTCATATTTAACATTTGTACTTTTTTCTATTATTTTAACCAAATAACAGTCTCCTATTAAGACTTTGCAACGCTTTTTTTGCAAAATTAATACTTTCGTCTTTTTTATATCACTTTGAAGTAATGAAAATGACTTTAATCCCATTTCATTACACAAATAGAAAAAGGCGAAAGTATTAATTTTGCGACAAATATATAATGAGAAAAAAAATGTAACTAGAAGTACTTAGCTTTATGTATCTTTAGGGCGGAAATTGGAAGGATATGAAATTTTCTCGTTATTCTGCAGAAATAATAAATAAATAAATATATCCACCTAATGTAAATGATAAAAAAAATTTATAGTGTACATTATAGGTATTTATTCTTTATATCAGTTTAAAATTTGATGTCTAATAAATCTATTTTCAAAATTCAAAATTTACGTTTTATTTTACTTTTGCGTTTACGAAAAAAAGAAGCTAACACGTGCCATACTGGTATTTTGCCCTTTTTAGAAGCAACCTCTATGGAACATTCAGACTATTGGAAATATGATACCATACATATAGCTAACCAAGATGGCGGAAGGAGATGGGGAAATAGCATTGAGGCTTATGTAGACCGAAAGTATTTTTATTATTATAAAAAATTTTAAACATATAAACCTAGTAACGTTGGTGAAAATTAATTGAAAATTATTGTGTCAATTCATTTAAAAATTGATAATTAACCAAGTCTTGATTTTGACCTATTTTCAAACAAAAGTTGAGGTTAAACACGCTCGCCTACTCCAATTTACATGTAATTTAAATTTAATTTTCGTCATAGTATGCGTAAAGTGCCTATTGTACGTCCTGCTGTGCAGGTGCAAAGCAGTTACTTTACGGTTACTATAACGAAAAATAGTGTACACACCACGGGAGAAAATAAAGAATGCCTCAGATTGCAAGTTTGTCACCCTCGCCTTTGGCTCGGGTGCACTGAGACAAAAATATGTTTATATTTAACATCGTATTTTAACTTATTAACATGGAATTGTAACTATTAACATACATATTTTAATAGTTACAATGCCATGTTAAATATAAACATTTTGAGAAAACATTTCTCTCATTGTCAGTGTGACAATTTACATGCCATCTGTGACATTCTTTACTTTTACTCCCTAGGTGCATAATCTACTATTACGCTTAAACCTGCCTTGCACGAGCATTTAAAATCACTTATTACACCTTCTTTATTTATTTTTCCTTCAATCTCGTGAGGCTTCTCGCGCATATGAGTTGTTTGCAGACAAGACGAGACAATATCAAACTCACTACTTTCATTTTTCTCAACTTCTCCACAAATTATATGTCCAGCTTTCAAAACCCTGTCGCATTCGATAAATTTTCGTTGAGCTTCGTTCTGGCCAGCCCAGTCGAAAATATTTTTCATGGAAATATACATTTGATCGCATAAATGATCTCTTTCCGTCATCTTGATTAGCTATATCTATGGTATCATATTTCCCAATATCGTTTATGAGAATGAATTTAGAATTCAAAGGTCACAGGTGCCAGTAAAAAAAGTTTGTTTTTTCTGTACATATAACGATATTAGCGAAACGTAGCGATTTAAATGATTTCATATACATGAAATCGATTCCAACACAACATGGAATCGATTTCACCTCACCCTGCTCAAGTGATTTCCACTGAGAGTAGTCCATCGGTCTAAATGGTATAGAGGTCTATCTACAGCTCTTTAAAAGCTGTCTGCTTGCCGTGCCCGTTTCCCCGACCTGATACGAATACTTCCCATTACCTGATCGAAAGGTTGTTGCAGGAGGCGTAAGAGTCTCACCGTTTACGACATACCCTTCATGCCTTTGCAGTGCTTATTCCCTGTAGCCCATCAGTTTGGGGAGCCGGATCTCTTTTTGCCTTTGTACTGCTTTTGTACTTTCCTGAAGGTTTATACCATATAATGTGATCACTTAATGTCAGTTTAATATTATTTACCCGACCGTGGCGAGAACACTAAATCTATGCCCGCAATAATATACAAATTTATTCCTTTGTTGCTTAATGTACTATTAAAGACTATATTACTTTTTTTATAATCTTTTCTATTACGAAAACTAAGCGTAATACATGAAAACTAATCACCTCAGAAGAAAGCTCGGGTCTCGGGGTTTATTTTAAGAAGAATTGTCTTCTTTCGTTGCTGATGTATTAAAATAATTGAATTAAAAAAAAAATAACTATCGACTGGTGTAGTTGAGTAGTGGGACACGCTAATTTATTTGGAACCAGTAGTGGAACACCCATCTGAACCCAACAGTGGGACTAAACTTTTAAACGGGTTTAATGTTGACTTAAAACTCTATGAATTGCGTTAGCAAAAGTTTTTCACAGGAAAAAAGAAAAGGCCTAGCAGTAAAATATGCGAAATCGACCGATGGAAGCGAAGAATGTATTACCGTTGTACGTTTGCTCGCGTTATCGGTAAATTTGCCCCTTTATTCTTCTATTTTCTGTTATCTCGATTGACGCTCTCCTTCTCTTTTCAACTTTTTTGTCCCGTTCTTTACTCAATTCACCACCTAAACAGCGATAGTATAAATAGCAACGATAATTATGTGCGCAGTCCGCAAGCCACTTTAATTCTCGCCCTCCACATTCGTACCTGCGGAACAATAAAATACTTCCTCTAGCTATATAATTTCCTTCTTTGCATATCTCATTATGCTCCGCACGTTTTTCTGCTCGTGCGCGTCAATTGAAGAATTGAGGCGGTCGTTGGAAATGGCTCGTTTACGACGAAAAAATTCGCTCCGCTTATTAAATCTTGATCGTATTCGAAATTTTCACATACCGTAGAGAACAACGCTGAACTTTTTGCACGGGCTGAGTTTGTTAAAGTGCACTCCATTGTTGCTTACCCAATAGGTAATTATGTTGAGCAACTGCACGCAAGTTAGCGAGCGGGAGTTGTTTCCAGAAATTAATTTACCTTCGATTGTACTGGCGTCTGTTTCGTTTCCCGTGAAGAATCATTGTTTGTGAAGTATTGGAAGAATTAATTAGATTTGTGCGTATATATGAGCTGCAGTGTGCCTGCAGAGACTGGATTATTTATTAGCTTTATTATGGCGTTGTTCAATAATGATTTGTATTCTAATCAATATAGTTTTTATCATACTCCAGTAGATATTTTTCCAATGTTTATAAAAATACAAAATAAATAATTTTATAATTGCAAAGTTCTTCTTTGTTCATTTTAATATCATAATTTTATAATTATTGAATGCTAGTCACTTTATTAAACAAATTAATCTCATGATAGTCAATTGATCATATACTATAAAAGGTATGCGGCACAAAGAGAGTGAGCGAATAATTAAAAAGGAATTGACTAAGAAGCTAGTTAACAATGTAGTGGTTGTATATATGGATGCAGAGAAGACATTTGGTTTGACCAGGAGTTTTTACAACATTCTGGTTTATAAAATAATACTAAGATATTTTCAAAAGATTTCAATGGGCTTATTTTATAATGTATTTATGATTTTATAAATGCAGTCTCTACTATAAAATTTACACTATTTAATAGTGTCGGAGATGGGTCTGGGGAGTATTTTTTTTCAACTTAGGTACTCCCACCCTTGGCGCACGCTGAAGCAGTTACACTTTCGGCCGTTCTCTCTCTCTCTCTCCATTTCCCTCTCTCATTCATGTTCTCCCCCTCTCCCCCTATCTCACTCTCTCTCTAGATCACTTTCTCTGAATAGTGCCACTCATTGTTTCTTGTATTTTTCCTTCAGCAAAGTCATTTTACGAAGTTCAAAGTGTGGAAAATGACTAATTTCTTTCTTATATTACATGTTCACGTGTTTCTACATATTTGATCAGATTTATAACACATTTATTTGGTAAGCATATAATATAATATTTCGTTACTCTCTACAAATGAATACGTAAAACGTCGTTCACTGATACAAATAAGTAAGAAAATTGACTAATTTTTTAGTGAATATTCTTTTATTGAAGTAGTGGAATAAAATTTTTTACTGCATTTGATAAATGAATATTCACTAAAGAATTAGTCAATTTTTTCACTTATTCTTACCACGACTTTTCACATTATCATTTTTAGAGAGTTGATTATCGAAAGTCAATAAATATTCCGTTTTATTATTAAACAAAAAGAAAAATGAGTCATTTTTGTATTGGCTTATAAATGGCTGTACTTCAAGAGATCTAATTCCAATGATACCTGAGATGGGAGAGCGATGATGAGTATTGCGTTTAAGCGAGGATTAGGGTAAATGGCACTATCCACAGTATCACTATTCGTAGAGTAGACATTATCTGTCTTCATAATAATACTATAGCAAATGGGATTTTCCTTTAGGACCTCTATTAGTTTAGTTTATTTTCTACATGATTTTCGAAATATTATAATTTTTCTCAAAGATTACCAAAAACTGCTTGTTGTTATCGCACAATTTCTCTTGGGACATCGATTTGTCTAGTGCCACTATTTTCTCTCGCGTACTCTGATAAGCTTTTTTATACTTTTACAAATTTATTTGCTCGCACAAGCCAGCTAAATTAATTTGGACAACGTAGGGCATCTTCGCTTCCAATATTTCACAAAGCCTTCACGCCATCGTTTTCGCTCGCGACAATGTTGCAAGGGGCTGAAAATGTTGGCAAGTGTTCGCACTGTCAGAGACGCGTCTAGTCGAATATGTACCTTCAAGAATGCACCATTCTTCATTGACGTTCACTCGCCGAAGCTGTGTAGGAAACGTTTACTGCCGCGAGAAGAAAGTTTGACCTTTCATACTCGAGGCATTTTGAATGACACGTTGTCATGCTTACGATATACGTTCTTAAGGTTGTTTAAAGGAATCGAGAATGACGTTTATAGATTTTGTGCTTGATAAAACTGTATGTTACGTGTTGGAATTGATTATTTGAAAAGGATAATTCAGATATGAAATAGTACATTTCGATACGGGTGCTGAAGGTGATTATTTTGCTCATGTGACGTTTTTCGCATAAGCTAAAAATCTTCTTATGCACCAGTTTCGAACCGTATTTTATACTACGAGAGCCGAATAATCATATTAAAGTTATGATTTTGAGGTTAGAGTCGTATAAAATATATAAGCTTACAATTATTTATATTACGGATGATATCTATTAAATCTCTTCAAATGATTCAGTAAAATATAAATCCATTAAAGTAGAAATAGTATTGGAATTTTCGCAACTGTTCATTGAAATGGAACTTTTCCAATATTTTCCACAAAAACTGTAAAAGACCATTAATTTTTTTTTTTTAACATTTTTTGCCTCAAAGATGTTTTTTACCGTTACAAAGCTTCCTCTTTCAGGAAGCACTAATTAGGTAATTTAAATAAGTGAAATGTTCATTAAATAAAAAATCTAATAAAATTAAAAACTCATATACTTTTCTCTATTAAATCTAAATAATATTTACTAAATATTTAAAGTACAAAGGAGGGGGGTCTCTAAGGCCGGTTTTTGGCCCAAATTAATTTTTTTCCAAAAAATCTGAAAAAATTTTTTTGTATCTATTAACAATATTGAGTCGATTCCACACCCTAAACGAACCGGTTCCCCTATTCCCTCCACTTCCTCCACATTGGACGCCATATTGGATTCGGGGGGGGTCCAGAATTTCGACGATTTACTATAAAATTGAAGTCAACTATAGACGTTTTTCAATTCGACATATGGTAATGCAGATTGTTCTTAATTTCGAAATTCTAAAGTACGAAAATCATATTTTCGAATGTAACAGTTCACCTACTGTCCAAAACATCGAATTTCATCAATACGATCTCAAAGCAAATATAACCTGTTTCTAATGATTTATTTCGAAATGTCTATATATTGTACCCCTGTTAAAATTCTATTAATGAAATTCGATGTTTTGGACAGTAGGTGAAGTGTTACATTCGTAAATATGATTTTCGTAATTTAGAATTTCGAAATTAAGAACAATCTGCATTATCATATGTCGAACTCAAAAACATCTATAGTTGACTTCAATTTTATAGTGAATCGTCGAAACTCTGGACCCCCCCCCCCCTTGGATTCGCCATTTTGAGTTTCATAATTCTGACTTCATCGACCAAAAAAACCCTTAATATGTATGATTCATGAAAAATGAATGTCTCTCCAATGTCAAATCTCTTCAAAGATTCTTTTAATATGTGGTGGTCTCCTCTTCATTTAAGGGGGTGGAGGGAGAGGGGGGAGTAGGGAAACCGGTCCGTTTAGGGTGGAATCGACTCAATATTGTTAGTAGACACAAAAAAAATTTTTTTCAGATTTTTTGGGCGTCCTTCCTTTTCTGGAATCGTATATGTATACTTATAAAAATTGAAAAATCATTAAAAAAAAATTGCTATTGATTTAAGTTTTTTAAAAAAATTATTAGTTATTATATACCATCTTATATTTCAATCAAAAACAGTATCAAAGTTATCAAAATATAAAAAATAATAATAAAAGCTACAAATAGCCAAAACTAGACTATCCGAATCATTGGCAAAACAGTCCTGATATATTTATCTATATTGCAGTCACATACACGCACGCACGCACGTGTAAGCACGATCGCTGATAATATATATAGTACCCGAGACACGCGGCAAACTAGCAGTCAATTCGCGCGCGAGAAGAGCGACTTAATCGATGGAAATTAATTTGGCCGCATTATAGTGGCGCAAGGGTGGCTGATATATAGAGGGAAAGAGAGCGAGAGAGAGAGAGAGAGAGAGAGAGAGAGAGAGAGAGAGAGAGAGAGAGAGAGAGAGAGAGAGAGAGAGAGAGAGACAGACAGAGAGAGAACGTGGAGTGCAGCGAAATCGTTAATGCGGGTGCGGGATTAAATTTCAGCGAAGCACGAGTGGACAGGGATTGCGCAGCGCACGCTACGGCGCGCGAAGTGGTGTATTCGATTAGCCAACATTATGAGGTAGATATCGAGTCGCGCGACCGCGCAAGAAGCGCTTTCCAGTGCGTATGCCCGGGCAAAGCGAGATAGAGCTAGCTGATGAACGGATCAGTTGCTGCAATTGAGTGGTTGTACGGATTTTCTTTTGCAAGGGCAGTGTCGCGACTTCTTCCACTGCGCACCTATCGTCACATTACAGTTTGTCAAATGAATGCTAATAATGGTTATATTTTTTTCATGATTGTTGTCTGGTGGGGATGTGATATCCGAAAGAATATATGTAGAAAATGACAACGTGACGACTATTTATTAGGAGAAACCTGAACAATGGAGGTATGAGCTATAGTTGGTAGACTGTCTCAATCACGAATTGATAGTCCTAATTAAAGCGCAAGTCCGTAGTTTTTTATTCCAAAAGGAACTATTTTTAACAGTATTCAGAATACCTTTCGGAAAAATCCGTCGATTATTTTGTTCATTTAGAAGAATGAAACTGTATAAAAAATTAAAAAAACTCATCTTATTTCTGTTTTAAAATACTATTTGTTTTCACAAATAAAGAAATTTTAATTTCGAAATGACTATGTGTTTGTGAACTTTTTTTAAAAGTTTTATTTTTACTCATCGTTATTTGAAAACATAAAATGTCAAAAGATATATTTTTAAATCCCTGGTTTATTTGCAACGAGACCGTTTTTGGGTCACATATTTGTTTGAAGATGAAACTAATAATATTATTAACTGATGTTTATCAGTTATGAATGAATACAAATTAACATTTTTTTAGCATAAAGGAGCAAATATTTTAGTTGATGATCATAATAATAATGATAAGATACCAATAAGTTATTTAACAAAATCTAAAAGTTAATTTTTTTGCCGTCCTTAAAGTTTTGTTTCGGGATTTCACGGGATTTCCAGTTTCAATAATGTTTAATACGTAGTATTCAATATAAAAATGTTTATTCCCATCTCTACTATAATTTTATAGCCTTACTATAATTTTATAGCTCTACTATAATTATTATAATTTTTTAGCTCTACTATAATTTTATAGGCCATTTTATAGCCTGAAAAGCGGGGGAAAAGTGGCGTCTGATTTCCTCTTTTACTTTATTCCCGCATTATGCGAGATTGGTGGGAATAAAGTAATTTAGAGGGAATAAAGTAATTCAGCGGAATAAAGTACTTTTATTCCCGCGTTATGCGGGAGTAAAGTAAATTAGCGGGAATTAAGTAACATAGTCCAATTTTTTACGTTTATGGTGAATTGGGTTAAAACTAACAAAATTATAACACATAAATACAAAATAACTTTTAAAATCTATGAAGTGGCCACAGTGGCAATGGGAATAAAGTACTATATCTAACACGGGACTAAAGTCGATCATTCCCTTGGGTGATCACTGCCCGAGCGAGCGTAGCGAAGCTCGGGCAGTGAACTCACCCGCGGGAATAATCTGCGACTTTAGTCCTTTGTTACGGGGGGGGGAGGTATTTTATCAGAATGGTAAAATGTTAGATGGGTATTTTCTCAGAAAATATACTATCGTTTAAAATATTTTCCAAATACGATACTGTAAATTCCGAACATGAGCTATTCAGAACCCAGAAGGGATTTCTTTCGAAAAAAAAAATATCAGAAAAATTTGCGTCTATAAAAATTGAAAACAAATTGCGTAAATTTATAAAGATACTTTTTACTGGAAGAATAAAATTCCGAAAAATGTAAAATATTCATTACTATATGATTTTTAGCTCATTTTTCGACGTTATAGCTTTTCTAAATTACTGCATTTTCTACAATTCAATCGTTACGCAGAAATGGCATTCGAAAACTTGATATCAGATATCATATAAAAATAATTTAATGAAAATATTATGGCCTTCTTGCTAAATTTGTTCGAATTTTTATATATTATATATTTTTAAATATTCGGAAAATTTACCCTACTATTATAAGATATTCTAATTTATTTTTTTACCTTTCTGAGAAAATACCTATCTAACACTTTACCATTCTGATAAAATACCTCCCTCCCCCTTGTTACATAACGTACTATTAAAGAACGTGGGTATTTTTAGCACGGAGTGCGGAAAAAATATGAATTTACCTAGACACAAATTGGAGAAAAATAATATTACTTTTAGTTGGCATTAACACTCAGCATATGACCTGTACCTATATATATAATACAGTGGGGTGGGTATCAAAAAAGCGAAAGTTCACTTTGAATTCGCAGCAAAGTAACTAATTTTGCGAGTCCGAACTCTGTTATTTCCATGTGACTTTTTCAACTCGGACGTGTAATTAGAATGTCCGAATCGTCGAATGGTAAGAGAGAATAAATGGAATACAATAGAAATGGTTACATTCGAATATTCATTGTTTAAAACCTAAAAAATTTTTTGACTGAAAAATAGAAGATTCACACAGGCGAAAAAGAATCATTAGTATGATCAAAGTGCAGACGAGTTAATATTTAGATGGTAAAAGAAACGAATGTTTCTTATGACGACGTTCAAATAATCGAAAATGAAAGCTATCCATTCAAAAGATGTAGAATGTTCAAAACGTCGAAAATTAAAAATTTGTATTTTTTTAATTGATAGTGTACGATACTCGTCGTTAATAATGAATTTAACGATATTACTAAGCTGATAATTATTTTAATTATGTTCAAAAATATAAATTTATAATTTTCGACGTTTTGAACATTCTACATCTTTTGAATGCATAGCTTTCATTTTCGATTATTTGGACGTCGTCATAAGAAACATTCGTTTCTTTTACCATCTAAATATTAACTCGTCTGCACTTTAATCATACTAATTGTTCTTTTTCGCCTGTGTGAATCTTCTATTTTTCAGTCAAAAAATTTTTTTAGGTTTTAAACAATGAATATTCGAATGTAACCATTTCTATTGTATTCCATTTATTCTCTCTTACCATTCGACGATTCGGACATTCTAATTACACGTCCGAGTTGAAAAAGTCACATGGAAATAACAGTGTTCGGGCTCGCAAAAGGGGAGAGGTATTTTATCAGAATGGTAAAATATTAGATGGGTATTTTCTCAGAAAGTTAAAAAAACAAATTAGAATATCTTATGGCAGAAGGGTAAATTTTCCAAATGTTTAAAACTGTATAATATATAAAAATTCGAAAAAACTTGGTAAGAAGGCCATAATATTTTCATTAAATTATTTTTATATGATATGTGATATCAATTTTTCGAATGCCATGTCTGTCTAACGATTAAATTGTAGAAAATGCAGTGATTTAGAAAAGCTCTAACGTCGAAAAATGAGCTACAAATCTCATAGAAATGAATGTTTTAAATTTTTCGGAATTTTATTCTTCTACTAAAAAGTATCTTTATAATTTTATTCAATCTGTTTTCAATTTTTATAGACGCAAATTTTTCTGATATTTTTTTTCAAAAGAAATCCCTCGTGTGTTCTGAATAGTTCTTGTTCGGAATTTACAGTATCGGATTCGGAAAATATTTTAAACGATAGTATATTTTCTGAGAAAATACCCATTTAAAATTTATCATTCTGATAAAATACCTACCCCCCTCGCAAAATTAGTTACTTTGCTGCGAATTCAAAGTGAACTTTCGCTTTTTTGATATCCACCCATACAATGGGCACTTGTGGAGTTGTAATTATTGCTCCTCTCCCCCCCAACAAAAATTATTACATTTAGAATCGTACTGACTAGGAGAGTATTAGGGATCCGAATCAGGGGTTCGGCTCAAACTTTGGGAAATACTTTGGGGTGTAGAAATATGGAGAAAGACGCAATAACCTTAGCACTCCGAAAAACTCAAGTTCTGAATATTTTTGGTTTTATTTTGAAAAGAATCTTGAAACCTTCGTTGTCTCTAGTTTTGTTTTCGATGTTTCAAAATGTATTTAAGACATTCCAAGATTGAATGATTGTCGTTTGAAAGAGAGACTTTTTTTAAAGAGATTTTTTCAAAATAAAACTAAAGCTATCCAAAATTTGAGTTTTCAGAGCGTTATGGTCTAATATTACGGCTTTCGTTATATACCCAAAAATATATCCCAACGAGATTTTATTAGCCCGGAAACACGCTGCGATTTATTCCTCAAGAATTAAGAAGTCACAGAAGTACCTTTTGACACTGTTATTATTGTTCTGATACGAAATTCTAATGTAGCTATGTGAGCTTTGTATTTAAAATATCGGGCGCGAAGTATATACGTTCGATAAAATGGCATTTTATATTTAACCATATCTGCCTGACACCGCTATACATCACCAGGAACGAGGTAACGGTGTCCACCATAGTGAGTGCTGGCCAGCGCTGGGCAACTTTCCCCTCAACGTGTGTAATAATACTCACCGTCGTGCTCGCCGGGCGCGTTGCTCAGGGGCGTCTTGACTGTATAATCGTCTTCCACGTTGACGAATACGTAGCTCGCGTTGAAACCTGTGGCGTCCAGGTGATCGTTGCTCTTGAACGTCACGCGGAAGAAGGACCGGTCGCTCTCGACGTCGAATTCCGCGAGCTGACCGCAGTGCCGCGAGTACTTGCGGTCCCGCGACACGTAGTTCGAGAAGTCGACGTAATCGCTCGCCGACCGGGAGTCGCATCTGCAAAGCATGGGGGTTTATGCATATATATATATATATATTATATATAGAGAGAGAGAGAGAGAAAGAGAGGGAGAGCATACGAGTCATGGGTGCGCGCGCGTGTGTGCGTAATGCGCGCTGTTTGTTCTCGTTGCTGTTGTTGTTGTTGTTGTTGTTGTTAGAATGAGTCGGGGTATTGCCGTCCTAGTTGCGCTAGGTATAATTGATTAATTAAGCGCACTGACAATGAGGCACAGCTCTTCATATAATGGGGGTCCGACCGACATTATACGAATACTCGTTTCTATTTTGCCGCTCGTTTATGATGATGATTATCAAACCGTTGGGGATCGTTATCAATTTCGCTGGGACTATTTCACGAGATGAATAATAATTGAATTTGATTTTTAAATGCGAATTTTAAAGGATTTACAAATGCAGAGATATTTTTTCCTATGATGTAAAGCTTCGATCGTGCGTTCCGTAGCTTCCACTATCGGGGATATATCTACTTAATAAACGAGGCTTTTGCTAGCTTTGCATGTTTGTAAATTGTTTGTAAAAATATTTATATTTCCCCTAATCAATACTATTTTAAGTTTTGGTTGAATGCAAATCTAATATATTGGGTGGGTATCAAAAAATAGAATTCTTTTTTTTAGAAAGCTCTCAATACAGACAAATTTTATATCAAATTTTACTTTTATGAATGTTCATAAAGTAGAAAAATTAGATATTAGAAGTGGAATTATTTTTAAAAATCATTACGTCAAAATAATTAAATATAGAATATAAATTTCAGAAAAATATTTTATCGAAAAAATAACATAATTCCAATAGCTGTAATAAAATCATATTCTATAGAACGTTCATATTTTCGAAAATGCTAAATTTAAGAGAAATAAAAAGGGCCAATCTTTCGAAATATATTGTGTAGAATGCACAATAATAATTTAAATTTTCGAAAACAAAAATATAGAAAAACCTTTTTCGAATTTTTAGCTATTCGAAATGCAATTGTTTAAAGATAAAAATTTGCAAATGTAAAATATAGAAAGTCCAATATTGCCAAAAACACAAATTTAGAAGGTTTAAACTTTCGAAAAACCAATTAAGAATGTTCAAACTTTCGAAAGAATTGTTGTCAACTTTATTGCATGAAACATATAATAATTTGATCTTTTCGACATTTTGAACTTTCAAAAGTATGAACTTTTAGACATTTTAAACTTTCGAAAGTTTGATCTTTCTACATTACGAACTTTCGAAAGTTTAATCTTTCTATACATTATGAACTTTCTAGATTTTGAACTTTTGATAGTATAAACATTTTGCAGTTTGAATTTTTGATCTATTAATATAGAGCTAGATATCCTATCAGATTCTACATTTTTATCATTCGATAACATTATTTTCTAAATTAAGTACAGATATTTTGTATAGATGGGGGATGCTTATTCTACAATTTGCATAAGATACAATGGGTTATCGAAAATGTGCCATTCTGAAATAGTCAAGTAAATTCTATAAATATATTTTCTAAAATTTTAATATTCGTCAAGATGGTACTAGGTAAAATCGATTTCAACGTCATAAATTTTCGACATTATGAATTTTTAATTTTTAATTTTCCACATTATATTTTCGATGATAAAAATTTCTAATATATTACTTTTCTGAAAAAAAAATCTATTTTTCAATATCCACCCAATATATTACCTTTTTTAATTAATTTATTTATGCAAAAGTTTTGAAATTCCAAATAATATTCAATCTTTTTATTTTACACAATCCACACACTTAAATATCAATTAATACAAAATTAGAGCCAACATCTGCAATATTAGCTATAATTATACATTTGATAGAATATACCAGATTGCGTTGGATAAGGTAACATTTTATTAAATCTAAAAAACTTTTAACCATCATACTATAAAACTTCTACACGTAAAAGGAAATCAAATTCGAGATAAAATGAAAACAAGGAAAAAGTGATTGATGGCGAAAATATCAGGATTATAACAATCACTTTTAAGAACAAAGTAATTAGGGTAAATTGGAGAACTTACGGCAGCACGCCCTCGACATCGAAGTAGTGAAAATGAAGATGGACGCGCTCTTTGGGCTGTCCGTTGAAGAAGTAATGGCACTCGGTGTCCCGTGGATAGTAGCCCGGGTAATTGGGCGACGTGAAGGTCCCGTTCGCCACCTCGCTGCTGTTGAACACGAAAGCGCACGGGTAGGTCGGCTCCTGCTTGCCCGAAGTTATGCCAAAATCTGACAAGCAAGTCAAATATAAGCCATTAAAATACTTCTATTTCATCAATATATCTTTATAATTTTATATCGTATATAATATATTCACGTTAATCATGAATTCCATTTCGACGATTCAGTGATATGATAATAAATTAACGAATAGCATACTCAACATTATATGGATATAGTTTAATTAATACTAAAATATGTTTTATTAATTAAAAATATTGATAATTACAATATTTGTAATCAATGTTTCATTATATGTATCAAATACAATATGTTAATCAATGTTTCATTAAATATTTGCAGTGTAGGGTGTTCAATTGATATGTGTAGGAAGCATATGAATAAAAAAACCATTCATTAGTACACAGAATTTCTTGAACCCCCATTTATCGTCACCACTTATAAACTATGTCTTCCATAAATAAATAACATATTTTCGTCGAAAATTTCAAAACTGTAAATCAACCCATTCAAAAACTTTTACTCTTATGATTAGACATAGAAAACGTATTTTTTCTCATGAATAAATTCATACAATCTCTTAAAATGCAGTTAACAACTGAGCCCGACTACTCTATTGTTGTTTTCTATAGCGGATAGATTTGTAAATTTTTAATACTGGTATATATTATTTTAATAGTATATTGTGTACCATGGGCAGAAAGTGGTATTTTCAGACCGAGTGTGTTTTGCGAGCTGAAGACGAGTATTGCAAACACACTAGGTCAAAAAGCCCACTAGCCCTTGGTGCACATCATATCTTTTGTGACACATGCAATTTTATGGGGGATCAAGCTTAATTTCTTCGATTTTAGGCATTTTTAGAGCAGCGGGCAGAAAAAGAGCACTTTCGCCTCGCTTTTTAGGCAAAAAACAGCGAAAATTGTGCATGTGTTACAACAATTCTTTTATTTATTATTCTTCGTCCCATTGCACTTACAAATATAATTGGTTGGAGAAAAATCTCCAAATTTAAAGATGTCGTATTTCTTACTCTTACGTTGCATGGCCATTGTAAGGGAAATATTAAGAAAAACCCTCTGCATTGGTGAGACTGTTTATTCAAAGAAACATGAAACACATGTTTGACCAATTTTTATTATGATTTTAATTGGATATACAGGAAATAGGAATATATACCAGAACGAATCAAATTTCTTTTTTTTATATCTGCCACGAGTGGAATGTTGACATGACGGCTGGGGTCTAGTTGCACTTGCGATTTGAGAACGACTGGAAGAAAGACACGCATAGCTGTTAGTATAGCTCAGTTGAAAGAGCACCCGTCGCGATACGACCTCGGGTACGATTACCGACCAAGACGCGTCATGCCGTTTTGTTATCGAGTCCACCTCAATTTATTCATTTATTATTTGCGAGGCTTCACTCGTAACATATCTTATAAGGATCTATTCAAGGAATTTACAAATTAAATTATTCCAACATTTTTACTTTAGGATGGTCACAAAATATATAATAAAAAGTATGTCACGCATATATATATATATATATATATATATATATATATATATATATATATATATATATATATATATATATATATATATATATATATATATATATATATATATATATATATATATATATATATAATAATTTGATAATATATATATATAATCAAATTATTATATATATATATATATATATATATATATATATATATATATATATATATATATATATATATATATATATATATATATATATATATATATATATATATATATATATATATATATATATATATATATATATATATATATATATATATATATATATATATATATATATATATATATATATATATATATATATATATATATATATATATATATATATATATATATATATATATATATATATATATATATATATATATATATATATATATATATATATATATATATATATATATATATATATATATATATATATATATATATATATATATATATATGACAAGTGCCGGCATAATTTTTATGAACTTTTAATAAAATCGACCAACAACATTTTTTAAACACGATTTTTTAAATTCTTTTTTATTCGAAAACCTATCTTTTGATCGAAGAATCTTGAAAACATCGAAAACCATCATTTACGTGTGAAAATTCTTACGGTTACAAAACTTTTTCTTTGAGTCAATGAAAAACTTATGCCGCTAATGTAGTTAGCAGCAATTTTTTATATAGATTAAAATCTGTATTTTTATAATTACAATAATCGTGACATTTTATATTTATTAAATAATTAAAAATTTTATTTATGATCTCTCTTTTGAATAAAAGCATTTCTCTATTAAAGGTTAAAGTAATTTTCAAACCACGAAAGCAAATCGGTGTGACAATAAATATTTTGCAAATATTAACTTGAACAGTTGCTTCATTTTGGATTATCTCATATAGATTGTGAAATCTTTTTATGTATTTGTAATTATTCTCATATGTTTCATGTTGGGTACAGTATTACGTGGCTCAAAGCAATGTTGCTTTTATGACTTTCATCCGAGTGAGATACAATGTATGCAAAAGATGTGTTTTGCATTTACCGTTCGACAAGAGTCTTTGATCTTTTTTGAAAACATTTTATCGGACTGCATTTACCTTAATCTTCCATTATATCCCTCAAACAAATGAATAATATGACGCGACAGAATTTGTTTAAGTTATAGGAAAAGCAAAATTAATATACTAAATTAGTAAAAATATAGAATTGAAAGGTCTGTCGAAAACGATTAGTTGCAGTTACCAACGGCATAGTTAAGACGGACTAATTACAAAATTTATAGCTATTTAATTTACTTATTATGATGAGAAAAAAAATAATTTTCATAACAATTTTATTAATTTATCAAATTATGTTTTTAGTGCAAACCTGTTAATCCAATTAGTTTATTACAGCAACCAACTGAGTTATTAGTCGTAATCAAAGTTTTTTTCCTCATTGTAAGATTCTTTTTTAAGTCACTAACCACTTCTTTACATGGAAAAATATATACTGCACCACCTATTGATTTGAATCAAGAGCTCAACTTGTTATTGTGCCCTCTTTTTGTCATTTCTGGCTTGAATAAAATGGTGTGTATAGGCTAAGCGAATTGACAGATTGCAAATTGATAAATTTTGCTTCCTCATAGAGAAAGCTTTGGAACCGCGAAAAAAATTTTCGAAACAAAAAATGTTCTATATATCTTGAAATTTGTCGATTTTGAAAAAATTTTTTTCGTGTATGTATGTGTGTGTATGTGTGTGTGTGTGAGTACACTGAAAGAAAAAAAAGCTAGGTTGGCTTAGAACCCAAGTCAAAACTGCTTGAAAAAAAAGAAGGGTTATGGAGCGTCTTCCGCCGAGGCAGCCAAGCAGAATCTATGAACAAATCACAAGCGCATTTCGCTTCCCGTGTGAGGCAGCAACGGCCGTGAGATAATATGAAGTTGGTTGCACTTATGCGGCCAGGTACTCTTTGCTCGGAGCTAAGTAGAAACTGCTTGAAACCCATACAGAAATAACTTCACTGTGATATTCGGCTTTCTTTTTCCTTTAAGTATATGCGTCTGTGCGTGCGTGCGTGCGTGCGTGCCTGTGTGTGTGCGTGTGTGTGTGTGTATGCGTGTGTGTGTGTGTTGTGTGTGTGTGTGTATGTGTGTGTGTGTGTGTGTAAACTCTCGATATCTCGAGAATCATTCCTCCGATTTTGGTCGGACAAGGCTCATCCTGCCCTCTTCGTCTCGATGAAAAAACTCAGTTTCAGTATTTTCAACAAATATCTATTGGTTTATTTTTTTATCCTTTCCCTAGTTAAAATTATCTGAAGAGTTCGAAATGGTCCGATTTCGAAATTCGGAAAGGTTCAGAAAAAATCTTGATGTCTTTTCCTTTTTTTTCTCTTCTTTTCTGAACTAGGATCCCGAATTCTGGTACCAGACCTTTCCGAACTTATTTTAACCAGAGATGTAACTGAATAAGTAATTACCACTGTTTTTTTAGAATTCAAAAATAGTTTGAATGTTTACGTTATCGAATAACTCAATAACTGCTGTCAGAAGATACATTTGAGATATGGTAGTTTTTACCAATCATGTTAATAAATATAAATAAATTGTAAATCTTTATGCCTTTACAATAAACATTATTTTACAAATAATTTCAGCATGTCGAAAAAACAATTTCCGTTAAAACTGTATAGTGCGCCAGAATGTTATTTTACAGGTCATTTCGTGGAAAAGTTGCGGTGAAACTGAAGAAAGCGGCAGTGCTTTACTGTGAAATTATGTTTTGGACTTTTAAAAACTTTTAAATTAATTCCCATGGCGTTTACTTCATTTTGAACATAGGGCAGAGTTAGTGAAGTTGATCCGGATCAGTGAGTCAGCCACTCCTCGCCCCTACCCCCTTGTTAAGCCACCCTTTCTTCGTTATACTTCAGTGATTATCTCACTTTTGCGCTGTGGTACTTTGTGCTAGTACTTACAATTAATAGTCGCTTTAATTTGCTCGTATTAAATAACGTTAGTATGTTTTATCTAAAAAATATGTAAAGAAGAAATATGTTGTACTAAATGCATTTATATGCTTTTATGCGTTCGATATGTAATTCCACTACTTTAATAATATTCCTTTAAAAAGTGATTAATCGACTGTATCTATAGATATCTTAAAATGATAAAGATATCGGATCAGTTAACGGTAAAATTCGAGAGCGCGCAAGCTTCTCGACACTTCTTCTTCCTCGCTATTTTTCACAAATGACCATCTTGGAAGGGTACGACGTGCCCGAACAGACTTATGGATAGCTCTCGAGGGACCAGGTCAAATGTGTTCAGGAGTCAATGTCTCCGTAATCCGCCAGGAAAAGAAAAATCATGCTCCGCGACTTCTGGCGGCTTGAAATCGTACTTCCACTACTTGTCTTCTTGGATTCACGAAAAATATTTTTGCGCGAAAGCTATTCTTTTCTTTTAACATTATTTTTCTGAGAAAGTTTAATGGAATAAATATAAAGGAAACAGGGCCAATGAAGTAAAATGTAACAGGACAGTTATTTATTATTATAAGTATGCTACGACTATCGGCTGATAGTGCTAAGAAAGTCAAACTTTGAGGGAGCTAAGCACCTGCGAAATCTGAAAAGACTAAAAATATTGTCAGTAAGATTAAAAATCATGTGAATAAAACGACAAAATGAAACTTAACATTATTATTCTGTTTATATTAATTGTTAACAAATTCAATTTAAATAGAAATTTCCTCATTCACGGGAGAACTATGGCATTCTAGAGCAAGGAGTAACAAAGTTTGCTTGTTTAAATCTTTGAACCGCGCGAGCTTGCTATTCAAGAAAAATCGTTTATAAGAGTGGTATAAGATATTTAAGGTTAATAAATATTTTTTATTGAAATCTGAAATTTTATCTATTCTAAAATGGATATCCGAATTGACTTGAAATTCGTGGGGAGTATATTGTTACATGTACATAGTACGTATAACGTAACAAGGCAACAAGGATTGTAACTAGCAATATGAGGACGACTCGAAGAAAGACGACCGTAAACATTGGGAGCAAAAATATTTGGTTTGTTTTAAAAAGTCACTTTCCTTAATATTATTGTTTATATTTTTCTAATAAAATTTAATTTCTAAAAACGAATTACGGCAGTGCTTTCTTGAGAAAATTTGCGACCAAAATGTGCAAAAAAATCAATCTTTCGACATTTAAATACAAACTAGCGGCTTTAAGAAAAAGTGACGTATATAGATTTTGAGAAAGCTTCAGGAGAATGGTCGTGTATGATAAATATGTTTACGCGTACCCGTATAAATTAGCTCATCAAATAAAATCAATATTTTTTTCCGCCCTTTAACCTCAAAATGCCATCTTAAATGTCATTTTGCGGCCTCGGACGGAAAAATACGTTACTGAAACGTGGACGTAAGAGAATTTTTACCTTATGCGACTTTTCGACCTCGCTTCGCTCGGCCGAAAAACGTCGCATGAGGTAAATAATCCTCTTCCGCCCGCGTTAGTAATATATTATTATTTCTAATAGCTTTAAATTAATAAGTTTAAATTAATTATGTGTAAAGTTTTTCGCATTTCAATCATGTATACTTAAGGTTTAAGTGGTCAATTCGAAATCTAGCATACTAGTATACTCAAAATCTAGCATACTCGTGACCGATGGCAGACGATTAACATGTTGAATTTCTACCATGGGTCACGAGTATGCTAGATTTGGGACAACGATTTTTTTACGGAGCACACAAAGCACAGAGCCCAAACCCCAAAGCCCAGTATGTAGGCAGTCTCTTATGTGTGTATACATTACAAAATTTCAAGAAAAAAATGCGCGCCGAGATATGTCATTCTTTATCTGCGTGCCGAGATATGTCGTTCTTCATCCGCGCGCCGAAATACGTCGTTCTTCACCCGCGCGCCGAGATAAGACCTTGTTCTGCTCAGCCGTCGATACGCACGATGCATATTGCAATCTGATTGACCGATTTGTGATTGATGGAAGGATGTTCATCCCTATTAATGGACAAATTTGATCAAATTAAAAACACCTCAATTTAATTAATTTTAGAATAACAGTTTGTAGTTTTAAATGACCTTCAAAAGTAACATTTTTCCGTTTATTAATAAAATTTAAATTCAAGTAATTTAAATTTTGGGAATTCACTTAGTTAGATTTTACTACATGAAGAAAATTTCATAGTAAAGGAATTTTATCTACATATTCATACCAACTAAAAAAAGTCTTTCAATAACTCCCAAAATGGGAAGTTAACGAAATCACTCTTTCCGTACCTCAAAGTCCATGCAATTTAATGTATACATCTAATTTAATGTATTCGCAGTTGTGAACGCGAAATAACATAACACATCAATATAAATTCGTTAAGAAAACGCAACTATATTTGTTGCTCCCCCGGAAGAGCAGCTAAAATGAGTGATTTAATTAAATGCGAATAATTCGCCGACGCGCGCAAAATTGTGCTGCGCTGCCCACACATCCGTGCGAGACCAAATTGAAATTGTCCGGCCGTGAACATTAATTTCGTATGCATGTCAGGAGCAGCATCAGGAGCAGCATCAGGTATCCGCGCGGATTAGGATTTCGGATCCAAATTTAGGCCAATCAAAGTATGCTACAGAAAAGAAATCTATTTTATTTTTTCAGATTTGTGCGCTGTACACAAAAAACAATTTTTTTTTTTAGAAAATTTTTCTATTTACAAAGATAAAATTACTATTTTGAAGAGTAGCACTAGAATATTCTCTCATGTACTCTATTTTACCGACAGAACACGGTAAATTCTATATTATCAAAAGAAATGTATCGAATTTCGTCTTATAAGAAGATAGTTTGCCTTGCGCAATGTAATAATCTACCTAATAATCTATCATCCTATGCAGTTTTGAGCCCAAATACCAACGGCGCCCTAACAAATTTTTCGAACAAAAATAACCGAAATTTCGTTCGAAAAAGCCCCAGCAGGGCACTCAAAGAGTTCGTCAAGGTTCGACATAATCGAAAACATGTGCAGGAGAAATATGCAAGCACTGATGGATCGTGTCAAACATCACCTCTCGGAAATTTCAAGAAAAAAAATACGCGCCGAGATATGACGTTCTTCGTCCGCGCGGCGAGATACGACGTTCTTCGTCCACGCGCCGAGATACGACGTTCTCCGTCCGCGTGCCGAGATACGACCTTGTTCCGCTCAGCTGTCAATATTAAATATTTGGAATGACGTAACCATTTTCATTTCGGTATCGAACCACCTTAATAGCTTTATTGAGTTTAGTTTTATAAACAGAGAAAATTCTTGTAACCGTTACTATACAAGTATTAGACTGTATGGTGCAATAATGGCACAAACATAAAATATAGTAACTGTTGTAAGTCAAATATAACTAACCTGACTATGTCCCTCATCTAGAGTGCTCTCATGTATATTTATACATATGTGCAGTGTATGTGAATACTCTTTTTCGTAGCAAGACATGTCGTTTGTTAAGAAACAAAATAATTATATAGCTTCTTTACCGTTTTTTATAATAAAATTTTTAATTTTCTACGATTCAGTTTTTTGTTTGTTATAAAGTAATATCAATTTACTGAAAATTATGTGTGATCATGAATAATACATACATATATACTAATTTTTAAATTCGATGAAATATCTGATTTAAATTAAAGTTATTTTCTTAATTTTAGTTCATCGTATTTTCATCAATTTTTTTATCGAACACCTTATGATAAATATGTTATCAAAGCTTATTATTTTATTTAACGCCACTGTCTAAACTTTATTTTTTATTGTATAATAAAGACGAATTTTCTGTTAGATAAGGATATATTAATATTTGAGAGGAATAATGTAATTATAGTATTTTTATATAATCTTACAGAATCAATTAAAAAATTTCATATTTAATTTTGAATTAGGGTTAGGTAAAGCCAGTGAAGTATAATTTTTCATTGTTATTTGTGTACTAAATCCTTATGGAAGATATGTATTTGTATTAATTTCGCTGCGTTAGAGTGAATTATACGATTACATTGCGTACGTTGTGACTTGTGTTCATAAAATTTCATTATTTAGTATTAATAAACTATATATATGTGTGTGTGTGTGTGTGTGTGTGTGTGTGTGTGTGTGTATATATATAAAATTCCATATTTTTCTTTAGTTTTTTTAACCGACTTAATAATATCCGATCTAGCAAAAAAAAAAATATGGGTAGATAGGAAATTTCAAGACCTTTCAGAAAATGGGCCTACTTCCGGCCGATATCCAAAACCCAGAGCCAAAAAAAATTATTTACGATTTTTGCATACTTTTCTTTTATTTTTAACCGACTTAATAATATCCGATATGGCAAAAAAAAATATTAGTAGATAGGAAATTTCAAGACCTTTCAGAAAATGGACTTACTTCTGACCGATATCCAAATCTAGAGCCAAAAAAAATTCTTTTCGATTATTCCATATATTTCTTTATTTTTTTTAACCCATTAAGTCCTGAATGGACGAATTTTCACTAAAGTTTTCAACGCTCATATTTTATGTGAAAATGAATTGTAAAAAGTATATGAATAAGCGTATTCGATGTAAAATTTGATGAACTTTTAGAATCGTTCGTTAGATTTTTCAAAAAATTAAACTGTCGAACACTGTACATGATTTTTTCCAAAAAAAGATGGTTTTCAAAAAAAAAAAAAATTTTTCATTTCGATTTTTCAAATGGAATGCATTTAAGATTTAATGATCAAAATGCAGAAAACGTGGCCTCAAGACCTAAACTTGTAAATCTATCGATTTAGGTTTTGAAAAAAAATTTTAAAACACAAAATGGCGGCTGAAACGCAGAAAAATCATAAAAATCTTCTGAAATTATTTACTCGAAAAAGATGGACTTTAGAGAAAAACTTTACTGAAGAAAAAGTTCTTAGAATTGATTAAAGAACACGCTGGAATTTTTTCAGAAACATAAGAAGCGTTTTTAAATTTTTCGAAATTTGAAAATTTTGAAAAATTCTGAAATTTGCCAAAAGGTTCTGAAAAAATTCCAGCATGTTCTCTGATCAATTCTAAGAACTTTTTCTTCAGTAAAGTTTTTCTCTAAAGTCCATCTTTTTCGAATAAATAATTCCAGAAGATTTTTATGATTTTTCTGCGTCTCAGCCGCCATTTTATGTTTTAAAATTTTTTTTCAAAACCTAAATCGTTAGATTTTCAAGTTTAGGTCTCGAGGCCACGTTTTCTGCATTTTGATCATTAAATCTTAAATGCATTCCATTTGAAAAATCGAAATGAATAATTTTTTTTTTTTTAAACCATGTTTTTTTGGAAAAAATCATGTACAGTGTTCGACAGTTTAATTTTTTGAAAAATCTAACAAAAGATTCTGAAAGTTCATCAAATTTTACATCGAATGCGCTTATCCATATACTTTTTACAATTCATTTTCACATAAAATATAAGCGTTGAAAACTTTAGTGAAAATTTGTCCATTCAGGACTTAATGGGTTAACCGACTTAATAATATCCGATTGGGTCGAAAAAAATATGGGTAGATAGGAAATTTCAAGGCCATTCAGAAAATTGGCATACTTCCGGCCGATATCCATAACCCAGAGCGGAAAAAATTAGTTTCGATTTTTCCATATTTTTCTTTATTATTTTTAACCGACTTAATAATATCCTATATGGCCCAAAAAAATTATTTGTAGATAGGAAATTTCAAGACCTTTCAGAAAATGGACTTACTTCTGACCGCTATCCAAACCTAGGGCCAAAAAAAATTCTTTTCGATTTTTCTATCTATTTCTTTATTTTTTTTAACCGACTTAATAATATCCGATTGGGTCGAAAAAATATGGGTAAATAGGAAATTTTAAGGCCTTTCAGAAAATAGACCATATTTGGATCATAAAATGGGTTATATATTTTTTTAACCGACTTAATAATATCTGATCTGGTAAAAAAATATATGGATAGATAGGAAATTTCAAGACCTTTCAGAAAATGGACTTACTTCTGACCGATATCCAAACCTAGAGCCAAAAAAAATTCTTTTCGGTTTTTCCATATTTTTCTTTATTTTTTTTAACCGACTTAATAATATCCGATTGGGCCGACAAAAAATAGATAATTTCAAGGCCTTTCAGAAAATGGGCCTAATTCCCACCGATATGCAAACCCAGAGCCGAAAAAAATAATTTTCGATTTTTCGATATTTTTCTTTATTTTTTTTAACCAACTTAATAATATCCAATCGGGCCAAAAAAATATGGATGGATAGGAAATTTGAAGACCTTTCAGGAAATAGGTCTACCTCCGACTGACGTCCAAGCCCAGAGCCAACAAAAAATTATTTTCGATTTTTCCATATTTTTCTTTATTATTTTTAACCGACTTAATAATATCTGATTGGGTCGAAAAAAATATGGGTAGATAGGAAATTTCATGACCTTTCGGAACATGGAACTACTATCGACCGAACCCAGAGCCAAAAAAATTATTTTCGATTTTTCCATATTTTTCTTTATTTTTTTAACCGACTTAATAATATCCGATCTGTCAAAAAAAATATGGGTAGATAGGAAATTTCAAGACCTTCCAGAAAATGGACCTACTTCCGACTGATATCCAAACCCAGAGAAAAAAAAAAATTATTTTCAATTTTTCTATATTTTTCTTTATTTTGTTAACTGACTTAATAATATCCGATTGGGCCGACAAAAATATGGATTGATATGTAATTTCAAGACCTTTCAGAAAATGTGCCTAATTCCCACATATATCCAAACCCAGAGCCGAAAAAAATTATTTTCGACTTTTCGATATTTTTCTTTGTTTTTCTTAAACGACGTAATATTATCAGATCAGGCCGACAAAAATATGGATTGATAGGTTATTTCAAGTCCTTTCAGAAAATGGGCCTACTTCGTACCGATATTCAAATTCGGCGACGAAAAGAAAATTTTCGATTTTTCGATATTTTGCTTTATTTTTTTTAACTGACTTAATATTATCTTATCAACTATATATTTGAACTTGCACAACATCGATATAAACTTTAAATACCTGCCAAAGATAAACTTGATATCTCTGGCCAGTTTCGAGTTATGCTGCCAACAAATTTATAACACACACACACACACACACACACACACACACACACACACACACACACACACACACACACACACACACACACACACACACACACACAGACATTTTCTAGAAAATGCATATCTCGACTCAGGGAGCTCAGAAATATCGAAAATCATCGAAATCTCGAGGTCGAAATATTTCACCGTTACCAAGCTTTCTCTTTGAGAAAGCAAAAAAGTTCCAGATTCGTTCATTCTAAGCGGAGATATCAATTTTGAGACAAAAAATGCCAAAAAGCCTCACTGTGCGCCGTTTCAATTTGCTTTAAAGCGTAATTATGAACCGTTATCTGAAAATTATGTTTTTTTTTATCGCTTATATATACAAAGCACGTCATTGCGGAATATAAAAACTCTTTAAGCTGAGAAACACGCTTTATTCTGTCGCAGTACGCTGCAGTGCAAGGATAAAAATTATTTAAATATATAAATTTTAACATGATGTTTGAAACGGATGCTTTTAAGTTTGTTCTTCTTATCAGTGCGGTAGTTTATAAAAATGTTGCTGAAAGTTTAACCTTTCCTGATGGATTTTCTATTGGCGTAGCTACATCAGCCTACCAGGTAGAAGGAGCGTGGAACGTTGATGGTATATTTAGTGTATAAAATTGGCCCTACCCATAATCTGTAAATATTTTATATTATTTTTATGCTGATACCAATTACGTAACAGGTAAGGGTGAAAGTATTTGGGATCATTTTATACATAAAAATAAATCAAGAATAGCTGATAAATCTTCTGGAGATGTTGCCTGTGATTTTTATCACAAATATCAAGATGATATAAAAATGGTGAAAAATATTGGGGTAGGTACTTTTTTATATTTACAGAAACTTTATTATTTTCATACTTATTACTTGATTTGGATAAAAAAGTTATTATAATTATGTCATTATATCAATAATCTTTCTTCCATTGTATCACTTTTTACTCACTTTAAGGTTAATATAGATGTAAATTACAAAAATGTTCTTAATGAATTATTCATATATTGCATGGTGAGAAGTGATATTATAATATAGGTACAAGTATTTCAAGAAGTGGAAACAAATTTTTTAACAAACTTGCACAACAAAATAGATAACAACAATTGAAAAAAACGCTGCTAACTGGTTTAGCAGAATGCTTTCTCAAAGCGAATTGATAAATTACATCAAATAATTTTTTTAAATGTACATTTTAATATAAAATTTCATTCTTTCTGCATATCTGATTTTCCATAAATACAATTATTCAAAATGATCAAGAAAATTATATTTAAAATAGTTATGTAGTAATTATTAAATTGCAAATTAAAAAGTTTAAGGTATTCGGTATTTTCTTCGAAACCTGTTAACTCGGTGTTTGCTGCAAAACCCCGCGAACTCAGCGAAGACTTCGAAAATCCACCAACTCATAGATTGGTTTCAAAAACCATATAACTGGGCCAAGGTTTCAAATATCCTCTAACACAGGCGTTTTTTCCTTTAATTTTGTAGTGGTAGCACTAGGATGTTAAAGTACAATTTCTGTATAAGCGATGAAAAAAATTATTTACGATTTTTCCATATTTTTCTTTATTTTTTTTACGGATAATATTATCCCATCAGGCCGACAAAAATATGGGTAGATAGGAAATTTCAAGACCTTTCAGATTAACTACTTCCGACCGATATCCAACCCCCCCCCCCCGGCGAAAAAAAAAATTATTTTCGATTTTTCCATGTTTTTTTTATTTTTTTTTTTAATCGACTTAATAATATCCGATTGAGCCGACAAAAATATGGATTGATAGGAAATTTCAAGACCTTTCAGAAAATGGGCCCAATTCCCACCGATATCCAAACGCAGAGCCGAAAAAAATTATTTTCGATTTTTCGATATTTTTGTTTATTTTTTTGAACGACTTAATATTATCCGTTTGGGCCGACAAAAATATGGGTAAATAGGAAATTTCAAGACCTTTCAGAAAATGGGCCTACTTCCCACCGATATGCAAATTCGGCGACGAAAAAAAATGTCGATTTTTCGATATTTTGCTTTATTTTTTTTAACTACTTGTAGCTACCACTACAAAATTAATGAAAAAAAAACGCCTGCGTTAGAGGATATTTGGAACCTTTGCCGAGTTATATGGTTTTTGAAACCACTTTATGAGTTGGATGATTTTCGAAGACTTCGCTGAGTTGGCGGGGTTTTGCAGCAAAGGCCGAGTTATCAGGTTTTCGGAGAAAACGCCGAAGAAATTTCGAAGAAATGCAATTAATTTATAAATTCATGGGATTTATAAATAGCATGGGATAATACCTTAAACTTTTTAATTTGCAATTTAATAATTACGACATAACTATTTTAAATATAATTTTCTTGATCATTTTAAATAATTGTATTTATGGAAAATCTGATATGCAGAAATAATGAAATTTTATATTAAAATGTACATTTAAAAAAATGATTTGATTTAATTTATAAATTTTCTTTGAGAAAGCATTCTGATAAAGCAGTTAGCAGCGTTTTTTTTCAATTGTTGATATCTATTTTATTAGTACTGAAATTTTGTTTAAAAAATTTCTTTTTTTCGTTACTTTAAATACTTATCTATTAGGTATACTATATCATTTTTGATAATGCAATATCGTCGCGCAGTACGAAGAAAAGCCAAGTTGGAAGTTACAGGCGAAGAAAAGCCAAAAACGCGTCTAAGACGAAGAAAAGCTAGTTTGGGTCCTCCCAGACGAAGAAAAGCCAATTTGACTTCACAAACGAAAGTAACATTAGATGGCATCTTATAGATAACTTTCAGATAATAGGATAAGATAAAGATAAAAAGATAACCAAAAAGATTAAAAATCTTTTTAAAAAGATAAAAAGATAAGATAAAAAGATGCTCGGTCAAGATAATAAGATAACTAGTAATTGATTAGATACAGTCAGTTGGGGGATTTTTCCTCCGCAGGAACGGCGCAAATTGCTTTTTTTCGTCTGAGACAAGTCAAACTGGCTTTTCTTCGTCTGGAAGGGCGCAAACTGGATTTTCTTCGTCTAGGAGGACCTAAACTGGCTTTTCTTCGTCTTAGACGCGTTTTTGGCTTTTCTTCGCCTGTAACTTCCAAGTTGGCTTTTCTTCGTACCGCTCGACGATATATGAACAATTCATTACAAAAAAATTTTATATTTCAGACCAATACAAACCATAGAACCACCTTACGTTTCCATTGATATCTATTTCTTGTTTTAGTTTAATCATTTTCGCTTTTCGATAAGTTGGTCAAGAATATTCCCATCTGGTTATGCAAATAATCCTTCCATTGAGGGGATTCGTTATTATCACCATATCTTAGATGAATTGGATATACTGGGAATAACACCTTATGTTACTATTTATCATTGGGATCATCCTCAAAAACTTGAAAAAATTGGTGGATGGTTAAACGAAAGTATGGCTTATATATATGCCGATTATGCGAGATTTATTTTCAAAACGTTTGGACATAGAGTGAAAATTTTTTCAACTATAAACGAGCCTTATATATTTTGTAAATATGGATATGAAAAGAAAATATTAGCACCAGGTAATTTTTATTGCGTTTATGGAATTTGTATGATTGATTGCTACTATACGTTAATAAATATATAGAATGGCTAAGGTAAAAAAGTTTCTAGAGTGTATTATAACTCTTTAAAAAGTAATGTTTAAATATGTGAATGTATCATTAACAATTGAATCTAAAAAATAATTTAGGTTAAATAAAGAATACATAGTCGTGAATAATAATATAATTAAATTGAATTTTTCTAAAGTTAACAGTTTGAAGGAGTAAGCAAATGTTTGTACTTTGCAATTTGTATGAATTGTAATTTGCCGTTAAATGTTATTTAAAGGTTCTTTATCTTTCTAAGATCTCAAGAAATACAATAAATAATAATTATGAAATAGTATCTTTGGATATGCTTGGCTTCGCCAATCTATTGAGGAAAATAGTAGTTTTCGGACCTAGGCCGTAAAGTTATATTTTACGGACCGAGTGAGAATCGCACGTCCGACCGGCGTAGCCGTAAAATTTTACGGCCGTGGACCGAACATTATTTTTCGTCATAAGTGTCCGCAAAGTATTACGTACTTTACGACCTGTTTTGAGACCGTAAAGTTGTATTTTTACTTTGCTGATATGAGTCCATAAAATACAACTTTACGGACTCAAAACAGTTCGTAAAGTACGTACTTTACGGACTGGTATCCGTAAAGTCAAATCTAATTTTACAACCTAAAAGCAGGTCGTAAAGTACGTACTTTACGGACACTTATGTCGAAAAATAATGTTCGCTCCACGGCCGTTGCATTTTGCAGACCAAGTGGGAATTGTGCTTCCGAGGATCGGCACAGCTAGGACCGAAAACTACTATTTATTGCATACAATTTTCAGTAGCGTAAAAATAAAAAGAAAATAAAAAAATTACAATCATTCGTTTTTAATATCAGTTACATGGTCCTCAGAGGGTTAATTATATATTTTTTTAATTTCGTAGGTCAAAGTATGAAGAGGGGAGGTGAATATTTATGCGTTCATAATATGCTTAAAGCTCATGCGCTTGCCTACCACATTTATAATACAGAGTTCCGTTCCCTTCAAAACGGTCAAATTGGTATTGTTATACCATGTTTTTATCACTATAGTAAAAATAAAAATGATACTACATCTTCTGACCGTGCTTTTGAGTTTCAATGTGGTTGGACTGCACATCCAATTTTTTCTGAAACTGGTGACTATCCAGAAATAATGAAGAAACTAATTGCGGAAAGAAGCAAATTACAAGGATTGAATGAATCAAGACTGCCAACTTTTTCAGAAGAGTGGATCAAACTCATAAAGTAATCCTGTCAATAATATTAAATTTGTTAGTAATGAAAATAAGTTGATCATTATAGATACTATTTTTTAAATATTTTGAATGTATTTAATGAGTGCATACCCTCCGAGAAACTGATTTTATCAGAGCTTTCAGAGTTGATTTCTGATATTTAAAAATGAAGCCCAATCTTTGTAATTCTATCTGATAGGCCCCTTTTTCTTCAGATATATGCTATCTAATTTAAAATATGTTTCATTTTATTAAAAATTGTCTTTTCTATTGACTGTCACTTTGTAAATGCTTATGTTACATAAAGGAGCAAAATAGACAGGAAAACCTAAAATTTAAGATTTTTTGTTAGAAAATATTAATTTTATCTGAAAATTTTTTAGTCAAATGAAGCATATTTTAAATTAGATGATCCATAATTCAAGAAAAAGAGACTATGAGATGGAATTAGGAATACTAGGCTTCATTCCTAGATGCCAGAGATCGACTCTGATAGACTTGATAAAACCCATTTCCCGGAGGGTGTGCACTTTCCTTGTAAGTACTGCATATTTCAGGGGGAGTTCGGATTATTTTGGTTTGAATCATTATTCGGCCTATCTTGTTGAACCGTTACCAGAAGATAAAAAATTAAACTGGGCAAATGATGAAGGGTTAGAATATTCATTTGATCCGAGTTGGATATCAGCTCAAAGCGTTTGGTTAAAGGTAAGATTTTAAGAATTTCCGATTTTCATTGGTAAATAAAATTTCATAAATTGTTGTATTAATTCTGCTTGGAAGGTTGTACCACAAGGATTTAGAGATTTGTTAAAAACTATTAAAAAAAAATATAATAATCCACCTTTATACGTTATGGAAAATGGAGTAACTGACTCTCGTGGAACAAATGATAATCTTAGAATACTCTACATATATACTTATATGAAAAATATGTTAAAAGCAATTAAAGAGGATAAATGTAATGTAAAGTCTTATACTTATTGGAGTCTTTTAGACAGTTTTGAATGGAATGACGGATACAAGTGAGTTGAAAAATTATTAAGTATATTGTAAATTTATATTTATTATTTATTAGAAAATTTTTAATTTATTATTTTAGATCTAAATTTGGATTAATTCAGATTGATTTTAACAGTCAAAACTTAACACGTACACCAAAAAAATCAGTACCTTGGCTAAAACAGATAATAAAGACTCGAATACTTACATTGCAGAATTAGAAAGTATATTTTTTATATTATATTAAGATTTAAATAGGTTTTGAAAATTGACAGAAGTATATAAAATTTCAATAAATTATAGTTTTTTATAACTTTTAATTTAGAGAAGTATAAATTTGTATTCTATTTGAAATGAGTTTATTTTTTTTTTTGGTTAAAAAAAGAATTTGTGCACAATGAAACTATTATAGGGTAAATGTAGGTATTACCGCGGACGCTGCAATTACCGCGGATCGACGAAAAACGCTCTGCAATTTCATTTTTCATAGTATAATTCGGCATTTAATATTTATTCGATCATACAAAATATTAATTAATATAAGAAATCGTCTTAAAAAGAGAATAAAGCATGATTTGTCTGAATATACTACATTATTGTCTGGCCATCCGCGGTAATACCGTCATTTGTATACAAATACGATTGCTGGTATTACTGCGGCATTGGTCCAACGTAACCTCAAAACAGTGAAATGAAGAAGTCTACAATACATATGAGAACATTTGCCAACTGCTATGTTCTAAATAAAATATGATGTAAAAATATACAGATATGTTCATTTTTTCGGTTGTAAAATTATAAATAATATAACAAGCTCAAGGTAAAATTCCGCAGTAATACCCCCGCGGTAATCCATCATACACACGGTAAAACCCCCGCGGTAATTCAATCATACCCGCAGTAATATCAGCCTCGGATCTATTTTTTAGATTGCATTTATTAATTAACTATATGTTTTTTATCATATGATGAGTCATTTTTGCATTTCTGGTAAGTTAAAGAAGAGTTAAAAAAAGAATTCAACTTAAATCATCGAGGCAAAGCTTTTAATTCGTGTACTATAAGACGCCCGTGCTGAAAAACCGCGGTAATACCCACTTATACCCTACATGTTTTAAAAACAGACCTAGAGAAGTTAATGTTTTTTTACATAAAATGTAACTTACAAAATAATGTAACTGTAGCCTATACGCGAGTGCGAGCGCGAGCGAGCGCCGTCAGTCGGATAAAGTTCTTGCCGGAAGAGTTTTCGAGCCCTTACTGTTTAATATAAATCGTTTGTAACAGAGTAGTGCTAAAGTGTTCAATAAACAGTCTGTAATAAAGAAAACCTTTTATTCATCCTTCCTCCTCCGCCTGCGAAGCTTATATTGCTAACATGGATTTGAACGCACATTCAGTTGTCGCGTTTAGCGCTTGTATTTTGTCTCGACATCGCCAAGATGGATTGAGTTTGTTTACATGTATCTCTCTGAATTGTTTCTATGTTGACAGTTGATATTGGAAGGGTCGATTTTTCGTCCATTCATGGACTTTTTACGGTTGAATATGTGAATTCTTACTCTAAAACTCTCTCAATGTTTACCATGCTAGCTATGGAAAATGCACAGAAAGCAAAGTTCATGAGCTACATGTAAATTTTTACTATGCTGGCATAGAAATTTTTACTTGTGACATTGGACTTTTTCAGATAAAAGATAGTAAATATTTGGGTTTTGAGGAGTTATGGTCAACTTACAAGAGCTACATCAGAATTTTTATCGGAGTTTTATTCAGTGTACCTGAATTGCGTGACTGAAAGGGTTAAATGAATCCCAATACCCTCATTTTAATCTCATATGCCCGGTTTCCAAAGATATGTGCTATTATATTTCGAATAACCGATTTTCTCATGAAAATTGATATAATTTCATTTTGTTGTTACTCCATAAACATTTACACTTCGTAAATTTTTGAAAAAGCAAATATGAAAGTAGACGGTAAGACCTTTTTCCACATATCTTTTGGGTAAAAATTTAAGTTCGTTTTTTCATCGTGTTTATTTTCTAGATGCAGAAAAAAATCAATGTTCTGGTGAGTTTAGAATCTTTACAAATAGAATATTTAAATTGAAGAAAATATTGTTCAAAATTGAGAACTATAGCAAATTTAGCAAGTTCTACTGTAGAAAATAGTAATTTTTGATATACAAAAAAGTGTTTAATGAAAATTTTCTCCGTGTATAGTTATTCTGTAAAAGTGTTCGTACACGAATTTCGCAGTTAAAAATTTGAACGAGTTTTGGCACAGGTCGAATCGAGTGCATATGTACTTTTGATGATGGGATTATCAGATTGGCCATGATTGAGCCGTGTCAGACGCAAGAAGCAATATTTGCTCATTGTAAATTGTACGCTTCGTCTGGTTCTATGGCAGTAATTACTAAATCAAACGGTTATCGACGATAGGCCTAATGATTGCCATGGCAGTTTAAACGCGAATCGCTTGTTGTGCGTATTCATGAGTGAATTTATTGTTCAACAACTTTCTGGTATTTAAAACGAAAAGTTTCGCATCAAATGCGTCTGTTCCCTTTCTAATACCTTCTATAATGTACTCACTATTGACGTACAGCATGTCTCTAATATTGTACTTGCTTTAATCACGCACTTTAATATTACTAAATACTTCTTAAAAAAAAAATCTCATTGATGGATATTTTTACAATGGAAAAATAAGAAACCTTATTTATCATTTTATTTTCATTTTAAATATGTATAGGGTTAAATAATTTAGATTTGAACGTAGACCCTTTCCTGGTAGATTTATTATTCCTATATCAAAAGGTTGAACTTTAGTTATACATTCGATCGACTTTAGACTAAAATGGTCAATTGAGGGCTTCAAATAACTTTACGTATATTTGAGAAATAGCTTACCCTATATAGGTAATATTAATTATTCAAGACATAAAATAGGTTGTATTATATACATGTTCCTTAGCCAATTGATAATTCAATTTACTTTTAATTACAGAGCCTATTAACTAAAATAATTAATGCGAAATGCAAACAAATAGACGTCGTGCAATACCTCTTCGTAACAGATTCATTGCTTCGTGAGGTTGAATTATAAAGCACCCCGTTCGGATAATACTGTTCTGCCGCACACCAGGGAAAAGACCTTGCCTGAAGGAGAAAAGGTTATTCAGCGGCGCAGTTATTTTGGCTCTCTCTCTCTCTCTCTCTCTTCTTCTGCCTCGCTAATTATTAAATAGAGCATATGCACAATCCTTCGCGCACACACTACTCGCCATAAAAAATAACAAGCACCTTGGCCTCGCGAATAATGAGTCGAAAAAATCCGCCGCCCCGGCGCAGCCAACACATAAAGAAACGGCGAGTAAGAAGGACTACTGCACCGGGAAAAAAAGAATCAAAGAAGAGAGAAAGAAAGAGAGAGAGGGAGAACGGAAAGAACCTAGAAAGGAAGAAGGAGCATAAAAATTTTGAAAAGCGGGCGCTCGCCTGTTCCCTGCTCGGTATGAATAGAATTCCGTCTGCGCGAAGAAGTGACGGCGTAGAGTCGCTTACGAGGCAAGGTGGCATTGCTCCCTTTTTTTTCTTTATTTCTCGTTATTTCGCTTTCTCTCTTTTCACCTCGTGCGCTTTTCCGCCTCCTTTTTCCGCCGACTTTGTTGCGCACGTTCTTTTTTTTTCTAGTTCCCACTTTTCACTCTCTCTTTCCGCTCAGCAGCAACGCTTATTGTATGTTTTTCTAATTTCTTATATAATTCTTTTGCACGCACTTGCAAATTATTCTCGCCCAAATCTGAATACGTTCGTTGCCGCGTAGGGATGTTCGCACTCGTCTCACCGCGGATTCTACAAGCATTTTTTAATGAAACCACAATGTTGATGCATTGAAAGTTTGAAAGTAAAAGATTGTTTTAATGAAAATGTAAAACGTAAAATATACAAAATGAGGGTTAGAGAATGTGTCAAAACATAGAAAAATGTAAGTATCTAAACTATGATAATTAAAACAATCATAATATTTCTTTTTGTAAAACTTTGATCACACAATCATGTCTGTTATTGATCTTTTAAAATGTGTAGATCTTCAAAATAAAATAGCTAGTTTTCTGACTGATTTTACAATGTCTATACTACAGTACAGTATTAAATTTTATGAAGAAGCTTTAAAAGTCAAGAAAATTTGAAAATATATTAAAATTTGAGGTTTGATAATTTTCACTCTAAAAAGCTTCCTACATAATACACTGATATTGTTTACGATTTTTATTTAACAATTGTCTTTTCTACTTATATGTTAATCATCCTACTGAGCACTTACATTCACACGCTCTCAAACGACTGGGTTTCCTCGAGAATCCGAGCATCCCCTCAAAGGTTTGACCATTTTTTATATTACTTGAAAAAGAGAAGCGGACCCAAACTTCCATCTGTTAAAAGCTCATCTAGAGAGCATCCTGAGCGCACCTAGCCGTTGCGACCGCGCGGCGGCCCGCTGTGACCTACCATAAAACCGCTAGGAAAATTGCTAGGAAAATTGACCAGCACATAGCAAATGTATCCCACTCTGTTTATTATCTTTCTCATTATGGTTTGTATACTTGGCAGTCTCTACCAACGCTACTGCCCAAGTAAGAAAATTATGTATGAATTGTATATAAATTATGTATAGACTATTATACATAGAAATGGAGTGATATAGTCTATATATAGTCTATACATAATTTATACATAATTCATACATCATTTTTATACCTAATCTTTGCATAAATTATATATATTTCACAAGCATAATTTATTGAAAAAATAATATATATCATATATTTTTAAAAGCTTTATTAAATATAGTTACACAAACATTTTTTCTAGAGAATAAATTGAATTTTATACTTTAAAAACAGAGCAGAAAGCACATGGACAGAAAGCACACCTCAGTCTCAACATGGACAAGCAAGCGAGCGGTCGTTTGAGAGCAACTGTCGGATGCACTCTTGCACACACTAAATTCATCTTATTTTCTATCTTTATTTGTGTACAATATCCGTCATATGAGGAAATCCAGAATTTATTTTAACTTTTGGCGTCCTAAAAACCGGTCAAAATTTTTTTTGAAGGTACACTTTCCGAACACGGTTTTTCTTCTTCGTGTACAATTAATAGTGTACAATTAAAAACGTCTTTGTCTCACATTTCTTTTAACGGTTGAAATTTTTTAAGAAAATGGCAAAAAAGCCCTTTTCTTTAAACCTCAGCCATTTAGCCCAGAAATGATTAAGTTTAAAAAAAAAATGAAACTAGAAAGAAAGAGCTTTCATTCCCTTTTTTGAAAATGAAAAAACACCGATTCCTTCAAAAGTTATATAGTCCGGGCGCCAGAAGGGTTTCCGTAGCCGATGAACCTCCACGGCTACACCAAAGTTTTTCTGACGTATTTTGACCCGCTGAATCAGAATTTTGAGGGTGTTTTTCCGGTAAATGGTCGGGAAAATTTTTACGGCCGCTTTTCCGGGAAAACCGAAAAATTTTCGTTTTTCACTATAAAAAAAATATAGTCGTATTCATTGCGTAATTTTAAGATTTTTTTGTTCTTACAACTTTTTTCAGAAAATGCACCCTTTTCCGAGGAAAAATTTTTAAAGTTTGAAAAAATCATGTTTTTGACGATATTCATAGTTATTAGACACTAATATTTAAAAAGCTTTTTACAATATCGTACGCGGATTTGATTCTTTATTAGATGTACTTTTGCTAAAAAAATATTTGTAAGGATATTTTCCAACCAATTTTTCATTTTCCATCTTTACTTTAGCATTTTTCTTGACTGTAGCGTCTGGATATCACGAAAGGGATTTCGTAGCTGATACACGGATAGAATTTTCCTGTAAAAACTACCGCGAAATTCACGGTAAAAATTACCGTGAGCATTGTAACTGCGGAACACCCGAACGTTCCGGAACTTTTTATGATGCACACAAGAAAATTTGCCGTGATGTCACGGTAAAAATTTCGGTTTTCAAGAAATTAGTACTAAACTATTTAATTGCATTGTTTTATGCTTTTTAATTCAATTGTCTCCCAATATTTACAATTTTAGTTTTAAACAATATTTTAGTTTGTATTTGTCAAAAAACATATAATAATGAATCTATTTTAAATTCAATGATCTAAATATTTATAGGTTATGTGTGTAGCACGTGCCAGTCGACGGCGGCGCGAGCAGCGCTACCGACGTGTGAGTTTCAATATTCCCTTCATGTCAGGGTAAAATTTTTACAGAAGGGCAGTAAAAATTACCGTGACAGTCTGGCAAAAAATTCCATAAATCCCTATAACTTTTATAATACTTTCGATGGAAAATTTATTAAACGCAAAATTTACCGAGTGTCCGGTAAAATTTAATGTACGGATATTAAATTTTTCTAAGACTGCAGCAATAATTATAGAAAATACGCGTAATAATTTCCAGAAAAATCGGTTGTACCTCGATTGACACGAATTTCACGGTAATTTTTCCAGAAAAATTCTATCCGTGTACATAAATTAACTACAATACTTTTTTATAATGTATATCGAATGTTATTGGTTGTTCGGAATTATCTGTTGATAGTAACCTAAAAATGCAGAACAATTTTTAGTAAAAGTTTAAAAAAAAATACGAATTGCCAAACTTTTAATGATTTGCGCCTGTGGACTTTTCACCATAGAAAATGCTCACTTACAGAAGATTTACCGCCAACAAGCAGTTCAATGAAATTACATATACTAAGAGCTATTTATGTAGTGTATACACAAATTCATTGTTTGGATAAATCCGTACCGCTAGAACCCGCGTTGTACGGTTTTGTTGTTAAAGACGATCTATTGATGCCGGAAAAAGTAGAAATTTTATTGCCGCCTACTCACGAACTAACGCCGAATTGCACGTGCAAAATTTCTTCGGAAAGATATGTATTTGTGTGGCAGCTCATTTTTTATAGCGAAAAAACGAAAATTTTCCAGTTTTCCAGGAAAAGCGTCCGTAAAAATTTTCCTCACCATTTCCCGGGAAAACACCCTCGAAATTAAGATTCAGCGGGTCAAAATATGTCAGAAAAACTTTGGTGTAGCCGTGGAGATCCATCGGCTACGGAAACCCTCTTGACGCCTGGACTAATAAGGGTTTGAAGTTGAACGTCGAAAAGGCATAAAAAGGATCTCAAAGTCGGCCCTGCCGATTCCTGCGATTTGTGCATTTTTATGCCTTTTCGACGTTCAACTTCAAACCCTTATAACTTTTGAAGGAATCGACATTTTTTAAGTGTAAGTGATGCTTTTCTCGATCAGGTGGGGGTCATGTATGAAATAAACCATTCCGCTAGATGAAATTAAGAAATGCATACACTTTTTATATAACAATACTTGTTTCACTTTCAACAATGAATATTATAGACAAATTTTTGGTACACCGATGGGTTCTCCGATTTCTCCGTTATTTGCTGCTATTGTAATGGATGATTTAGAAAAGTCGTGTTTAGAGACATTAAAAAACATACATAATTGCACCCCTCTTTTTTACTACAGATATGTAGATGATACAATTATTTGTGTAAAAAAAGAATACATAGAGGATGTCATTAACACTTTCAATTTATATCATAAAAATCTACAGTTCACATATGAATTAGAACAAAATAATAGTATAAACTTTTTGGATATAACGATCATCAAAAAGAATAATAGATTAATCACAAATTGGTTTCAAAAATCAATATCATCGGGGAGAGTAATCAACTTTTCTTCAAATCATCCAATACAGCAAAAGAAAAACATTATTTATAACCTAGTCGACCGAGCAATACTTTTGTCACACAAAAGATTCCATAAGAACAACTTGCGAAAAATCCAAAGGACGTTACTAAACAATAATTACCCATGGGACTTTATCCAAAAAAACATCCGATACCGTAAAATATCTTTGAAACACAAACGCAAAAAAAAACCAAGACAATTTTAAAATTTTTCCAAAAATGCAGCTACCATATATAAAGAATAATTATAAAAAATTATCGGCAATTTTGAAACAATACAATATTATTTCCATCCCGTTAGTGAAAAAGAGTCTTAACTCGATTATAAAATTAGGCAAGGATGTAACTAAAAAATGGGACCGAACTAACATTGTATACAAATTTACATGTAAAAATTGTCCGGCGGCGTACATAGGAGAAACAAAAAGAACTCTAAAAGACGAATCAATGAACACAGAAATAACAAAAACGAAGATTCAGTAGTTACCATGCACCAAAACTCGTTTAACCATCAATTTGATTGGGAGGGAGCGGTAATTCTGGATAATGAGAGCAATTATAAAAAAAGATTAATGTCCGAAATGATGCACATAAAATGTCATAACAATAACATAAATAAAAAAGAAGACATATTCACTCTGAATAAGTCATATTTTCTGGTATTAAGGAAATTCAAATGCTAACGATCTGATGTTATTGTTTTGGTTTCGCATCTATACTCGTTTCGCTGTCAGATATATAAGTGCGAATTGTACGGCTTATCCATCGCATTTCCGAAATCGAAAATTCGGCGAAATAATGTCGGTCGTTCGACTTGTTAACATGCGTTAACATACACAACTTTTAAGAGGTAACATTACGTTTTACTATTTTTTGTTAAAAAATTAGAATATTTGACTGTTTGTTAAAAAATTAAAATATTTGACTTTGTACAATTTGTTTCACAATAAAAAACTTTTAGCCTGAAGAGGTTGACACACCAGTCAACGAAACGTCGCTTTAAAAAAAACTTACATGAAATAAGGTGTTTTATTTCATACATGACCCCCGCCTGATCGAGAAAAGCATCACTTACACATATCAACCATGGAGGGTGAAAAAAACTTCAATTCGACATTTTTTAATTTTCAAAAAAGGGAATGAAAGCTCTTTCTTTCTAGTTTCATTTTTTTTTTTTAACTTTGAGTAAATCGTTTCTGGGCTAAATGGATAAGGTTTAAAGAAAAGGATTTTTTTGCCATTTTCTTGAAAAATTTCAACCGTTAAAAGAAATGTGAGACAAAGACGTTTTTAAGGACTCTCCTACCTTTAGCATAAAAGTAGGGAACAATTTAAAATTTTTATATGTTATTCCTTAACTTAAAAGAAGATTACATGAATTTTTTCAGTATTTTTCATCGCGCATTTTTTGGAGAAAATAATTCTTGAAAAACGAGTTTTTAACATAGGCTCTTACGGAAGATTGAGGTTATGTAGTCTTTCAACATAAAAATCCCTTACAAAAAAGGCAGAAATAAAGTTAAAAAACCTTTAATTGAGTAGAAAAATAATCAAAGAATAAAAACGCAGACGGATCTTGGTCGCTTGTCAGGCATTTGGGAAAAAAGTATAAGCGAAAACGTAAACAAAACACCGAGTTCGTTGGCTGCGCGAGGAGGTGCGCGGTGAGCGGGGAGCGCCCGCAGCGAGAGAGGGGACCCCCCTTATAGCCGCGCCCCACCAATGACATGATTGAGATACCTTAATTGTAAACGATTTTCCCGTATATTTTGTAACATGAGAAAGAAAAAAAACCGCGTCCCGAAAGTGTGCCTTCGAAAAAAATTTTTACCGGTTTTGGGGACGCCAAAAGTTGAAATAAATTCTGAATTTTCTCATATACAGTATGTGTGCGTGTGTTTTTGAGGAGGAGGAGGTTAGGAAAAAATGGATTTACGCGTACAAAGATGTTATGTAGGACTCGACCAACTTGTGTGTGTGTCCAACGCTGCTTAACTTCGGTGATCGCACGAGGCACACACACACACACACACACACACACACACACACACACACACACACACACACACACACACACACACACACACACACACACACACACACACACACACACACACACACACACACACACACACACACACACACACACACACACACACACACACACACACACACACACACACACACACACACACACACACACACACACACACACACACACACACACATGCATGCATGCATGGACGCAAAATTTTTTCTCAAAATCGACGAATTTTAGTTTGAGATGCCTTAAATGTCTTTGAAAAATTTTTGTCTCGAAAATTTTCTTTATTGTTCCAAAGCTTCCTCTATGAAAAAGCAAAACTGACTAATTGTATACATTTAGCGTATGCACCTACTGCGTCCACTTTCCAGATTAATTAATTATATCTGTTGTTATTTAGTAGGCATATTTCTCAAAAATATATGTAAAAATGAGAGTAGTGCTAAATTTTCAAGCTATTTAAAGGAAAATCAGTTTCCCACTTGCGTAGAAAAGATAATTTAATTTCAGATTTTTTCATTATCATGCGTAATTTTTGTCACTCAACATCGAGTTTTGATTCCAAGAAATATTCTTTCAACTCTATTTAAGAATTTTACACAGAATTTTACACTTATCGTTGATGAGTAACGTGAATTTAAAAAGTTCCACGGAATTACTTATATAATATACAAGAACATAGTGTTTTCAAAATTAATGGATTTATGCATCAATAGTTTTAAACACTTTTCATTTATTTTTTTACAGTTCCAAAGCTTTCTCTTTGTGAAAACAAAAGAGTGTAAAGCATTTTTTATATGAAAATTTTTTCTTTTTTTGTAAAATTTCATTTATGAGTAGATAAAAAATATGACATTTATATTATTGTATAACATTTTGGGTGGGTATCGAAAAATAGAATATTTTTTTCAGAAAAGTAATATATTAGACATTTTTATCATGGAAAACATGGAATGTGGAAAATGAAAACTAAAAATTCATAATTTCGAAAATTTATGACGTCGAAATCGTTTTTACGAAGTACCACCTTAATGAATATTAAAATTTTAGAAAATATATTTATAGAATTTACTTCACTATTTTTGAATAGCACAATTTCGATAATCCAATTTATCTAATGCAAAACAAAAATTGTATTTGGAGGTTAGTATATTTTTTTCGAAAGTTTGAACATTCTTAATTGGTTTTTCGAAAGTTTAAACCTTCTAAAGGACCCCGCATACAATGTATGGGAAAAAATCATCCGGTCAAATTGAACGAAACTTTGGAAAAAGATAGATCTTGAGGTCCTGAAGAAATCAAGGAGCGCGGGAGCGCTCCGAAGGCAAGTATCTGTCCAAATGTAGAAGAAGCCTGAAGGATCTATCTTTTTCTAAAGTTTCGTTCAATTTGGCCGGATGATTTTTTCCCATACATTGTGTGCGGGGTCCTTTGTGTTTTTGGAATATTGGCTTTCCATATTTTGCATTTGCCAATTTTTATCTTCAAACAATTGCATTTCGAATAGCTAAAAATTCGAAAAAGGTTTTTCTATATTTCTATTTTCGAAAATTTAAATTATTATTGTGCATTCTATACAATATATTTCGAAAGATTGGCCCTTTTTATTTCTCTTAAATTTAGCATTTTCGAAAAAATGAACGTTCTATAGAATATGATTTCTTTATTTTCAGCTATTGGAATCATATTATTTTTTCGATAAAATATTTTTCTGAAATTTATATTCTATATTTAATTATTTTGACGTAATGATTTTTTAAAATAATTCCACTCCCAATATCTAATTTTTTTATTTTCTGAACATTCATAAAAGTAAAATTCGATATAAAAGTTTTCTGTATTGAGAGCTTTCTAAAAAAAGAATTCTATTTTTTGATACCCACCCATCATTTTCAGTCATACATCAACTCATATAGCTTAAAATCACGAATTTGTGTAAAACGAATTGTTAGTTTAAAATAAATTCAATATAGCCATAGAAAAGTCAGATAAAAGGTACACGCTGGGTTGCCTAGTTTTTTCCGGTGTGCGCGGACGCAATGAAGCTCAAGTTGCTTGTGCTTTACGCCTGTCACAAGCACGTTCACTCGCCCGCTTGCATTCAACCGCTTCTCTGTTTCGGAGATTACTGCGTCAATTTGTATAGATACGATGAGTGAATTTCTCGTTCATTGACTACGAATTTTAACTTCAGCAGTAGTTACGCTATTGGCAATTCGTATTTTATTAACGAATTTCTGCGACGATTTGACATATACTTTGATAAAGACTTGTGAGATGCACAAGTTGAGAGGTTTCCAATTTTAGTAGTAATAGAAATAATTATTATTTTGATATCAATAAAATTACATTGTAAGTGTCAAAAAAATAAAGAAATAGAGCACTAATTTGAAAAACTAACGGTGAAAAAAAGCTTTTTAGACGAAAAATGTTGAATAGTACATAATAGTACTTTGTTTCCATCTTAACTGTGGACCATTTTTTTACTTGGAAAGTGGGACCAACGGAAAGATGCGGAGTGTTTGGGCGGCGGAAGATATTTGGCCTACTTCATATTGAATTAAGTTTTCTTCTGCAAATTTACTTTTCTCCCGTAAATTTACTTTTCTGTCGGAAATTCACTTTTCTCTCGCAAAATTCGGCAAAAAAGTAAAAGAAGAAAACAAATATAACTTTGGTCCCACTTTTCAGGGAAAAAGGGTCCATCTTAGATGAGTCTTTTCCTCCCGCTACTGAGGTTTTTTCCTGACGCTACTCAACGACATTCAAAAAACTTCATTCACTTATTACAGGCATGAAAAATGGCGCTTTTCATGAACGCGTTAAAAAAAAAAAGTTTTTTAAATGAGAGTAGATAGCATGTAGAAGTGCATAATGCACTTATTACAAAATTTTGTAAATTTATTTTAGAAAAACATTTAACAGATTACTTTTGGAAAAATGTGTGTTCCTCGAAAAAAACGTTTATTAAAAAAAAAAAAAAAACAACATTATTAATATAAAGCGCTTGAAACCGCGGTAATGTTTTTCTAAAAAACAAAAAAAAAAGACAAAAATGCCCACGTTGTGCGTCCATTTTCATTTAACGGATTAACTAGCGCGTATAGCACGAGCTGCCTACAATAATGAAAGCGGTCTTGTGGATTCCATCAAAATACGCTAACAACGTAGAGCAAAATTAAATTTGACACAACCAGCCCCGAAAATACTCTCATACAGCCCCCTGGTGTATACCGTTCCCGGCACCGCGGGCCTTTTCTTTTTTTTTCGCCCAAAAGCATACACCCTCCTCCCCCAGCCACACATGCACGTACGTATGTGCACACAGAGTTAGCATGGGCCAAAAAGGCCGAGGGACAACTTTAGATTGAATCTCATATATTTCGCGCGGGCCAGGAACTATAGCTTGCTCGCTGCATTTGCTGCGGAAACGAATTTTCACGATCGAGGCCGCCGACAGCTGACCGCGGGCGATTCCGGCTTCCGGCGCGCGAGGGCACGCGTTATTGTTTCGACCGCCATCGGACAATCCGGCGCGCGAGCGCTCCTCGTTTTTACCCCCCTCCCATCCACGGCGTCCGTTGTTTTTCATTACGCCTACGGAGAGTGTATATATATAGGGGAGAGAAGCGAAGTGGTCAGTTGCGGCTGATCACCGCGCTTGGCTGTTTGTTTATTTCCGCGTGCGTCACGTGTGTACACACTCAGCTTTCGCCGCGTGCATACACGCGTACATACTTTTTCCTTCTGCGCCTGCTGCTCATAAAATGAAGGTCTTTTTTTCTGTCAGGGTAGCGACCGCGACCTTTTGCAGCTCGTCGACGATTTAACGAAGCCAGCTGTCGAGCTATAGAAAAACTCTGTTCCGACCACCCCGATATTTTCCTGGTTCCGATGAAGTGAGCACGCGCTTTTTCTCATTGTTTCGCGCATTGGGTGTAATGGAAGCTATACGGCTAAAAGTGGGAGGAAAGACTGGACCGATGGGAAATCTGTCGAGATGTCGCTAAATGCAATTACTTTCTCCGTTTTGGAGGGTCGGAGATATATATATATATATATAGAGTCCGCAAGCCATTGTGCGCGTAATGCGCATGGTTTCAAGTGTATTCCGTTCGAGGTGAGCAGAGCCGCTGTGCACAGAATTTAAAAAGTTTTTCTTTTTGCCGCACAGTTTTATGGAGCGCTTGCGCACTTCAATTCTTTTTTTCCCCCTCTGGCTCGTGCGCTTTGTACGACGTTTTACAACCGTAAAGTCGCCGAGTGTAAAAAAGTTCGTGTGCGCGCGATGGATTTTTCATTCGTCTGTGTATCGATGCGCTTGGCTGCGATGAAATTATTCGGAGGTAGACGCTTTTTATGGCGAAATGAATAATTTGAATTCATCGACGGAATAATTTTTTTTTTTTTTTTTTATCAAGTATCCTCGTTTTTCCGTTACTGTAGTGCTTGAGAATTTCTGTTTTTTCTCGACTATCGTAAATTTATCTCGCGATGATGGAAAACGAAAATTCGATAGTATTTTATAATGTGAATATGACGCAACCTCATTAAATTTATTTTTGATCTGTCGATAAAGTTAAATATATAACAAACTCAATTTCGCGGTGGCGCCAGCGTGCAAGAACCGAAAATAGTATATTAGTGAATTCCTGAGAACATTCTCTGATAGAAAATTAAGCATATTTGATAGCTAACGTGTTAATTAAATTAAATGGAAGCATTTTTAGCAAAAATCATAATGCAAAAATAATATAATTCATCTAAAAGTTCTACTATTACTTGAAATACATATTTTGTGAAGTGTAAATGTCATAATTTATTTCGAATTGGTACATAATTATGAAATACAAGCAATGTTCGTTTTTAGCCATAAAGTTAACTGAAAAATAGCTTGCTTCGGGTTTATATTTCTACCAGGGTTGAACTAAAAAAATTAGAAATTTTTACCCTTAGACCAAAAAATACAATACTGTGCTATATCTAACTATATCTCGATAAATATTTTAAATATATATTGCTTCCCTGGTATGGAAATATTAACCAGAAGCTAGCTATTTTTCAGTTAACTTTATGGCTAAAAATAAATATTGCTTGTATTTCATAATTATGTACCAATCCGAAATAAATAATGGCATTTACACTTGTTAAAATATGTATTTTAAGTAACAGTAGAACTTTTAGATGAATTATATTATTTTTGCATTATGATTTTTGCTAGAAATGCTTCCATTTAATTAACACGTTAGCTATTAAATATGCTTAATTTTCTACCAGGGGTGTTATTGTTTTTTTTTTTTTGCAAATCACTACTTATATTTGAAAATTTTTTAATAATAATAATAATATAACGGTAATTTTCCTTTTATGACTACTAAAATATTATTTTTATCACTGAATAGAGTCTAACAGCCCTTATTATGCGAGACGACTATGAGGGGACGTGCTTTGAATACTAGTAATTCTTTAAAACATTTCAAATTGACTTGTTGCATACTTGTTTATCTTATGAATACATTATCATTAGTATTATTCTCAAGAATAATGAACACTACATAACAATTGTAGTTTACATCCGTTTTTTAAAACAAAATTCTTTTGCCTTTAAAATAAAGGATAATTGTAAATAATAACATTAATGTTGTTTCTGTAAAGTTATATACCGTGAAAGTATCTTTTCACAGAGCCTTAGTACATATATTAATATCTAACTTTTAAAGTAAAAGTGCAGGAAAATGACCTTCTTTCACGAAGGCTTGCATCAAGCGATTCGATCACATAGACGTGCCGTAAGCCCTGCAAGAGCAAAAGAGTGACTAAATCGTTTAAGTACGCCCGCAAATGGGTTTCTGTGACTATAAGACTTACTTGCGCGTGCGTGTACATACGTATATATATATATATAACACGCGAGTCAAAGTCGAAAACCAAAGAACACCCAGCCGCGCGCTACCGCCAAGATTTGCCGTATAACTTTTGGAAACTCTGACCTCTCTCTCTCTCTCTCTCTCTCAACGCCCAACTTCTAAGGGAAAATCCGTTCAAAGGGCGAAACAAACGAATCGCGGGCAAAAGAGAGGCTAAAAAATCGGCAAAAAGTCAAAACAAGAACAACTCCATTGAGCTGGGGTGAGCGAGAAAAAAAGAGAGCAGCGAGGAGCCAGAGAGAGAGAGAGAGAGAGAGGGGAGAGGGAGAAAAGGCGTTCGTAATTGAAGAAGCGAGAAGTCAGAGAGAAGACGGGGAGCAGCGTGGCAGGGCGGCCGAGCTCTTTCGTCGAATCCGTAAAATTGATAAAGTTTTCGCGGGAACTTTTATAATACCCCAAGCTCTTCGAAGAATGCGCGGCGGTGGCGTGGGCGCGCGAGCAGCTTTATACACACCATCTTTGTACAACCTGTATATACACATATATATATGCACACACGAAGCGTTATACACACACGCAGGCGCAGTGAGGCGCGAACGTATGTTGCAGGGCGGCAATTTATGTGCACGCGCGGGGGCGGGTTTGGAAATGCCGTCGATTATGGCGCTGCTATACCTATACAAGCGAGAGGACGACGAGTATCGGCAATAATGTGTGCGCAGTAGTACCAGAGGAGAGAGAGAGAGAAGGGAGAAAGAGAGAGAGAGCATATATGCGCGCGGACTTTCGTCGTTGCACTTGCTGGGGGAACGGGTGTGGGTGGCTACTTACGTAGGTACGCTGCGGCACTACTGCGGCCTGCGAAATTGGCCAAACAGCTGATTCATTCGGCGCAGAGGCAGTTACCTGCGCGCACCATGAGAGAATTATGGCAGTTTGCTTTTGACGAGCAAATTGGATGTTCATAGCCAAGAGTACTTTAAGAGATGGCCTTTGGAAGTTATATTCAAATAACTCACAGTAACAGGTTCTCGCTATACTATTACTGCCAATTTATTTAGACATATAATACTTGTAGTTTGATAAAACTTAATTTATTTTTCATTCAATTTTATATCGGTTTCACAAATGAATAATACATTATAATGAAAACATTTTTCTTTAACGCGAGTTTCAGTATATTTTGAAAAATTGGCTTCGTAATGACAATGGAAGGTGGCCGCACTCGGGATGACAGATGCAGCTCAACTCTTCAATTCATTCGATATCTCCGAGTGCCGCGCGCGCATAAACCTGATATCTATGGTACAACCCCCCCTTCGCCACCCCATAGATATTAATCTCAAGGAATCGAATCATAGCTTTATGGAGGTCATTCCGTAGCGCCATCAGGAACGCGGCTGACCCGGGTCCATTACGCGTCGTGTGTTGTACATTGGAAATAATGCCAGCGACGACCGCGTCCGTAATTCTATGCGAGACTGTTCTGTAGTGCGGAAATGCCCGATAGGATGTTATTTATCCTTTAGTTTTTAAAATGCGAGACATCCTTTGAATTGTTTGCGGCGTTTATGCTAGCGTACATTGTTATTAACTGCGGGTACTGCCGCGAAACTCGACAAAGATGTCTTATATAGACGTGGCAGATGGTGCGCTGTTACTTTCAGAAGGTCTGTTTTCAACGATGTGACGATTTTAGCTTCTTCAAACGCAATAATTCCGTTTATTCGCTTATACCGCTTACTTCAAAATACAATCCGTCCCCCCAAATAGCTTTGACGACATTTAGTTTCTTAAATCAATATTTACACGGAGAAAAATAACATAGGAAAAATTGCCATATTTGATTGTAAGTCGAGGACAGACTGAAATCCTCCACAAAATTGCCATAATTTATGGTAAAAATTGCCATAAATTTATAGTAATTTTTACAATGTAGGAAAAATTGCCATAAATTTATGGCAATTTTTACCATAAATTATGGCAATTTTGTGGAGGATTTCAGTCTGTCCTCGACTTACAATCAAATATGGTAATTTTTCCTATGTTATTTTTCTCCGTGTATACATATATGTAGCTTTAGTCGGATGAACGCGGTAATTTTTAAGAAAATATAAAATTGTTTAAAAATATTCTAAAAAAGTTTACACATTTTTAATTTTCGACGTTTAGAATATTCTACATCTTTTGGATGGATGGTTTGCCCTTTCGATTATATCAACGTCGTCATAAAAAATATTCGTTCTTTTTACCATCCAAACAATGAAGATTCGAATGTAACTATTTTGATCGTATTCCATTTATTCTTTGTTAGCATTCGACGATTCGCACATTCTAATTACACGTCTGAGTTGAAAAAGTCACATGAAAATAACGGAGCTCGAGCTCGCAAAATTAGATACTTTGCTGCAAATTCAAAGTGAACGTTTGCTTTTTTGATACCCACCCTCGGAGAAGACCTCGCCTGACTCCCTCCCGCTCTTTGGCAAAAGGAGTCCTGCTCTCCCTCGCTCATGGTGGACAAGTCCACCCAGTGTATAAAGGGATGAGTCCGAACGCTTTTCGGAGTCAACGAGAAAAGGGTGAGGAAACTCTAACATGACAACCTCGCACGCGTTTTTATTGCGTGTACACCTAACTGGATACCTTCATTGTATTTATTCGCATATTCCTATCCACTCTTCGCTTTCAATCTTATTTTTGTATTTGCTCAACCGTGTTTTCTGAAGTATTGTTTTGAAATTTAATTCTTGTTTGTACGCATTTTACCTTTAACCTCATCCTATTTTCCTCCCATGCTCTCCGACGCTGAGCTTACATTAAGAGGTAAACCAGTTACCAGTGTTACCTGCGTTATTCAAGTGAAAGCTCACCTTTTCTACTTTCATCCTGTGTATTTGATATTTGAATAACTCTGTCAGCAATCGATATTACTTCATTATAATAAAATCAAATGAAAGCTCCCTTTTTCTACTTGTATCCTGTGTATTGAATATTTGAACACTTTATTTGTAAACGATATTACTTAATTATAAGAAAAGCAAATAAAAGCTCGGTTTTTCTACTTTTATCCTATGTGCATTCTATAATAATATGTGATATTCATATCGCTACCGAAAGTAAAGAATATAAACATTTTTACTCAGAATAATGCCTTAACAAAAAAAATTCTAAAAATGTTTACAAAAAATTATTTTAAAAAAATGTAAAAGCATTACGTATATTATTTATTCACTATAAAGCTTTAGAATACGATGTTAAATGAATTTAATCTCTAATTTAAAAACTTAACAATTTTATATAGAAACAATTTAAATTGATTTCATTGTAATTTTTAAAATAACTTGAAATCTTCATGAAATCGATTCCCTTTTTTTATCACTCACATACCATTTTCTCAAGTACCTTCGGATATTCCACCCTATTTCGCGGGCGTACTACAAAAAACGATATCGATTTATATTTATTTCAGTTCATCCTCCAGCAGGAGGGACTGTCTAAAAAAGATCGCTCGTGGAAGGGGATACGGTCGCGTGTATGGTCGTGTACCTTTTCCTTCGTTGTGTCTTTGGTAGATCGACTGACTGACTGCGGAATTGTTCGACGAAGGTCCACCTCGACGTCGTCGAAGTGATGACTATAGCTCGGTCAACTGGTGCTCGACGGCACGGCACGCAGACAGAGCGGACTTCGGCGAACATATGACCGCATATCACGCTGGTCGAACTCTCGCGCTTGAAACTGTAGCGACTCCATCGTCTGGTATTTTTCTGAGAGTTTGGGTCGCCGAAGTGAGATATCCGCGTGGCGAATCACTCGCCTTCGCCGTGGTCGTCATTCTTAGACACTAGCTGTGGCACGACCGAGGCATGAATCAAGGGGAACGACAAAGTGCGACCATTTGTCTTGACGACTGGCAGCTACTGATTTTGAGGCTGCCAGAGCCTCGTCAAATTTTCCTCGACGCGTTCAAACACTCTCGATGCACCGGTTTTGGTAATATCTTCCCTCTCTACTGATGCATCTTCACACATACGCCTAAATGTGTACAATAAGGGTATCATCGAAGGGCAAAATATCCGTTACAGTTACGAAAACGAGCAAAAGCGATTATAATAGTAGACAGAAAAAACTAAAAGTTAAGCTTCGTTAGGTTCAAAAATATTCAATTCTCGGGAAATTATAAGTATACTCAAAGATAGCACAAGAAAACGGTTAAAGATTTCCCTTCTTTTTAACGCTTTCATAGGTATTTTTTTATTCTTGAATCTTACTTACATGGAGAGTGCACACCCTTTGGAATACGGATTTTAATGGGGCTTTCAAAGTCGATTTCTGGTATCTCAAAATGAAGCCCAGTGCTCACAATTCCGTCAAATGGGCCCTTTTCCTTGAAATATGAGCAATCTAATCTCAAATATACTCTATTTCGTTAAAAACTGAGGATACACCCTGGTAGAAAATAGACCAACTTCGTTGGTTAACATGTTAATCAAATGGAAGCATTTCTACTTAAGATTAACATCGAAATTTTATTAAAACTATTTAAAACTATCACTACATTTTAAAGCATCTGCAATATAATATTTCCAAATGTATTAATAGTTATTCTTCGTCGACAATAGCAACATAATCATGGTGTGACGTTTTTAATTTAAAAATTGACGAACGGTTCGCCAACCGTTGGTTAACATTTCTACCAGGGATTTTTAGATACCAGAAAGTGACTTCCAAAGCTCCGTTAAAATCCGTTTTCCAAAGTGTATGGACTCTCCTTTTTAGTTAAATAATTAATCCATTAATATGTTCATTGGAGTGTATACCATTGTGACTTAAATTTATTCGAAGATTCAAAATCCTAAAATTCAACTTTGCAGAAAGAAGTCGAAATATTCCTCTTTATTCTTCTCAGCTACTCTGAAATGTGTATGTCAATTATTTTTAAATTAGAATCGATTATCATTGTCACAGGCGAAGACTCCGTAGAAGATCAAAAACATGCAAGACGAAAGATATGTCATTAGTATTTGAGGTGTAACATTTTTCGCGATGGCGAAAATATATAAGACTCTCTTAAGAGGTAACGATCGTGGCTTACATGTAAACGCCAAGCTTTTACATAAGAAGCGGAGGATCGGTGCGCTGAGCAACGGGAAGTGAGCAGGGTGGGGGGGGGGGGTAGTTATTTAATTCGAATCGTATCCAACACTATAGCGCCGTACACTAATCGTACACATAGTACAGCTATCACATTTTTTTATCAGCTATTTGTATAATTTTTAAATATATTATTTATATTTATTAAATAGGTATTAAAAATAATATTATGTTAGAAAAATATGTTTACGTATTTTATGTTAAGGTAGTTAACGCGTTATAGTTTGTGCGCTCAGCGAGAGCATAAACTATACTATATGCATGCCATACGCGTCGTTCTGTCTCTCTCGCTCTCATGTATGTCGTCTGCTATTTGTGTTTATAATCATTCATATCTTTTTAAAAAGGTTGGCTTGACACATATTTGATAAACTTAAAAGAAAGAGCTGAATTTTATCTTTCTTAAGCTATGTTTTTCTTTTTGAAAACCCACTTTTTTATCAAGTAATACTAGTACTTCCTGTTATGCGTTATATGGCGTCATTTACTCTCAATGTAAAAGTAACCATTTTCAATAATTTTTTTCTTGAAAAATAAGTCGGCAACTTATATTTTAAAAAATAAAGAAAAATTATTTAGATTTTAAAGAACACGCTAGAATTTTGTTTCGAAACCCACTTTTTGATATATCTGTGGCTTCCAGGAATAATGACCTAACCTATTTGTACGTGTTTTCGAGAAATCGACGTTTTAAAATTTCTGTCATGACACTTCATATGTAAGATCGAAATGCGCGAGATGAGTCATAACAATGTAGACTTTTACAAAGGTATCGAATATCTTTCGAACCCCACTATCAGCTGCTAGAATACATTTTTATTCTTTGTATAAACAAACAAAACAATGCAGTTAAGTCGTTATTCCGGTAACTGTGCATTTAAGCGGTCTAGGGAAATTGTTCAAATAAGATAAATAACAGTTATTTCTACACTTAAAACATATAGAATACGAATTCTTTTTTAAATATTCATTCCCACACATGCGCCTCCCAACGGAATATGCGTCAACTCAACGGAATTCAGTAAACCGAATTGAATAAAACCTTCAAATTTTTCTAGCTTAATGAACATAGATTTCAACAAGTGTATTATGCTAGAATATTTATTCTGCATAGATAAAATACAACGCGATCAAAGTTTTCGCGCTCTCATATCAAAGAATATAAGGCACGGGTCACTCCTTAGGCCTCTTCTGCATTGTTTGACTGTTACTTGCCTTCGGAGCGCTCCCGCGCTCCTTGATACCGAACGTTACTCGGTTACTGTTTATGCACACTCGCCCCATCGCCCGGCAATCAAAGCTGTTGTGTTACCTTCTATTATCTATTGCTTTTGATCTTTGTTGCTATAAAAATAGGTATGTCATAATCTGTTTATTGCGCAGTATTAACTTTAAAACGGTGCTTTTAATTAAATATAAATATTCAGTTAGGTCGTTTTTCCGGGCACAGGTGCAGTTAAGTGGTTATGCACTTAGCTGATATTTGCTCTTTGAACGCGTTTCAGATTTCCGGACCAAGTCTACATGAAAAAGGGCAGTTAGAAGGTATAAATTCCTGTGCTAACTCAATTTTGACTCCGAAGTGGGTTAGGTCGTTATTCCTGGAAGCCACAGATATTACAGAACTACCTTAACCTTGGAAAGAATTATATTGAATACTTGATTATACCTACAAATTTGAGGTAAATGTAGGTACTTTATTTATTCTCAAACAAGTTTTCATATAAGTATTTACTTTACTGGTGAATTATATTTTTAATAACCTGCATGTAAATTAAAAACAACTTCACCAGCAAATATAATGTTCCTCTGTTTACCTATTTATAATTTTTTTAAAATACCCGGTTTTACTTCAGTCTCTCCTATAATTAATGTTGAATTTAAAACGTTTCTCATTCTTTTAGAAATGAAAATTTGTTATACTAATAATTTATGTTGAAAAATTTCTTAGGCAACACTTGTAAGCCATAACATAACATAATTCATTGACGTTTTTTTCATTTACATTGTTATATTATAATTTAAAACATATATGAGTAATTCCGCCAAACTTTTCAAATTCCAGTCAAAGAAAAACTGAAATAAAAAAAATTTAAGCACACTTTTGATAGATATTTTTTCTCTCTTCCTAAGCTTCAAATAGTAAAGAAATTACGCTGTTACTCAGTTTTTTCTAAAGCCATTTTTTTATCGGATAACTCGTATAAAAGCTTTCGGAACATCTAGCAGTTCGTGATAATCTTTTCTGTATATAAGTCGACGGTTTTTATATAAATAGTAAATGAAAAACTACTTACTTGCCTATTTTGACATGCAGTATAGGGTTTTGTTAGGGATAAAATGTATCGATCACGCCACACAAAAGTTACTATTATTCATTGACTTTATCAGTGTGCCAGCGATTAATTGTGTTTTTAAAACAAGTTACGTTTTTATAATGTTATTTAAAGTATAATGTAAAATAAATTCTATAAACGGCATACTGATGTGTAAGAAATCATTTCATTCTTTATGCTAAAACAAAGGTTTTATTATTATAAAGAACTAAAAAATTCAAAGCCATTTTTTAAAAAGCCGTATAGAGAAACAAATAAAATTTTCGCAAAAATCTGGTAACCTTTAAATAATTAATTATATAAGTTGTTTATTAATAGGCACACATATTTCGAGTTGACTTCTTGAAAGTATAACATGTTAAAACTCTTGTAAAAAAATGTTCATGTCATTAAAAGGAAAACCATTTTTTTAATCACACAAACCCTGGTAGAAATGCTAACTAACGGTTGGCGAACTGTTCGTCGATTTTTAAATTAAAAACGTCAAACCATGATTATGTTGCTATTGTCGATGAAGAATAACTATTTATATACGTGGAAATATTATATTGTAGATGCTTTAAAATATAGTGATAGTTTGAAATAGTTTTAATTAAATTTCGATGTTAATCTTAAGTAGAAATGCTTCCATTTGATTAACATGTTAACCAACGAAGTTGGCCTATTTTCTACCAGTGAAGAAGATAATACTTTGTATGAGTTATGCCTTTATTTTTAGTCTTTCTCCTTACTATACATAATTTGTACGATTTTAAATCGAGTTTTCGTACTAAAATGATGTTCTTCTAGTCCCATTTAAGAATTGTAATCTTTACAGAATTCCGTGTAGTAAGTATATCTGAAGATATCAAAGAGTAACTCGAATTTGAAAAGTTCTGTAGAATTACTCATATACCTTGATGAAATACCTCTTGTAATATGGAACATACATTAGTACTTTATATTTCTTGTTCCGAAGAAATGTATAATTTTGAATGTTATTTCACTTCCATGGAAATCTGAAAGATTCCTTAGTTTTGTTTGCGAATGAATTTTCAACGTATTTCACGATGACACATTAAACAGCTAAAACGATTAAAACTTGAATAAAGTTATTCAACTTCCGACGGGAAACAACGGAACGTCATTTAAGTGAAAAGTTCTTGCAATAATCTGAGCCACACAAAAAAAAATCAAACAAAAAAGTTTATACTGAAATGGTATTCGTTTATTTAGCGAAGTTATGATTAAGTAGATATAGACCACCTTTATTCCGACATCCTAGATATTCACTGAGACATTCTTTCAAGAAAATACTTTCGAATTTCAATAGCTTGAGCAAATATGTTTAAATTACTAAAAGTAAAATCCCTTTATATTGAGTTTATTATTTAATCTTTGATAAATTACTTTCATTCTTAAGTATTTATTATCTTTATAGAATTATTTAAAAGCGGTGGCTTTTATGTAAACTTATATATCAAGGAGTGATTATTGATACCTGTACTGACTTAACCCTGGTAGAATTGTTAACGAACGGTTGGCGATCTGTTTGTCAATTTTTAAATTAAAAACGTCACACCATGCTTATGTTACTATTATGCTCTATCTCCACAGATTTTTTCTTTAATTTAACGATTGCGCGTTCATATTTAACTCATTTTTAAATGAAATAACATAAAAAAAAATTGCGGGAGTATACCCTGATCACTAAAGGGTTAATATATGATATATATTAATAAAAAGTATATTCTTATAAAACTATATCTTTTAGATTATGTCCAAATGATACCCTGCAATCAAGATAAACAGCAAGCTTCTTCAACCAACAAACAAACCCCCGTAATACCTCCTCAACGCAGACGCGACGCACATCTGTTACAATTTCAAGCTCCTATACACGTCCTCTCTAACAACGACAGTCAAAAATAAAGCTCCTTCTCGCGCCGGAGCTCGAAAATTCCGTTTACCGGTAATTCCAACTTCTAAATAATCCGAAAGTAGGACGACGACCCGTTGCCGTCGCCAATAAACCCGAGCGAGCGCCCCGTCGGAGTTTCCCCTAAATATTTGTCTCGCGCACCCGTCGCGCTCGCGCGTGTCGTAACGAGCAAGACCTTCGGCAGAAATGCGTTGCAAAACACGCAGAGCGCGCGCGCGAGAGAGAGAGAGAAATGGAGGTAAAGAGGAGAGAGAGAAAGCATGAGCGAGAGGGAGAGAGAGGAGAGGAGAGACTTTCCGATGGATTTACGTTTAGCTGCGCGGAAGCTAAAGCTCGCAAGTTGGGGAAACAACGGCATGGCGCGCCGACTGTATTTGCCAGTGCCGCGGGGCCGCCGCTTATGCAGAGAGCAAGAGAGCGAGTGCAAGGCATTATATATCACACGTATCAACGTGACCCGGAAGCCGAAACTTCCACGGCGCTTTAAATGTAACCTTGACGTTTACAGGGAACTTTCCCGAAAACGCTAGCGGCACACACGTGTATAATAACGCGACTGACGCGCGCGCTACCTGCGCTAGGTACACACACCTCGCAGCTCTCGGCTACTATGAAAAAAAAACAGCAAAAAAGAAAACGGTTTAATGAGCACACACGCGGTGCGAGTTTCATGCGTGACGTACTCGTTTCTCGTATCGTAGTAGTTCCTCCTAGCCCCCTCTCTCTCTCGGACGACTGTTTTTTTTCGTGCGCTGGGCGCGCTGCGGCAACGTGTTGACGAGCGCCAGAGAACATATTCCTGAAAAATTTACGCTGCACGGCCCCGCGCAGTCTAAATTTCAGGTTGAGCAAGCGCGTCTCGTAAAAAATTCATCTGGCTGCGCGGAGAGGGCAGCGGAATGATTGGTAGGGTTTTCTTTAATGGCGGATGCTCTGCGGCAGATCGCAAAAGTACATGTTGGCAGTATTTAAATTTTATATATTAAATTATCTACTGGACGACAAAAATAATAATTACACTGGACCGCTTGAAAAACAAAAAAAAAACGTGTACAAGATAATATTCAAGATATGCAATGTAAGAATGTAAATATTGTAATATGTTGTAATATATTTTTCTTGATGCCCTGGTGAAAAGTACGTGGTTTCGCCATTGTTTTCGATGGCGAAAGAAGGACATTTAACCATTGATTCTGAGTTGGTAACTAGGCAACTGTAGACTTTATTAATAGATTGTTTTAGAGGTTTTGTCAACATATTCAAAGTCATTAACCTATATTTACAACAAGAACTATCACTTCTGATCATCAAGGTACACCCGATGGACATTGATTCTAGCAATGCATGTCCCGTTAGTGGCACTCACACATAACCTTTCGAATGTTCGTATCATTTTCGAGGTATGTTAACGATTTAAATATTATTTGTGACAGTCAGTAACGGGGTATGCATTGTCAGAATCAATGCGACCCATCGGGTATATACGTGATTTATATTGCTTTAATTTGTGAAATGGATAAAAGATTGTTCGTTAATAATGTCGCACTTTTTGTGAGAATTTCTTCTTGAGTGATCATTTATTTTTTCAGATACAAATAAAGTAGTTGACTTTGTTGCTGCAAATGAAGCAAAAGTACCGCATGTTTAATAATTGTACGTGTAACAATTGTAACAATTGCACGTAAAATAAAAATATTTTACATGATCTTCAGTAAAATTCACTTATTAAAATTATGCACGTGATGTTTTCGATGCCCGACCCCCCGACCAGCAGCACTCGCTGCGCTCGTGCCGCAAATGTCGGGAGCGGGCATCGAATTCAATGCTCTCGAGCCCGTCGGGTGCGTTATCATTGTCAGTGGCAAACGGACTTTCCACCGGACATCAAGAAAAATAGTATACGGTACACGAGACGAAACTTCAAGACCCGCCACTCCGTGATATGGCGCCCTCGGCTTCACCTCGGGCGCCAACTTCACGCAGTGGCGGAACTTCAACTTTCGTCACTTGTACCCTAATGTACTAGTAATACCTATATATGTTTCCGACGCGGATGATAAAGTAATAAAGGAAAAAAAAGAATAAAAAATATCAACATTTAGTGAAACTGAAAAATATATTTATAGTTTCTTTTTTCTTAGTCAAATTCAACGTTTTTATTTAAAATACTTATTTCTCTTACATAAATGTCAAATTTTCAAACAAGTTTTTCTCTGTGTTGGTATGAGTATTATCACTTCCTTGGTTGAAACTAATTACATTTTTTGGCTTGGAAATACTGTACTTCACTTGAAAAGGACAAAAACATTTTTGATTTCATTCATATAAAACGGATTTTCTGAATTTATTTTAAAATATTATTCAGATTCTACTCTTAAAAAAATGATGGCTGGATGTTGTGAAGCATTTAAAGATTGATTTTGATGGGTCTGTAAGGAATAGGCTCGAAAATTCGCTACTTCCGCTACATTTGAATTTTTGAAATTGAACTATTTAAAACTAAACAATTAAATCAAATTGGAGTAAAGAGATTAATTTTTTCATGCTTTGAAAAATTATCTGATTACCTCATCATTTAAACTAATTAAAATGAAATTATAATGAAAAATTATATGTTCATAAACTCAAAAACAAAATAGTACGCGCGCAGCGCGTTTGGATTTTGCTAATGATATAAGAAGAAAACCGCTGCCATTTCATTGGCAATTAGCTTCCCCAAACTAAAGTTATTTTTCTAATACATTGATTGTTTCCTAAACCTAACCTAAATCGGGATTTTGTGTATATAGCGCTTAAAATTAAAGTTTTACATGGGGTTTTTTGCTTTTTTAGCTGTCTGGTTTGTGCCAAGAGTATCCAATCCATCCAGGGAAAGGCTATACTCTGGATCTTCTCTTTCTGCTCTCCGCTATTTGCTACGCTCCCGTCAATAGAGGATCATCTCATCACCACTGATGTCCATCATGTGCTAGTCTTTGTGGAACTAAATCAGCATGTAATTGAATGCAACAATGTCTCTCACCCCAAGTTGGACTTCACCCGCGCTGATTATGTAGGTCTAAATAGAATTCTATCGAATGTTGATTGGAAAGCCAACTTGGAAGAGAGTGACCTTGATGCATCCATCAGTCAGTTCTACAATTGTATCAATAACGCGATTTCTAAATACGTTCCGCTAAAGTTTGCTAAACCGAACACATACCCTGTATGGTATAACCATGAACTAAAAAAGCTTATTAACAATAAGAAAGCGATTCATTGTAAATGGAAATCCTCTAGTCTATTGAGTGATTATATTGAATTTAAAAGGTTTAGGGCATTATGCTTACGTAAATCTAAGGTTTGTTATAAAGAATACATATATCAAATATTGAAAATTCATTAGGCAAAAATTTAAAACATTTCTGGTCTTACATTAAAAATTCAAAGACTAAAGGAATTCCAAGTAACCTATCCTGGTCGAAGCGGCTCGCTGCTAACGACCAAGAGGTGGTTGTCCTATTTGCTGATTATTTCAGCTCTGTACATAAGCCGCCCACATGTAGCACTCATGTATACAACCCCTCTATAAATTATACTGTAAATAGTCTAGTAGTAAGTCATGATGATCTTGTAAATGCAGTGTCCGCTGCTAAAGATAACCCGAATTGTGGACCTGACGGGGTGCCTTACTACCTTGTGAAAAGATCCCTAGCTTCCATATCTGATCCATTGCTTTTTCTTTTTAACAGATCGCTGTCTATGGGGTATTTCCCAACTGCATGGAAATCTTCTTTTGTTTTGCCCATTTTCAAGAAGGGTAATATGCATCTTGTCACTAACTACAGGCCAATTTCCATTTTAAGTGCGATTCCTAAATTTCTAGACAGAATCATAGCCTCCAAACTCGCCGAATCACTGCTCTTTGTTATATCTTCTACTCAACATGGATTCATCAAGGGTAAATCAGTTATCACAAACTTACTCATTTACACTAATTTCATCCAAAATACCCTTGATGCATCTCGGTAAGTTGATTCGGTGTATTTGGACTTTGCAAAAGCATTTGACACCGTGGACCATACAATATTGTTAAATAAACTTTACAATTACGGGGTCCACGGCTGTGTGTGTATGTGTGTGTGCGTGCGTGCGTGTGTGTGTGTGTGTGTGTGTGTGTGTGTGTGTGTGTGCGTGCGCGCGCGCGGGCGATAATTTTTGAAGCATTCAACCGATTTTCATAGGACAAAGCTTATTCTTTTCGATTCAGAAGAGATTTTGAAGGACATAACCTATATTTTGATTTTATCGATTTTCTTTTGTTTTATAACCAAAAAATGATTTTGAATTTTTCGTTCTTTTGATTTTTTAATACATCACAGCCAGTAATACTTAACATAATAAATTTTTATTGAAAGGCCTTTAAATTACCTACATTTTCTGGTTTTAATATTTATATTATTTTTATTCTGTCATTTGTTATTAATGAAAATATGAAAATATATTAAAATATATTCTTTAATTAATTTCTAAAAAAAATTTGTATTGATCCGCTTCAAATTTCAACCAGTTATTATACTTATCAAGTACAACCTTGCTTTAAAATTTCAAGACATTATCTTCATTTGGTTTCGAGAAAAAAAAATTATTTTAGAAAAAAAGTTTTTTCGTTCTCATACGATAACAGGAGTAAAAATCAATCAATCGTATTGAAATTTGGCACATAGATAGCTTTTTTATATCTTCGAACCAAGTTCGTTGCCCAAAAAAATCAGACATATTTCTATATTTCTATTCGTCAGGGATAGAAATAGTATCAATTTATCTTGCGAGACATACCTATGGGAAAATAAAACAAAATAATATTTTAATTGTTTGAATGGATTAGAATCGTATTGATTTTTAAGACTGAAAAACAAATGAAGCTCGTCGTCAAGGCAGTGACTCAGTTATTCATCACTGAAAAAACTCTGGCACGCAAGACGCACAAAACGAGTGGCTTATTTCGTCCCTGGATTCGGTACAGCACATCTCCCCTTCTGGCACGTAATACATACCAAATATTGCCGATACTTTTAAAACCTAACCTAAATTCGCCTTAAGATATGGTATACGTGCCGCCAGGGGGAATCAGTAGCACCGACATGGGACAACAGCCGTGCCGAACCGAAGGGACGAAATACGTCCCTCGTTTTGTGCGTCTTGTGTGCCAGAGTTTTTTCAGTGATTGTATAAGTTAGTTGACTTTTAGATTTTCTATAGAAGAAACACGTCACGAGAAATTAGTATTTTTACGCGATAAAATAATAAAGTAGTGAATTGTTTATCGTTTGGTAAGGTAAAGGAGGCAGTACTGGGACAAAACCTATTTTGGGACCAGAACTGGGACAGCAGTAAAAAACTACGATGAACGGTTAATGTGATAAAAGCATTACTTCATTAGTATTCTTTATGATGTTATCTACGTAGTCACTTCATTATTGTGTTGATTTACTTCTTAAACTAATGTATAACAAGATTCAAACTTTTTGAGGTTATGTTTGAGCTGTACGCATAGCGAAAATTTTATCCCACTATAGGTACCTCTTAATTCCCATATCGTAGTAGTGGGACACGTTTAAAAAGTATTGTCCCACTACTACGTCAAATGTGCGTCCCACTACCGGTTATAAATAAGTTACCGTCTCCCACTACACTAGTCGATAGTTATTTTCTTTTAATGAGATTCTTTTAATACACCAACAACGGAAGAAAGCATCTTTTTTTCTTAAAATAAACCTTGAGACATAAGCTACCTGCTGAGGTAATTAGTTTTTATGTATTGTGCTTAGTTTTGGCAATAGAAAAGATTATAAAAAAAGTATGGTCAAAACTATCCCACTACTACCTACTTTACCTTATATTTATGTTTCAAAACAATATCAATAGTTAATATAATCAAATAAGAAATTAGTTGTGAAGAAGTTAATAAAAGTTAATGAAATGACAGCGGTTTTTAAAACTATAATAGCTTTCCTGTAATAAGCTGCAACCATCAAGTCTCAGGTATTTGATAAACACGAGGACTCTCAAAGCGAAGAATTTATTAACCAAATATAGCGTGATATAAATTCCGAAATATCGCAATGGTTAAAATATATTTTGATATCGTATTTTATCCTATAGGATAGAATAGGGTAGATGTCCGTATTAGTGTGGGTTTAAGAAACTCATCAGTTTTGTTGCATAATAATATCTATTTAAGCTGTATCAGAGATTCCGGACGGGTTTATATAGATAATAAAAGTAATAATCTACACGAAACAATTTTTTTATAGAAAAATATTAATATTTACGAAAGTTACAAGCAATATAAAAAAAAAATTTTGTACGCATTTGTGTGCCCTAGCAGACAACAAAGTACATTTTTGTGTGCCCCGTATTAATGTGAGTGTACACGTTTGTGTGCCTCACATTAGTGTGTCTTGATAATATTATCATTGTCAACAAAATTATTTTGTTAACTATAGTGCATTTATAATCAATTTCTAACCCTTGTTTACATTGAATGTTAATTCCAATACGGTAAAAACTGCTGAAGGTCGTCAATGCGATATGAAACAACGTTTGTGCGCAGACAACCTAACCTAACTTTTCTGTTCAAGCTCCGATACGAGCATGCTCGTATTGTATTTGTGCACACAAATCTGGACAAGTCGTTTTTCACTGCCCTATTAGTAGACACCATTAATTAAATATTAAAATCAATTGAAAACCTTTATATTAAGGTTTATTATATATAACATAATATTATTTTATGATATAATCAATTGTATCTCACATTAAAATCCTTCCGAAACATTATTTAATGTTACTTTTAAAAATATCATTTCTTAGCAAGTTTTGACAAGGAAACACCGTGACACAACGCAAACCGTGAAACATATTTTTGAAAGTTCTTTTTTAATGTTATATAGTAAATGAAAACAAATTAAGTAATTAATTCTATTTTCTTACTCGCCCACCCGAAAGTACGTACTTTCGGCCCGCATCTCCGGGCCGAAAGAGAAACTTTCGCATCCTATTTTAGACCAACCGCGCGCTCTGATTGGCTGCCGAAATTTCCTGACCCGCGGCGCTTGAGCGCCCGCGCGCATGTCTGACGAAAGATGTTTGTGCGGTGTGGAGGTTAGACACGTACGAAATAAACAGAGGAAAGTGCACAGATGACGACAAAAAAGAGTTAAATGAAATAAAAAGTGGTGTTGTTTGATCGTGGTCATTGTTTTTTCCTCTTGTTTCCTACACGTACTTTCGAGTCGTGTAGAAACAATTAAGTAAACGTACGGACGGAAGCGTTCGAAGAAATATGTTTGTGTGGTGTGAAGGTTAGACACGTACGAAATAGACAGAGGAAAGTACACTTGTGACGAGAAAAAGAGTTAGTTGAAATAAAAAGTGGTGTTGTCTTTTTTAATGAATGTGTTTCTGATGCCCGCCCCGACCAGCAAAACCTCGGCTTCGCCTCGGTCTTGCAAATGTCGGGCGGGCATCAAACCATCTGTGTAACAGCGAAAGTAGCAGACGGCCAAAAAACCAGCTCTCCACGCCGGGTCGAAAGAAAAAATGGTCGGTAATATCGACTGAGCTACCCAAAGCGGCCGACAGAGGCAGTACTATCGAGCGGGTCGAAAGAAAAACTAACACTCAAACGTCTCAAACACAGCTAGCAGACGACAACGCAATTTTATCAATTATTTAACAATTACAGAACGTACTTTCGGCCGGGGAGTAAGAAAAATAGTATACAATACTTGGACCGGAAATTGGATGCCCTGGCCGTGCGTCATGACGCCCTCGGCTTCGCCTCGGGCGTCATACCACGCACGGCCCGGAAATCCAATTTCCGGCCCACGTATCGTAATGTACTATTAAACTTAATTAACTATACTTTATGAAAAAAAAATATTTTAGTGTTACGTTTTTACTCGTTCATTTCTAGGATATGTTTTAATAATAGAGCACACAAATATGGACAGGCACACTAATACGGACCACTACCCTATGATACCAAATTGTTCATTTTAGGAGTTTCCACCGTACTAATAATACATTATGATACGTGTGCCTTAAGTAGCCCATTATTGCACGGCGTGAAGTTAGGGCCCGAGCGCAGCGAGGGTCCTATCACGCCGTGTAATGGGCTACTTAAGACTCTAGTATCGTACAATATTTTATAGCATAGCCTAACCTAAGCCCGCTGTCACGCCTATCCGTGCGCTAAGCAGTCCTTTTTTGCACCGTGAGGTTAGCGCACGAGCGTAGCGAGTGCGATATACACGGTGCAATAATAGGCTACTTATCGCACGGATAGGCGTGACTTAAGTGCGGGCTTAGGTCACACTGTGCTATAAACAATATTTCCCTTCATTCGACATGCCTCAAGTAGCATGTTGTGGCGTCATACTTAATTGTAACGCGGTGCATTCTGTTCCGATCGCAATACATTCATTACCGCTATCATAAAGCAAAAGGGTAATGTAACGTCAATATACAAGTCACTTTACGCACTCAATGAGAAATAGAGACGCATCTATGATATAGACAAACAGTCTCTCACATGCATGCATCGAAATTTCCCGACCTCTTTGACGCCGGTGTACGTATATTAACAGCTCGAATTAATGAGTACGCTAAAGGATGGGCACACGCATGTGCTTACTGTAGAGTAGCTATTGCCCAAAGAGTGAGTAAAAGAGAGAGAGATCACAATATAGCACTTACTTTCTGTAAAAGAGTAGGTGGCTTTGAAACCACGGGCCTGGCGCGACGAGGTGACCCCGTGGAACTCTAGCAGCAATCGTGGCCCGTTGCTCATGATTGGCCGTGGCGGCGTATCACCACAAAACGAGTCGATCTTCTCCTGTTTGCCATCTGTTTGCACGTATGCCACCAGCGCGTCCGTCGATTCGCATCTGTGATGGGAGCAAAAAAAGTACAGCCCTTGAAATAGCTCTCGCATTGGAAGGATGTGCGCACGACATTCTTTTCGCCGGTTAAAATACATAAAATGGACGAAAAGTAAATTTAAGTGGATATAGAGTGAGTTTGGTCAGACCGCAGTTTTATTGATGTTTCTCATCTACCTGTATTCATTGAATGTTTTAATTTTCTTTTTAATTACATTGCCTTTAAACTTTATTGTATTCATTTTATAACGTTAAATTTTCAATTTCAGATCGATTAAACTTCTAAAGAGTTCAATTAATAATCAATTTTATTGTTATTGAAAGTGTATTTTATTATTCAAACTTTTTGAAGATTATTCTTTAGAATAATGTTTTACATTTCATCAACATATTAGGTCAAGTGAAAAGAGAATAGAAGAAATTAAAAAAAAAAGGATGCGAAATTCGAATTCGTTACATACTATCTGATATTTTTGGAAACATCGATTGTTTTGCTTAAATCACGCACTATGATGCTAAGAAACATACTCCATCGTATTTTTTTATTAAAAAGTTCGTAGAACGCCAGAATGATCGTTATACCGACACTAGACGCACAGTAAGCATAATAAGTGTTGCGAACTTAAACGCGGTTTTCTCCAACTTCGCAGTAGAAGTCGATCAATTTTTATCCGTTTTGTAATTAAAAAGCAATACACTGAGAAAAATAGAAAAATGATGTATTAAAAATTACTATAATATATAGGAACGTGGGGACAAATTTCAAATACTAAAATTATTACTATATTTTATAGTAAAATTTACTATGTACGTAGAAATTTTTATTATGTATATATCAATTTTTACTATAAAATATAGTAAACTATAAAATAATATAGTTTACTATAAAATATAGTAAAAATTTTGGTATTTGAGATTTGTCCCAACGTTCTATATATTACAGTAATTTTTAATACATCATTTTGCTTAGTGTAGGGAACTTGCGTGTGTTTGAATTTTAATTTAAACTAATGCACTATAGTTTAAGATTAAATACACACATTCACTTGACAATTATATTTTATTTTGATTATAAAGTATTTTAATAATTTTCTAATTGTAAAATCAATATTTAAGCTATTTCTTCTCCGAAATTTTTTTTTCTTACTCGCCCACCCGAAAGTACGTACTTCCGGCCCGCATCTCCGGGCCGAAAGAGAAACTTTCGCATCCTATTTTAGACCAACCGCGCGCTCTGATTGGCTGCCGAAATTTCCTGACCCGCGGCGCTTGAGCGCCTGCGCGCATGTCCGACGAAAGATGTTTGTGCGGTGTGAAGGTTAGACACGTACGAAATAAACAGAGGAAAGTGCACGGGTGATGAGAAAAAAGAGTTAAATGAAACAAAAAGTGGTGTTGTTTGATCGTGGTCATTGTTTTTTCCTCTTGTTTCCTACACGTACTTTCGAGTCGTGTAGAAACAATTAAGTAAATGTACGGACGGGAGCGTCCGAGGAAAATATGTTTGTGTGGTGTGAAGGTTAGACACGTACGAAATAGATAGAGGAAAGTACACGTGTGACGAGAAAAAAGAGTTAGTTGAAATAAAAAGTGGTGTTGTCTTTTTTTAATGAATGAGTTTCTGATGCCCGCCCCGACCAGCAAAACCTCGGCTTCGCCTCGGTCTTGCAAATGTCGGGCGGGCATCAAACCATCTGTGTAACAGCGAAAGTAGCAGACGGCCAAATAACCAGCTCTCCACGCCGGGTCGAAAGAAAAAACGGTCGGTAATATCGACCAAGCTACCCAAAGCGGCCGACAGAGGCAGTACTATCGAGCGGGCCGAAAGAAAAACTAACACTCAAACACAGCTAGCAGACGACAACGCAATTTTATCAATTATTTAACAATTACAGAACGTACTTTCGGCCGGGGAGTAAGAAAAATAGTATACAATACTTGGACCGGAAATTGGATGCCCTGGCCGTGCGTCATGACGCCCTCGGCTTCGCCTCGGGCGTCATACCACGCACGGCCCGGAAATCCAATTTCCGGCCCACGTATCGTAATGTACTATTTTTTTTATGAAAGCCCGTTTCGACATTATAAAACCAAATTATCCCAGTATTCAAAAATAAAAAGATTCAGGTAACAAACAAAATTTTATTACAAAAAATTATACATGCAAGCATAAATACCGTTGAATTAAGAAAAAATAATATATTTTCATAAATTTTTTTTATTTTATATCCGATTTTTATATTCAAGGTATCTTTTTGTTCTTTAAAAGTTTATTTTTAAATTTGACGATCAAACTATTAACTGTGTGCAAAGTTAGAGCTGATTGTTTGTAGGTTTTCATAACTGATCTATAAATAATCAGTTCTAAGTACACAGTTAATTATTCGATAATGTTGATTATCAAATTTAAAGATTTAAGGAACAGAAAGATATCCTGAAAAATATAAAATCGGATACAAAATGAAAATTTCAAAAAAAAATATTTTTTTAATACGTATAATTTTTGTTGAAAATTTTTGGTTTCCTAATTCTTTCTTCTTTTGAATACTATTATGATTATTTATATTTTATGGTGAAGCAAACTCGATGTCACATGATTATGACGTCAAGATATCTGCAAAAATGGGCGTGTTTTAGTCAAAGCATTATGACCTTCGCTTAATGTATTTCTGGGTAAAAGCTGAGCTAGAATTTAATTTTTCCTTTATAATGAATAATAAAGGTTTTTATTTTCTTTTTAGAACAGGTTGTTACTTTTACTATCACAAATGATAAAACTGAAGTGAATTTTAATTTAATTACGACTAAAAACATACAGTACATTTTAATGTACCCCTCCCCCCCCCCCCGTACTCAACCTTAGATATATTTAAATTAATAAATATAAGCTACTCGTCAGAATGTGGTATTTTATTGTCTAAATAATCAAAGCGACTGTTATAGTACTTTGCTAACCTACTTCTTAATTTGCAGATATCTTAACACCATCGTCACGTGATGTCAAATCAAAATTTCAAATAAAAAAATGTTTTACATATAAATTTAGGCATGTTCTTGTTTGTGCACATAAGGATTGTGCACATATTTATTGTGCACAGATAGCATTGGTACAGATCTATATATATAGATATATGCCAATGTTAAAGTGTGCACAATTAATATGTGCACAATCAGTATGTGCATAAACAAGAACACGTCTAAATTTACACGTCATACTTTCGTGAAAGTTTTGCCCGAGATTATATATTCAAACATACTTAATCGATTGGAAATATTCAATTAATAAAATTCATTACATGCAAGTTCCCTATTCAATATGGGTGCATGTACTCACTTTTTCGAGCCGCCGTTCGATCGATCAAGGTCGAAATCTTGAAAAATTATTTGTATTCGCTCTTTTCCATGGCCCCGAAAGTCGTACGTACACATCGTCCTAGGCGGGTAAGGGTTCGGGTAGCTGGGTGATGTGACCAGGCCCGATTTTGTCGTGTCACTGTTAAACAATGTGCCGCACGACGAAGCTGAAAAATGAAAAAATTCTTGCGTTTAGATTTAATGAATAAAATTATTTTTTATCCTTAACTTATATTATTTCATAATATTAAAGAGCTGTGATGAAACGGTGATATAAATCTCTGACACAGTCGCATCGATATTATACATTTACTATCAACAGAGTTCTAGAAACTTTTCAAAAGAAAGGCCGGCCCCCATCGCTTATAAATTGTGGGGATCCATTTCATACACGACTTTGTTGTACTACATGACAATCTTTAAAATGTGAAATCGAAACAAAAAGATAAACTCGCTTTATTGGCTCATTTTGAAGCCGCGTTTGTACAGACCGGAAAAACGGTCCGCGACACACGGACACAAACGAAAGCTCATTAGCCTCCGGCGCGCGTGGCTGCCCCCCCCCCCCCCCCCTTGACGTGCTGGAAAGTCGATTCGACTCGCGCGCCAATCATGGAGCACGGTGGACTGTGAAAGGGAGTTTGGAAATTTGTTATTAAAAAAATAGTGAAAATTGCGGAATCGTAAGCAGATTTTGTAATTGCTTTGTAAAAAATTGCGAGTCTTCATCCTCTTTGGCAAAGAATTAAAAGCTATTGTTGCAGCAAAAATCGTTTGCAATTTAATTGCAGATAATGAAAATATGTAACGATTGTGCAAAATTTTCAATTAAAGTAAATAATTATTCTATTGTCTCAGCTGTGGCGGATACGCACAAGCGGTATGGCGCGTAATTTAAAATATAGCAAAAGTACATTCAACATTTTAACAACGAAAAATATATTGCAAACTACGTAACAATTTAGTGACTCTTAGAATTCGACTTGGAGAGGGAGGTATTATTTCTTTAGTCACTTTGCGTAATTTCAGTAATTGGATGTATTTTGGTAATTTCAAAGTGCACGCCATATCGCCTGTATGCTATAGTCTCATCCGCTTGATCCGACACAATAGAATAATTATTTGCTTTAAAGCTATTGCAAATTTTGCATAATGGTTACATATTTTCATAATCCGCAATTTTCAGTATTTTTTTAATAACAAATTTCCAAAATCCCTTTCACAGTTCACGAAGCTAGCTCATGGCTATATATATGCTCGATTAGAAAAGTCGAGAGACAGTAGGAGGGATAGCGCACGTCCGCGCCCCGTTGCCTTCGATTCTTTATATACGCTCCTACTCTCGGGAGTGTGTGTTTACTCGCGAACAGGGCCGTTCGCGTTCCAGTTCCGCTGGCAAGTATAAGTTTTCCAGTGCCTTATACTTGCTGCGCCGAGCTCGTTATTCTATCTCGCTACTTTCCGCCCCCCTCCTCCGAGGAGAGAGGCTTTGCGCTCTTGGTCCCGGCCTTCGGCCTTTTCTCCTGCACGTTCGAAGAGCAGCGATGGGGGGTCTTTGACCCCGATTTCACGTGTAGTCCTGAGTTCGTTTTTTTCATCGTTTGCACTTTTGAAATTAGCTCCTCGGGAAATATCCAAGTGCGCTCGTCGCCGGAGTGAAAATGTCGTACTCGGTAACCGCGATGGCGATGTTGTATACATGTAAAGTACCCAGCTACAAGCACAGAAAGCTATGATATACTTTTCGCATTGAACGAAATTAATAAATCTCGCGTAGTCGAGATCACTTTAATTAGCGAACATTGATTTGCTTCTGCGACCGAATAAATGTTAGATTTAAAAAATTCTCTACGTGCATTGCAATTTAATTTGTCAGAAGAGATACTAAGACGTAGAGAAGATCTTGCTATTTTGCATATTTCAAATGAATTAGAGCACATTTCTTATATACGCACGCGTGAGTAACCACAATTTACTTTTATTCTCACAGCCACTGCGCTAAAATCATTATTAACGATACTCGCCTTATGAATTTCCAAGCGGACCACGTTAATTGGTACGTAATGTCACGGGGCTCTCGTTTCCACCAGCCGAGAGCTTATTATGCGAAGTTCATTACAGTCCCTCCCCACTTGCAATCTCCGCGAAAAAAGTACGCTCGCTGCTGCAAAAAGGCTCGGCTGGCCGCGAGGAAAACCTCTCCTGCGTCTCTCCTCTCTCTCTCGCCATTCGTCAACAAGAAATCGCGCGCGACTCCTTTTGCTCCCCTGCATTTCTCGTGCACTTTTTTCTTTTCCGTCCCTCGTGATAATTAATTCGAGGCCACTCCCGTCGCTCGCGGCCCGTAATTGCCGCTCGCTCGTGTAAACTCGCTCATTCCGCGATAATTCCGTAAGAGCCGACTCTCGCGCTGTTGTCTTTACGGGATACATCGGCGCATTGTGTCTCTTCGCAGCCGCAGCCCCAGATAATGTATACAGTTTCCGCGGGTAGGAGGAGATACAGGAGTAGTGGGGAGTGGGGCATAAAGGGGAATTGCCGGAGGTTCTGATTGTGGCACCTGGTTCATCGTGGCCCTGAGATTCGACGGTTTCGTGGGAGTCGTATATGTCCGACGAATGGCCGGTCTAATTACAGCTGATGTTAGAAGCTCTATGGACGTGGATGCGAATGTAATTCTGTTATGACATGATTATGCGAGTTTTTATTACCCTAAATGTAATCCTATCAGATGGGGATGTTAGTGTTTAGTATCCTTCTCGGAGAATTCAGTAATTCCAAGAAGACAATAAAGCATGTGAGTGCACCAAATAGAATTAGATTCTATTCGGCACTTATACGTACTTATGCATGCTATATCATTCTGACGATAAGGCAATCAAAGTGATTCTATTTGTCTTACTATTTCAGAGGGAATTTTATAATTATAAATTCTTGATAAAAGCTTTTTCTTTTTATCAGATTTGTCATCTCTTCGTTAACTAAATGTGATATTCGTAAAAAGATATGAAAATTCGTGGTTCAACGATTATTTTAAAATGAAATCATATACACGGAGAGAAAAATTTCAGTAAAAATTACAAAAAGTTTCGCAATTTTTACTGAACTTTTCGGTACTGTGGTAACAGACTGCCAAAATGAGCGGATTTACTTGACTTTCTATACTTTTTACTGAAAATTCTATAAAAAGTATAGAAAGTCAAGTAAATCCGCTCATTTTGGCAGTCTGTTACCACAGTACCGAAAAGTTCAGTAAAAATTGCGGAACTTTTTGTAATTTTTACTGAAATTTTTCTCTCCGTGTACTAGCTTAGTTGGGCTAGATAATACGATTTTATCGCTTGGATAAAATATGGGCGAATTTAATGTGATATTTTACTTAAATCCAGTACCCAGTGCTTTCACATTTCTATTCCGAATTTTCGAAAACTCCGATACCAGACGTCAAACTTCATATTTATATCTTTCTCCGACGTGCCCATTAGAATTTTACACGAGAGTCGAGCTCAAGGTGCCGTCGCGCGACAACACGAAAACACGACGACATACACGGAGGTGGATGCTGGAATAAAATCTATATGATGATATCATACGCGGCAGTCAACGATCAGATTGTCCCAAACGGAGATTTATGTGGCCGGCCGAAACGAATTTCGTTTGTATTTTTGGCTGGCATGATCGAGCTATACGTATATACGCGCGCTGGCGTCGTGCATTGAAAAGCCAAAAGCTCGCGCGCGTGCGAGAGAGAAAGAGCGAGAGAGAGAGAGAGAGAGAGAGAGAGAGAGAGAGAGAGAGAGAGAGAGAGAGAGAGAGAGAGAGAGAGAGAGGGGAGGGAAGCAAAGAATGGTTTGGATAGAGCGGAAGAAAGGTCGTGCCGCTGGGCTTCCGACTCCCGGATACCCGCGAGTCTAGCGATGCGAGAGAGGAAGAGGAGAGGCGGCAAAGAGGAAGACAAAGAGAAAGAGAGGTGGAGTAAAATTTAATTTAATTTAATTTTTGCTTTATTTATTGTTCTCGTGCAAGGACAATATTCATTGTACAAGCGATAATACCGATTGTCACAATAAAGGAAATACTCGATTTATTTTTCCGCCAGCGTCTAAGGGTATTCGTGTGTGTGTGTGTGTGTGTGTGTGTGTGTGTGTGTGTGTGTATATATATATGGGTTTTTTCCGATAAAATAAAAATGCGGAATGAGTTTCTCTTGCATTTGAATGGCTTTCGTGAATTTGTCTCCCGATTTAATTAACAATTGCCTTTTCAAGAATGATATTTTTTTTAAACAGCTATATTTTATTTTTAATTGTTGTATCGACGAAAACTTTTAACGACTGCAAATTTAAATTTTTAGTATTCTATTATTTTAAATAATGCTCTCTAAAAATAGATAACTGAAAACTTTTTGTGACAGTGAAAATAAAATATTCATTCCGGAATAAATGAATGTTCACTATAGAATGAGTAGAGATCTTTTCTCATTAATTTAGATCAGTGAAAGGCTTTTTAATTATTTATTTTTAAAGAACTCATACTTGCTTTAGGAGCGCTACGGCGCTCCTTGATAACTATACGCATGGAATCGAAAAGATTGAGATTCAATTTGCAACTGATTTATGAAATACCTCTTAATATTTGTTCATGTGTTACCCATATATACATAAAAATAAATGAATAAACCAATGTGGCTTTGATATATATATGTGTGTGTGTGTGTGTGTGTGTGTGTGTGTGTGTGTGTGTGTGTGTGTGTGTGTGTGTGTGTGTGTGTGTGTGTGTGTGTGTGTGTGTGTGTGTGTGTGTGTGTGTGTGTGTGTGTGTGTGTGTTAAACGGGGTTTATGTACAACGTTTATATATAGGGGTTTATGCAGCTCGACCTTGGAGTCTATAACCCCAGGGTCCATTATTTCTTTAGTCACTTGCCATAAGGAACTCTGGGCTCTTGGTACTAATATACAGGGTTGGACGCCAGTTGTGGGTGTGTGTGTGTGTGTGCGTGTGTGTGTGTGTATTGTTGCGTGTGAGCTATCGTAACTTTTAATAATAAAAGGTGACAGACCCGGGTTTCAACCAGGGCCGTCAACTCACGAGTCAGACGCACTACCAACTATTTATGGCCGCCACCGCTCGGCTTCCTGCTAATCGTCGTCATATTGTAATTGTACTCTCGACATTTTTTTCACTGTAAAGTCCGACACTGTTACGAAATCGTGTATATACACTATTTTTTAGTATATACACACAATATTTTAGTGAAAATCTAATTTCACTATTTTGAAAGTGCGTATGCACTGAATAAATAGTGTATATTCACTACTTTGTACCAGTGTGCGATTGTGTACAGACAAAAAATTTAGAGAGTACTTCTTGCCTCTTCTTATTCTGCATATTCGTACGGATATACATCCGCAACAACACACACACACACACACACTTGGTCATACCTATAATGATATGATATGCAGTATGACTTTGTTATACTGCATGATATATTTAACCTTTAGAGGACCGATATTTGAGATTTCAGAACGTCCTTGAAAGTGGCCCAAATTTGTGTCTTGTATCGTGTATTAACTAATGTATAAAGTTCCTATCATTTCATGTCTCGAGCCGATAAATCAGCTTTCCGGTCCTCGAAAGTTGCACACTCAGTGCGCAAAGCAAGCACTTTACACAGCGAGTTAAAAATATGAGAAACCCACACTCAGTATTCGCTACATAGGCATAAAAATCAATTTGCGCACACGCTCAGAAAAAAAGTATACGCAATGCGAGCGCGTAGGTGCTCCCACACTCTTTTTCGTCGACAAATACGACTAGTGCGGGAATCACCTACTTTGCGCATGCGCAAAGTGCACTTGAATCGTAATGTACCATTTTTTTACAATTATAGCATGCTTCTTAAACTTTGTATAAAAATCAACGCAACGCCAAACCCAGGAAATTATAATCAATCAAAGCTATCGTAAAAATATGGTTGAAAAATCAACATTTTTCAAACAAATCAGAGCTTAAATTTTAGCTTCTACCGTCTACTTTTATAATTTTTTTTCCTCGTTTTCGTATCTTAAATACTTGCAATGTGACAGTCAAAAGAAGATATAATTTTTGAACGAAATAGAGGATATTTGAGATGAGATTGCCCATATCTCAAGAAAAAGGGCTCATTTGACGGAAATGTGAGTACTGTGCTTCATTTATAAACACCAGAAATCGACTCTCCAATACCCGCAAAATCCGTTTTCCGGAGGGTGTGCATTCTCCTTATTAGTATGATCCAAAATAAAATAGCATCTTTTTGCTCAGTATCACTAGCCCAAATATTATAAATGTGAGGATTTTTCCGTCATTAGCTTTATTCAATTGATGTTAAAGTAAAGAAAATAAATCCATCTTTGATGGTAATCGTCATGTACAACAAATAGATACTGGAAATAAAATTATTTTATATAGATCCTTCAACGTCCAAACGCCCGCAAGATTGAAATGTAAGTTAAAAATTATTATATTTTCGTAATGAAATAAATATCCTAAGTACTGGTATTTCTGCAAGGAAAAGAATTTTTTAATTTTATTATTTTTTTGCACTGTATATGTGACTGCTTACAACAAAACAAAAGGGAAATATTTAAGATGTAAAGACTCTAATGGCAGATACCTTTAATGTATAAAAAAAACGGAAATATATTAAAAATCCATATAATATGTATATTACAGAATTTTTATATTACATTATTATTTGCATACCGAAACTGAAAAAAGTGAAAATTTTTACAATACAGGTTTTATTTTTATGCTTTTTACAATTGTTAATAAATAATTTATGATTGTAGTTTCAGATTGCAGAGAGAATATATGAAGCTATATAAGGTTGAAACTATAAAAAGTATATTGTTATTATTTTTTAATTAACAAAATATATTGCAAAAGTTCTATTTCCATTATTTTTTTTTCTCGAATACGATGCATTTTAGCAACTAACTATGAAAGAGCTCTGCTATTGATTGCCTATTTTGTGTAGAATATGGCTATACATTTTTATTTCCGAATTTCGAATTCAAAATATAAAATAATATAATAAAATCTACCTGCAATAATTCACAGAAAAATGTGTCTCTGAAAGGGTTTATGATGCTAAAACAGTGATATTAAAAAAAAATTTCTCTTTGAGGTTAAATGATTGATTATCGATAATTTAATTCCGAAAAACGAACGTGCGTACCTAGGGCCATCATTTTTTCAGACCCCTTTTTTCTAACCGTATAACAGAGCCAGTTGCACCAAACCTCGTAATACTTTTTTCCGTTTCAGTGTAATCAATGAGCATTATTGCATTGTTCGATCTTTTAGTAATTTTCAATACTAGTGCGATAAAACGATTCTTGTATGACTGTGAGTTTGTCACTCAAGCGAATCGAACATTATTTTTTGACACAAAGCATCTTACAATACAGATAGGAATACTCAGTATAATAATTAGAGGCTAGAATATGGTTAAGGCTTCTATCAAAAACGTTATTTGTTATTAATTTTATTAGTATCGCGCGGTAAAAACGCAGAGAATTCCTTTTAAAATTCCAACCAAAAATTCTGTGGAAACTCGACTCGTTTGAAGTTTTGCTTTCTTTATCCGCGCCGTTTTACTGGAAAAAGTCAAAGGACTGCGTTTAATTGTTTAATTAAGTAGAACGCTCATTTGTTCTACTACTTCTAGTTTTGGTCCTGAAAAACAATGGCGTGCTTGCACGCCCATACATATCTCTCCTCTCAAGTCAAAAGCCGCTTTAAGCTGAGGATTACTGACCCAGAAAGTTATTGAAATTCTACGCCCTTTAAATATTAATACGTTTTAAACGCATATTCCCAATGCTTTTGTTTTCAGAACACAGAAAAAAATAAAGGTAACTGGTAGACGATTGCAAAAGCGCGAGTGAAATGATGAAGCCTTTAATTTCCATTCATGAGTCGCAGTCGCGGGAAGAGAGGACATTCTCGACTGTTATTCCGGCGCAAATGAGGCTGGCAGTCGATCGTCACTTACGAGCCGGCCGCGCATCAGTGACGAGCGGAGCTTCTTCGATCCTTGCCGAGGGCTTCCGATTATTGAATTCATCTGCGGTGGCAAAGGCAAAGGTAATCGTTTGCCGGAAGATGGAAAGAGAGCGAGAGAAAGATAGAGCCGGAGAGGGGGGGGGTAGGGGAATCCCATAATGATCGCTCAAGGGGCGTGGCACAATTCATTCGTCCTGGAATGTCTGTTCAATGGTTTTCGCTCGTATAATAACGAAATTCATTGTCTATCGGTATTTTTTCCTAGTACTGCAAGAATTTTATTTATTACGAGGAGGAGCTGTGGCTAATTTTTTCCAATATGAAGTTAAACTCGATATTCGAATGAGCGCTGTAGATGATTAAATAGTTGGTATAAGATATGAATGCAATTATCTATACACTCTATAACTACTGTCTTAAGTAGCCGTTGATTCTATTTTAATAATTTATCTTAAGTAATGAAGTATAAAAAGCGCGACTGTAAATGCTATACATGATAAAAATGAATAAAAATAATTCATGTTTGTCTAAATCATTGACGTAAGAAACGGCTAAACTTGTACTTTACAGAATTGTGGTCGTATACAATAAACGAAAACTTAGACAATACTTTATACAAAGTCCTGTTAGCATATTTATATATACAAAAATCCAAGACCATAAAAATATTTATCTTATTTTTTTTTTATAAAAGATTTTTCCCGTCCAACGAATTCTATTGGAAAGTATAAAAAAGCCACCCTTAAGCAGAGTTAAAGATTAGTTTACGTTTAATCCTGCTATTGCTCGATGACAAACGAGAATTTATGAAAGGACTATCACGCGCTCTCATGGACCTATCTATAATAACTAAACGTGTCTTAATTAACTACTAACGAATATCGATTTGTTTACGATGAAACAAAGTCCGTTCATCGTTGTCCGTTAGCTGTTAATGAGCGTTCTTTATAATGTAAAGAATGTTTTTTCTCGGTCAGGCAAAACAAAATATAAAAATGAGTACAAATATTAATTTTTTATATACACAAAAACATTTTCCAACCATCCCGTGTTCCCGCTCAGCCCGAGAAACTAACTAAACGGCTAGGCTCAACATGAGCAACGCTTTTTTGATTATGTACGAAAAGTCGGAATAGAAAACGTTTTAGAATGCAATAATTTAAGCAATAATTACTTATGTGTTGTAATGAGAGGGCTTCTGGGGGAAATTTTCCGAAGTCACAGGCCGGGGTGTCAGACTAAAATGACTGGCTCGGGGATCAGCACCTGAAATCCCGAAAACAACGCGAAGATCGAACGCGAACTCCGCTTTCCAACAAATTGGATTGCTGAGATTAATACGCGCTCTCGAAGGGTAAAGTGCGCGGCCGCTTTGTTCAGATATGAAAACAACTGGCGAAGTCATTTTCCCGCGGAGGCGGTGGTATCCGGGAGAAGGTTAGGTTAAGGTTACTAAATGAAGAATAGCCTCAGTTACTTCGGAAAACAATAATAACAAGGTCAATTAAGATCCACTTTATACAAAAGAACGCGTCTCGTTGCGCGCAGACAAGAAGAAGGGATCCGGCGCTCGGCACTGGCGGATCAATATGATTAATTTCGCTGGGCCGGTGAACGCAACACCGGCGGCTCGGCGCTGCGAGCCGAAAACACGAGAAGATCGTTGCGCGGAAAGTACAGATTCTTACCGGGAGAGGTGTGCACTCCTCTCATCGCTCACATGCTAATCCGCTCTTGCGTCAGACCTTATCCTCCGGACGACTTCGGAGTGTTCAGGTCGAGTCCTAACCTCCAGCGTTCACCAACGGATGCTTCGGACCCTAGGAGTGGCTCGGATTGTTCGCATACACTGATCTTTGGTAAGGACGATCTAATTCGCGTGCGCGTGGTTCGATGGCCCGAAAGAATCTGATTCGAAATTGAATCGAGCGCGTATAATAGCTATCGCGAATACATTGGCCGTGCGATGTAAACAAACGCTCGGGATGTACGAATTCGCGGGAACGAGAGCCAAACGAGTTCGATAGAATACGGAGAACCGAGATTCTTATTTTCTTCGTATTTTATCCTGGAACCTCGTAACAGTGTAGGTGAAAAGTATTTAAAAAATGATTTCTTTTTTAATTGTTACTACTGAATGCCTAATGAAATCTCGATTTTTCTACTTGATTCATTAAATTTGACTGTTATTTTCTGCAATTCTCTTATTTCTTCCTGAGATAGAATTTTTTTAAATTTCATATTTTGACTCATTTAAAAACTATCCATTTGGGGTAAAACCTTCTTTTTTGCATATGTCATTATCTATGTAGAATTTATAAGTAATCTTTTATCATTATAAATCTATATTCAAAATATCGTAATAGGAATTCAGATTTCCAATTTCAATATTTAAAATTTAGAAACTAAAATGTTCAATAACCTTAGTAGAAATTCATCTATATGAAACGGCCAAGAAGTTAGAAAATAGCTAGTAAAACTGGCTAATTAATGGCTATCATGAAACGATTTTTCGATCATTATTTGCCTATTTCTTAGATTGATGTAATTAGAAAATATTCGTATTTGATTTATTTACTAATTATATCTTTGATGAAAGAGAATTAAAGTGCACTGGATGGCTTTCCAAAATATAACTAAATAACATTAACTAATAAATCATTTATTGTACTCATTCTACGAATAATTCAGCAAATCTTTTTTCTCCATCTGATTCTGTCTCTCGCACTCCTTGTCGTAACAGCAAGCCTTCTACTAGCCATTTCGAGATTAAAGAAACTGGACCAAAAAAAATCCAATTTTATAGCAAGTTTCTAATATAAACGGTCAGTTATTAGTTATAAAATGTTTTTGATTTCTACCAGGGAACTAGAAATTTTATTTATAAATAAATAATAATAAGCCATTTGTGGAATTGTTAACTATAATTCATCGAAAACTGTAATGCAAATTTAAAATGTGAAAACATGAAAATTTAAGGCCAGGAAAGAAGGAGACGCGAAGGGAAAATTTATAGAGTAAACACGAAACATTCAAATTTTCAGGCTAAAACGAGTAAACAGCCGAGAGAAGCAGTCTAGTTGATTTTATTTGATTACTCAATGTAGAACTGCGGGAAATTTTGTGTTGGCGAGGTGAATAATGAGTTGCTGTTCCATGAAAATGCTTTATATTACAAGATATGATAACGAATAATGTAACGTTTTCCCTCAAGCTATACCTCAGAATATATTACGAGTATTCTTCACGTCGATGCTCGGTTAAAGCGCGCAAATGCCCTGAGTATCAGGAATGAAATATTTCTTATTAAAACATATAATTTGCATTTGTATACGATGGAATTGATTTAAATTACTTTTCTTTTCAGCGCAGTACGAGGACTTAAATTCATTTACATGATATTTAGATTATTATTCCAATTTAAACAACTCTCATTTCATTACAGTTATAATATCATACTGATCTTACTAGAGGTAATCGCGCTTCCAAGATATACAGAATGCATTTACTAAAACAATGAATGTCATTCCACTGGCACAGGGTAATTAGACATGATATTTATCGTCTGTATGAGGCCAGGCGCGAGTTTTAAAAAATCGACAAAAGCATCTTATCCTTTTTCGGTTCTGTATAGCCGCAGAAAATAAAGCACGGCGGCGCCGCCTAGCTAGGAACTCATGCATATAAACATCCGTCAACCGACGACGCTCCCCTCAAAGCCGCAGTCGAATCGCGGCGGCATCCAATCACCGAAGCGGCACACCTGCGAGCCTTTTTCCTCCTCGTCCTCCTCTTCTACCTCCTGAACATCGAGAAGCGCGAGCAAAACAGAATTCCGGATATGTACATTGCCCCACCGGCATACGTAATGCGGCGTGGTTTTGTCCGGCCGCCGAGTTTCGGGATGGTGAAGGATCGAAAGTGCGGAGAAGGGGACAGGGCGCGCGCCGCTCGCGTTTAGCTACGCGCTGATGAGCCCAAAGCTGGGCGGCGGACATTAATAATTTAATTTGCTCCGTAGATAGCGAATAGCAAGGCGCCAGTATGTAAAATTAATTGAAATCTGTTATTACACGTATACTAGTAGAGAGGGAGAGAGAGGAGGCATTTCGCGCTCCATTGCGCGTGCGTGCCTCGTTGTGCAAAGCTAATTATCGGCGCGCGTGTGCGCGGACAATTGAGTGCCGCGCGAAAACTGCGTACCGCCTGTAATTAAATTTACGCTATTTATTTATAATACTCGCTGTTTAAATGTAATTAAGGGGGACATCGTAGTGAGATTGGGAGAGAGACAGAGTAGTTGCTACATAGTCGAAAATTGTACTATTTGTTGTTTACGCAGGCGCACGAGCCGTGCGAGACTGTATCATGTAATGAATTTGTTAAAAAGGAGACAGAAGAATTGTTTGTTAAAATTGAGAAGACAAATATTGATATTCGTTAATTGTAATTATATTTGTGGTTCGTTATACGAGGAACAGCTCCGATTTAAATTAATTAGAGACGTGCGCATGTGTGCAGTGTGTGTATGACTTTTTGCTTGTATCTGCGAACAAAATCGAAAATTAATTAATACGACGCAGATTCGATAATATTACAATAACATGCGGAAAAGTCACTGTGCGATAATTTTGATACATACATTTTAACAATATGTCTTAAAATGAATTAATTATTAATATTAATAAAATGTAATAATTGTATTAATTAGCGCAGTGCGTTGATGTTGAACATATTGAGAAATATTCAGAATATTATTTCGGCAGACTGAAATAATTAGTATAAAAATCATCTATGTATTTCCCTACTCTTGAATATTCCGATTCAATATTGTGATAGAAGCGCTAGAGCAGATATGAATACCCTACGGAATCTGGCCAATTACTCAATCTGTGTGTACTTAGATAACATTCTTACTGTCGAATACCGCTCTCACCATTGCCTCCAGAGGAACAGCAGTACGAGCGCACATAACTCGGGTACTATTCTCCTCCTGCTCGTCAGAGGCCATTTTACGTCACGTCTCACGGAAACAAAACATGGGAGTACGGTGAACGCGTGTTTAATCATCGTTCGATGTGCTCTTCAAAGCGGCTGTTCCGTTTCGGATGAGGCTCATTTTGCAGCCTTTGTATTCCGAAGGATTATAGGGAACTATCGGATTTCGAGCTGGATTAGTTTGGGAGAAAAGCTCCAGGCCGCAAAACTATTTGCTGATAGTCGAAAGTATGTTTTACGAGCATTGTTGGGGGTCTGTAGCACAATGGAAACCGAATGTAATGCTTCAGGGATTCACCAGTCGAAGTTTTTGGTGAATTGCGTAATACAGAAAGCAGAATTGAAATAATTATAAACAAAAATACTGCTGTTGGGACTCTGTCAAAATCCTATGTTGATACGACTATATCTAATTTATCGATAGTGCAAATATGACATCCACAAAATATTTTAGATAAATCGTTGCTAACTGATGGATTACAATGATAGTTTTACACTGACATATTTCATTTTAATCCTTTTCTCAATATTTGCTTTCACCTAAATTGGAACTTTTTGAAATTTATAGGTATTCGTTTCAATGACCCCACAAACAATGTCTTTCTAAAATTTGAGTTTTTGAAATGTGTGTAAGGAGAATACCCAGGACGTCCCTTTAATTTTAAAAATGCAAATAGAAACACCAATTATGGATCATTTGATGTAATAAAAATATGAGATTTAAGAAAAAATCGACCTGGTTTTTAAGTCGAAAAGTTATTAAAATGATTAAATTATTTCTCTTTGTACAGACAATGATTTTTAATCGACCATTTTTTATAATTTTTTCATTTAATACCTGCTTAAAGGTTTTAAATTTTATATTTTTCTTACTCTCTTATTGAGAGTACTTTGTATAGGTTACAGTTTAAAACATGTTCAAACTCAGACAGGACGTGAGTAATCATTTTTCTGAGTTACAGTTGTCAAAATATTGCAATTTCTGAATTTTAAAATATCTAATTTATTGATCCAAGAAACATTATTTTTCTACATTTTTCGTATAGCTCCTTTAAAAATAAGAGAATTTACCAAACAAAGATATTAAATCATGTTATCTAAAATTATTAACTTTTCATTGCACTAAATAAGATTGCGATCTCGAAATTCAACTTAAAAAGTGTTCTTCTCAATTCGGAAAGCAACAAACACGCACTAATTAAGATTCTTGCTCCCGTAAGTATTAAGAAATCGTGGATGTTCGGAAAATTAATATTTTCCTCCGGCGTCGAATTCAATTCCCAGATGCTTCAATACAAATGCGGCCTCCGATAAATATTCCAAGCGCAGCCTGCGCGTCGCCTGTACTAGCCAATTCCCGTTTCATAAACAAAGTTCCATCTCTTCCGCCCAGAGAAATATCTTCCATTATCGCGCATTCATTTTCAGGCTACACCAACGCCTGCCTCTGCCGCTCGAATCCGTCCTCCGTTACGGGGACGGCAACGTCCGGGTCGTCGTAGTTGACGCCGGACATCGACGGGAATTGGAAAAAAAGTCGAGCGACTGGTGAGGAAGGCTAGGGGCGGGGAGCGGAAAGCGCGAGAAACCACTGAAAATTACGGAAATTACGCGCGCCAGAGCCGCGCTCGCGCTATCAGCGAGCTAAATCAAACTGCGCTACATGGAAGCTTGGTGAGGAGGGGCAGGACGAAAGAGGAAGGAAAACGGAAGGAAGACAAAGGCTGTGAAAGGTTACGGGAGGGAGTGAGGAGCGAGGGGAGGAGAAACTACTTAACGCGAATGCAAAATGGAACATTGGAACGGTAACTAATTCCGAGTACGCGCGTGCGCCGCTCTGATTTATCAGCTTCCGGATTCGCTCTCTACCCTTCCCTCTGTCTCTCTCTCTCTCTCTTTCACCCATCGCTTGAGACTCTTCCCTCGAGTTGTCAAGTCTCGAGATTTAAGAAAGTGACTTGTGCCCTCGTCGCGACGCGCGTTTGTCTTGAGATCAATTTTTTTTTCGTATATTTCTTTCCTCCAGTAACGCTTTTTCGCTCCACTTTCCATCTCGCTATGCTGTTTGGCAGTCTCCTTTCGAAAGGAAACGAACTGGCATAACCATTTTTCAGCCATACGGCAATTCTTTATCTCTATTCCACCTCCTTTCTCGCTCTTCCCCTCTCTCTCTCTCTCTCTCTCTCTCTCTCTCTCTCGTTCCATTTCACGAAATGAAGCTCCATTAGCTAATGAGCTAAATGTATATATACGTACACATGGCGCGAGGGTGAAAGAGAGAGCGGGAGCAAAAAACAGAGAGGAGGGGGTGGAGGAAAAAAAAGGCAGAGGATGCTGTACATATCCGCGCGAGAACGCAAGCGTGAACGGCTAATCATATTCCGCACTGAACCGTAATTTATTGCGGCGACGCGCAGGAGCGCTACGCTCGCGCGATGTTGGATTTTCGCTCGAGTTGTTTGCATCTCCGACTGTCGCACAGTCGCAGGAAGAGATAGAGAGAGAGAGAGACAGAGAGAGAGAGAGAGAGAGAGAGAGAGAGAGAGAGAGAGAGAGAGAGAGAGAGAGGGAGAGAGAGAGAGATCCAAGCTACGCCGAAAAAATTCTCGCGTGAGTTTCTTGACTCATTGTTGCAATTTTCGTGGTGTGCTCTTTATCCGATATATGAATAGATTTACAGTTACAGCAGTTCCGGGTTTGCAAGGGTGTTTTTCCCTGATTGAGGTTTTCTACATTCTCATGAAATGCAAGACGTTACTTCTGAAATTGATTCAAACTTACGACTAAATTTACTTAAAACTGCTGAAAATAATTATTTTGTATGCTGAACAGAACATTTTAATGATGAAGGTGTACGAAAGACATGAGTGTGATCTTCGCTAACATACATGAAACTACTTGTCATAAAAATTAAATTTTATTATTCCTATAGATAATTAATTGACCAGATATTTGAAAAAAATCAGATATTTAAAAATATATGTTTATAATTCCATTATAAAATATAGTAGCATTCCCACAGTGTTTGAATACAATTTTTTGTTAAAGGTTTAGAAACAACGAATAGAAATGTATTTGCGGCATGCTCATACGCTGGCAAGTTTTACATAAATCAAAGCATTGGTTTAATTAAAACCGATTCTTCAGTATTCAGTCTGAGTGCACTAGTCGGCAGCGATAAAGGTGCAGCATCAACACCTTTTTAAGGAGTTTTGCTAGCTGCAGTTGCAGGCTGGAGTCGCGCGCACGATGTTAATTAAAGTTTGCGCAGATTTCGTATTCACATCGTTGCTCGAGATAAATCCAAGGAAGGAGACAACGAAGCTTGTCCATTCATTTCTATGACCAACGTTTCACACAAATTACAAAAGTTACTCAAAGTTATTAAAAATAGGGCTTGATTTGAAAGCCGACGTTAGCTGCATGACGTTTCATTATGTCAGAAGTAGGTATTTTTGCATTCAACTGAAAACAACGTTTGATTGTTACTGTTTGCTTTGTTTAAAGTACAAAGGGTTTAAGTAGAAAAAGTTCATTATCAAGAAATAGCATTGATCAAAGTAAATATTATAACGCGTTGAAAATCTATTTAAGCACAAATGAATTTTAACATTAATTTATGTAAACTCTACAAAGTATAGCAATTTTAAAAGATATTTTATTTTCAATTTGTACTTTTTTTCATTTAGTATTTACATTAGGATTCACTAAATTTATTATTTAGAAGAAGTTTGAAGGGCTGCATGCACGAACACACCGTGTCTTAGAAAATCAAGAAAGTCTTTGAAAATAAAATGAGCTTGTAAACTCGAGTCTGGATGCATCAGCAAAGTTCGTTCTTCGTGAGAAAGTCTTGACTTTTATTTGCTAGAAAACTTCCGTAATTTGCAGAATAGCTGAAAACACTCTATTTTATAATAAAATCGAATTAATCACTTTTGTTGTCGAACATAATACAAAGCTTCTAAACTAATAGATTAACAAAATTTTAAGAGAAACGGTAAACGTTTTTAGAAGCTATTTTCAATATTGAAATTTGACAAATGGGTGAAAAAACTCACTCGTATTTGTATAGGTACTGTATGCGTCGTACTAAGAGGAAAAGAGAGAGATAGACGAAATAAAGAGAGCGATTTTGTAAGGGTCCTTTCCTCTCCTTTGAGCAACGTCGTCGCAGCCATCGTGGTGGCATCAATTTGATTTACGCATCGAAGAGTGCATACACACTTGTAAGGACGAGTTTTATTTGGTACATCAGTCCTTATTTTACTCTCAAGCTTATTGAGTTACTGACAACTGTCAGGCGGAAACTGTAAACTACAAATAATTGATTACTCAGCGATTTTTTGCCCTACCTATAGGACTTGCGTTTTGTCGCCTCAAGTTAGATCGAGGTTCACAACTCTCAATGCCATTTTTATGATTTTATTTGTATTGTTTTATCAAATAGGAAGCTTCGTAACGATAAAACCCATTTTCGAGACGATTTGTCAGTTTTGTCCAAGTCGAGTTTACAATAGCGACGAGAGCGAATCACCTTGCGTTCGTGTTGCGTAAAGATATGTTCAAGATATAAGATTATATCCCGCTTGTAGTCCATTAATAATACATAAGCAAAATAGACTTTAAAGTATTGAAAAAATAGATAAATAAAAAATAAAATATCGAAAACCGAAAATTCGCTATAAAACAGTTGAAAATCAAATTCGGCAGTAGAGAAATATTTTTCCCAATTTAAGAGATCAACTATCCATCTGCATTTTAAGATAGGCTAGTTACCGATAAACAAAGAGAACCGATTTTTTTATAAATGATTTTTTTCTCCAAAAAGAATCAAGATCAGTACGTAGTATCGAAAATTTATCAACAGGGAGAATTTTCGTTTTTTTGTGGGATTTAATACCTTCGTCATTGAAACGCTTAATTGAAAAATAATTCCTCCATTAAATTTTTAAATAAATAGTTATTAAAAGATACACAAGTATTTTTACCGATGAGATTTGAATTACTTGTATTCACTATAGTGAATACAAGTAATTTGTATATAAAAGGAATAAAGTATACCTTTTTGTACGAGTTTCTATTCCATAAAATATTTTTACAAAATTTAATCAAACTAATTTCCTAGCCCCTTTTAAAATTTCACTTTGCTTTATTCTTTTATCCATTTTATATAAATTAAACTTTTAATTAAACTAAAAAGTTAAATTTTTTTACAATATTTAATTACTGAATCGTGAAAATACTTGTTCATTTCCCGAGTACTATACACATACTATTTTTCAGACTGAACTATACTCGGAACTATTGGTACTGCAAAGAGAAAATACAGGTCATGCATGAGCAACCCTCTAAAAAATGAAATTTCTTAATCAAGCAAAACTGCATCTTGCCGAGCATACAAGTTATTCATTCGTTGCGGCGCAAGAGCCCAATACAGCCCCGGAGCTGATGCATTCATTCGACCGAGTGCCCTAAACATATAGTCAAGCTCACATGTGCACTCAGATATGATTTACCTAAGAAAGCGACCGCGCGAGTAAATCGAAAAGAAACTTGCTTATCAGCATCGTCGTGCTGTTGCATTTTCCCTTTCTCTCTCTCCGCTTGGAAAAATCCTTCTCTCTTTTTGTCCCCTTCGTGCGCGCCTCGTCTTCTTGTAAGAGAGAAAATATCGCGGTCCCGCAGAATTTCGATGGCGTGCTGGTGGCATGCGCGCAGAGGCGAAGAGGTAGCAATAAGAATGGCGGAGGAGAAGGAAGGGGAGAAGGAATAGCCGGAGGGAGAAAAGGGAACGGAAGGCACACAAAAAGAGATCGGAAAAAAGTCGGAAGACGAAAGCTCGCGCGCGACGACGCAGCTCTGCGCTACCGTATAGAGTCGAAACGAGCCACACGTATAGGTGGTTAGATTTATACATATAGCACGCCAGTGCGGGTGCGTGTGTGGAAGGGAGAGAGAGAGGTGAGGAGAGGGAGAGAGAAAGAGAGAGAGAGTGGAAGGAAAAGGGTAAGAAAACCGCATTGCAGCACGCGCGCGCTCGCACGCGGCCACATACATCGATCAACAAATCGTCGAATATAGAGGCAAAGAAAAAGCCGCCGCCTCGTCCTCCCCTTTGCCATACTAGTACTGTGCGGAGCGTATAGCGCCGCGCTACCGGCGTATAAGAGGCAGGAGCGGAAAATCCTTTCAATGCGTCACGGGGCCTCTGAGCGCGACGATGTCCTCCTATTATTCGATAACTGTCGGGGCAAAAAGCGGTCGGGTCCGGCCTGCAGTCGTGAGATAAAATAAAAACTTTAACGCATTTACGCGGGCTGCAGCTAGTTATGTAGTAGTGCGGGACAAAAAGTTGAGGGGAGGTGGGAGAATAGCAGGTATATAGGCGAGTGTACACTTCTTCAATTGGATTCCACGGGCGAGAGGGAAAACCGCGTTATCGAGTGGCTGTAGCTTGTGCTCCGTTTTCGTTTTTCCGACATAGATTTTTTTCCTCTCGGCGTCGAGTTGCGTGTCTTAAGGACGTTCTCCGGGTCGAAACAGCAATTTTAGTTTTTATATTTTTAAATAATGTTTTATTAATTTGATAATCCAAGACTAAGTACATGTAACAAATATATACTTGAAAGAACATAAGACAATTTTTTTCAGACAAATTTAGGCAATAGTTACTATGGTATTATTACAATTAAAGACAAAAACTTCAATAAGTTCTTTAAATTTTTTTATTTTTTATCTGATCTTAACGAAATAAAGCTTATTTTGTTCGTTAAGAAATTTCAGGGGGAGTATCGATGGGAAAATTTATGATACGAGTTACCAGTACGGCGCAATATCAATTTGTTTAAGAAAAACAAGTCAAGTTTTCATCAAAACTTTCTTAAACAAATTGATATTGCGCCGTACTGGTAACTCGTATCATAAATTTTCCCATCGATACTCCCCCTGAAATTTCTTAACGACCAAAATAAGCTTTATTTCGTTAAGATCGGATAAAAAAATAAAAAAATTTAAAGAATTTATTGAAGTTTTTGTCTTTAATTGTAACAATACCATAGTGACTATTGCTTGAATTTGTCTGAAAAAAATTGTCTTATGTTCTTTCAAGTATATATGTGTTACATGTACTTACTCTTGGATTATCAAATTAATAAAACATTATTTAAAAATATAAAAACTAAAATTGCTGTTTCGACCCGGAGAACGTCCTTAAGCGTAATGCGATATGTTTGTAGGGACATCAGAGAGTAGAATTGGAGGAAGATAGTCTTTTTTGTATAAGCAGGTAAGTTATTCTTGCGTCGTTGGAAATAGCTTTAAATTTGGCACTTTTCAGGCTACTGTAGTAAAACTGTAGGTGACCAGAATATCTTTATCATTTATTATCTTATTCCATTTACGCAAAATTTAATATCTATAGATAACTTTAATTTATCTTTTCTTAAAAAAGTGATGACCGGAAGAAATGAAGCCTCTATAGATTATATTTGTGATTGGCTCTTGGATAAAAGGCGCGAGAATTTAAAATTAAATATGCATTTTTATTTGATAATTAGGTATTATATACTGGAATATTTATTGGAATGAAAATGATTAAAGCGAAAAGTATTAAATAAATAATAATCAAATTAATGTGGGTTGCAGCTTAAAAAAAGAATTAACATGTTTTAATTACTTGTTAAAGTGATCACCAGAAGTAGAAAAGTATTTCAAAACACAATACGATTAGTTATTGAATTGCACGGTAAAATTCAAAATAATAAGCAATGTTTTAATCTTAGAAGAATTAATTATGTTAATATTAGAATAAATTATATCAATATTAAGTTTAGATTTTATTTTTTATTCAATACTTCACGAAAAAAAATATTCGAATAAGCTTATAGTTTCTAGCCTTAAAGAATATATCGACGCTCCCTACGAAAACTAGCACCTTTTTTGGCCTCCTTACGAAGACTAGCACATTTCAGAAAACTGCAACGAAAACTAGCATAACTCACGACTTTGCCGCGAATACTAGTACAATTCGCGAGGTTGCCACGAAAACTAGCATCATTCACGAGTTTGCGCCGAATAATAGTACAATTCGTAAGATTGCGACGAAAAGTAGCACGATTCGCGAGTTTGCGACAAAAAGTAAGACGATTCGCAAGCTTGCCGCGAAAACTAGCACTTCGCGTTACCGTATTAATTTACATAAGAGGCAGTGGAATGTGCTAGTCTTCGCCGTAATCAAGCGGATCGGGCTAGTCTTCAACGCAAATCAATGGGGCGTGCTAGTCTTCGTGGCCAACGCTGAAATGGACTAGGCTTCGTGGCAATCTGAATCGTGCTAGTCTTCTTAGGGAGCGTCGATATGTAACATTAATATTTACATCGAGAGTTACGAGTTTGAAAAAATTTTCATTCGACTGGCCGGCCGCCTTATGAGGAGAGCGGTGCGACTAATCGATGACAATCGAAAGAATTCTCCTACTATATTTGAAAACGTTTTCTTTATTTAAGAAAAAACCTCAAGTAAAACAAACCGCACGATGTACTTATTGGTTAAACATCAAATATCGTTTGACAAAAAACGCACTACATTTTTTTCCTGTCGGTGCTTGTGAGACGATATCTATATTTATTATTAATGATAAAAGTAAAAGTCTCATTCGCTTACATGTATATATCATACAAGTGCATCGAGAACAATTGCTGAGAAGACACGGGAATAAATTTTTACTTATTTTTTCTTTATCTGCTTTAAAAACTACATTGTTACATCTCTCGTTTCCGAGTGGAAGTGTTGCTTTTTCTTTGAACTAACGAAAAGAAAGTAGCAATCATCGCATGTCGAGAACATTAAAATTAAAATTTTTTCTTCACAAGAAAACGTCGTTGAAACTTAATAGTCATTAAAATATAATTGCTAAACATTTCGAAGCAAAGCAAAGAAAAAAAATAAAAACAGTCGCTGGCACAAAAGCGTAAAGAAGTAAAAAAATAACGTAAAAAAATGTTGATTCAGCTATCTTTTGCAAAATACACAATAACATAACATTGGTTCGGGAAATTTCGAACCTCTTCCCTCTACCGTCTTTTTTGCCATATAGTCCGCCAAAGGAAGAGGACATCTTTTTTTTCGCTCTATATATATTAAATAAAAAAGAAGCGACGCTAATAAAAATCACAACAACGCGCAAATACTGTCAAGTTTTGTACGGCCTTTTATGCGTTGGGGCTGTATATGAGTAATTCCGCCGAACTTTTTAAATTTGAGCTAGAGTGAAATTGAAAAAAAAAATTAAGAGCACACTTTCACATGACCTTTTTTTCCTTTCTAGACCTTAAATAATGAAAAAGTGGTAGCGTTACTCATTTTTTTTTCAAAGCTATTTTTTTTACCGGAAAACTCATATGAAAGCTATGGGAACATCTAGTAGTTCGTGATAATGTTTTTTGTATAAAAGTCGTCGGTTTTTATGTAGTAAGTAAAAAACTACTTACTTGCCTATTTCGACATGCGGTATATGTTTTAGTTAGGGATAAAATGTATCGATCATGCTACACAAAAGTTATTTTTCATTGACCTTGTTAGTGTGCCAGCGATTGATTGTGTTTTTTAAAACGAGTTTCGTTTTTAATAACGTCATTCAAAGTAATGTAAAATAAATTAATAAATTCTATAAGCGGCACAATGATGACTAATAATACATCATATTATTTGTTATGCTAAAACAAAGGTTTTTCCATTATAAAGACCTAAAAAAATGCAAAGCCATTTTTTAAAAAGCAGTATAGAGAAAAAAATTCAATATTTGCAAAAATCTGGTAACCCTTAAATAACATTATGTAAGTCGTTTATGAATAGGCACACATATCTGTAGTTGACTTCTTGAAAGTACATGTTAAGACAATTGTGAAAAAACTTTTTTCAAATGATTTAGAGAAAAGCTAGTTTTTTAATCGCATAAAGAAGATAATAATTTGTACGAGTACCACTTGAGTATGCCTTTAATTTTAGTCTTTCTCCTTACCATACGTAATTTGTACGATTCTAAATTGGGTTTTGGTACCAAGATGATGTTCTTCTAACCCCATTTAAGAACTGTAATCTGCATAGAATTCCATGTAGTGAGTATATCTAAAGATATCAAAGAGTAACTCGAATTTCAAAAGTACCGCGGAATTACTCATATATATGCTTTTCGATTGGACAGTTTTTACGTACGCGCGACGATGAATGAAAAACAGAACCGACAAAGTATCTTATGCTTGTAGCACTGATTAACACGACACTTTTTTTAAATGTTTTAACTCCTTTATTTTCCTCAATAATTCTACTTACTTATAATGCTTGAAACTCTATTAGAAGCTGCAAGCGCCATAGTCACGTTATGCTACGTATTTTATTTTTCATTATTTATAAAAATGCAATCGCAACTTTTCTCGGTGCTCGCACATTATCAATATTTCACTTTTCCCATTAACAAAAAACAATTATAGGACAAAGTACAAAGTAAAATAAACAGTTCATAAATAAACAATGACATCTATAAGTATAAAGAAAATATAACAAACAATTTTTTCAACTTGATCCATGCGCTTCCCGTGAGACGGATTTTGGTTACGGTGTCTGTAGTTTTTTTTATAATTATTTTATAATTACTTTTTTATTCATACATGTAATTCGTTAAATCTACGGCTTCACAATTAAAATTCGTATTCAAAATTTTAATTGAAAATTAAAATTAATTCTAATTAATTAATTTTAATTCAAAATTTTGTATTCGTTAAGAGTAAATGTACTACAGTATTATATCAATTATTGAAGATGCATCAAAATTAAAAGAAAAAGATTTCCGGCTTATAAGGAATAAATTATTCTTTGTATGTTTAAGAAAAAAAGTGCATAGAGCGCGCGCAGCGCGCAAGGATTTGGCTAGTTATTTTAAAAATAAGAAAATTCTATTTGCATTATAGTGGTTATACTCACAAGGTGGGAAACGGATTTCGACGGGAGTTTATAAATTAAGACCAGTGTCTCTAATTCAATTTCATAGGTTCTTTTTCTTAAAATGTGGGTCATTTAATCTCTTTTGTTAAGAAATTATGCCTCTGCTATAAACTGCTATTAAGCTTTGTGTAACTAATAAATATTCAAAGATTGTGTAAGAAAACGGTTAAAAATTTCTCTTCTTTTTTTTTTTTGTTACCGATTTTAGGGGCAGTATTTTTAACCATATTCCTATATGTTCTCGTTGATTGCTTATGATTTCCTGAGAAATTAATATTTTTTAACGGAACATAACTTTCGTTTTAGTTTTTTCTGGTTTCTATTATAATATTTGTTTCAAGTTTTTGTAACATCAATACTTGAAAATTGATAGCCAATAGAAGTGACATCATTTTATTAACAAAATAAAACATATTTGAGATAAAATAGCCCATATTCCAATAAAAAGGGTCTATAAGATGGAATTACGAACAATGGGTTTCATTTTTAAATACCAGAAATCGACTATCAAAGACTGATGAAAATCCGCTTTGTGAAGGGTGTGCACTCTCCTTATCAAAGGATTATGAATTGTTGATCGAGGTTTTTCAAAATGAAAAACACTCAATGATTTATTTACATTAATAAATATGATTGGAAAGAATGATAATTAAGAACTCAATTCTTTGTTTTATTAAGTTTAAGAATGAGAGGGGAAAGTCCTTAGGCATAAAACCCCTCTCGAAAACGAATTTGTATAGAATAGAATTTAATGAAAATACTTTGAAGTGTGGGTTATGAACAACGTATGAAAAATAATACAAACGCTTTATTAAGTTGTAACGATGATCCGGAGAATATGTATTTGTGGAAATGATCCACACGGATTCGCGTTGCGCGAATCGCGTCAAGCAATCGTGGTATCGAACCACACGGATTTACAAATAGCAAATCGCGTCAAAAAATCGTGAGAATAATAATCTTCGAAGTCATCTTAGATCGCGTTGTGTCTGTAATCGTCTCGGATAAAGGTTATCGAACTTCTAAACTCGAATGGCATAACGACAAAAAAACAAAAAGAAACGCGCTCGTCTACAGTTCAACTACGTCGATATTCACGCCGCTTACGATGCGCTTCAAATTGTGTCATTATATTCTTATTTATAAATTGACGGAACAGATTAATTAACTGAAGGTAATTGAAATATATTACAAAATATTTTTGTGATTATTTTAAGTTATGGAAAACTAAAATATTCGGATAAATAAGTTATGAAAGAACAAATGGGAAATTGAGAAGCTATAAAGCTACTGTTTTAAATAAGATACAGATTCCTACCCGAATTTTTCATTATTTAAGTTTATTTTCAAGTTTTATAAAATTATTGCAGCCATCCACTGTTTGCAATACTTTGAGGAACAATGGATGACTTAAAACATCAGTAAAAATAAAAAATTGAAAAAGTATTATGTAAAATACTAAAATGCTGGTAACTATGTGATTATTTATAGGCTCTGACATCCCCTGATTTTCTTATTCATACTGTTGGTTCCGCTGATAAAATACCAATTTATAAAAGTGTTGTAAGCTCAAAATGAAAAGCGGATGTTTTACCGAGAACTCGAAAATAAATGATTTATCGGCGTAAAGTAGGACAACGATCAATCATTTTTTTCAAAACTGATTGGAAGTAAAAAGTTCAAAAGCTTTTTATTTCTTAAATGGGTTCTTATTTTATTTGTTTTACTATTTCGAAATTAAATGAATCAATAACTGCAGCAATTTGTATTAACGTCAACTTTACAAATTGAAAATTACTTTTTCATTATGGTAAACGATCTCATGAAATAGCAATGGTTTTAAATATTCCGTGTAATTAGCAGTTATCTTTATAGGACTTAACGATAATTGGAATGGTTAATAGCTTATTCATTAGATCTAACTCGCCAAACTTCCATTATTTCGAATATTTTATTCATTTTAGTATAGTCAGAAATAATGATTGAAAGTTTGGAATAAATGTTCTGCATTTGCTTTATAGCAATAAACGGTCTTTTTAAGTTATTTTTATCTCGTTTCAAGAGATTTTCAAACGGAGATTCTGTAGCGTTGAGAATATATGTTAATTAAAAAAATGGTTTAATTCAAAGAATAATATTTGACTACATTTGGTAAGTGACGAAGGAGGTAGAAAAAAATCTTCGAGCACTTTATTCCATCAAGTTGAGTAACTATTTCAGTTTTAAGAAGACAATCGGATAAGATAAGGTGATTAAAGCTAAGTAGGACAATGTTGCCGCGTTTAAAGTAAAAAAAGGAAAAAATGTATTTACTTTTAAAGTGTATTCTTCATTCCATTCTATCAAAAGCAAATATTTCTTTGTTCTACGAGAAGAATCTTAGAAAGTTCCTCAAGAAATAGATTTATCGCTATATATAATTTGAAAGAATAAAAGTTGTCCTATTGACTCGTCTGTCAATTGCCATGGAGGACATTGGAAAAAAACAACGATTCAAGGACGTTAGTATTACTTTAGGTTTAATGAAAGTATTGTGGGTATAATGAATATTGCTGGTAACGAGAAAATAGACAGACTGGTGAACAAACGCTCTCGACAGCTGATAACCAAGCATTGCACAGTTAGGATATCTACCTGCACTGAAAAAACGTCGGCTGAAAAAAACGTTCCGCTTTTTTAAGCGACCACGTCCCCCCCATTTTCACACAATCGATCCGCCAGTTTTGGTAGAATAATTACACCAAACCCGAGCGACCGAGCATGAGGAGCAATGCTGCGCTTTGGTGTTGGCGCAATGATTATACCTCGTGGTGTAAAATTTCTACCAAAACTGACGACTGTCTCTAATACTCCGAGTATAGTAAATAAGCGTTTCTATAGTCAACGGTTGTACTTTTTGATACAATTTTTCTGTTAACGTTTTTTCAGTGTGTGTGATACATTAACTACCTACATTTGGCTGGAAATAAAACTTAAATAGGATCATTCAATAGGAATAGGAATTCAATCTTCAATAGAAAAAGGCTCATTGGACAGGTGGACCACCTACACAGACCGAGTAGCCAGAACCAAGGTCAGTCTGGATGGTGTGGGATCGCACAAGTGGTGATCTAGCACCTTCTGTGTATCACTGGCCGACTTTTGCGGATCTGAGACTGAGGGTGCAGAGGGAGGCCTTTTCGAACCCAGACAATTAGTTAAGCCTAATCTCGATATATCGAGTTGCTCACATCATTCATATCAGATTTAGCAGGCTATAAGTGAGCTAAATCGTGCACAGGAGCAAAGTCAAATGAGTGAAAATTAGTGACAGCAGATTAAAGAAAATCGCCAGGATACAATGTATATATAGAAATTTTTCAAGGAGATCCTACCGAATAAGTCAATCGCATTACAACCGAGAAAAGAATCTATTCATTTATTTATTATTAAATTATAATTTTAAAAAACCTAACGCGTCATCAATTTTAGGTACAATCAATATTTACTGCCTGTAACCACGGATTTTTTAGTCCTCAAAAGCTCAAGTACCGCATTAATCCGCAAAGTCTCGAATAAATTCGATACGTCCTCTCATCTACGTTCCGCAAAAAGTCGTCCGCGTGTACTTACGTCCCTGTCGCGGGGCCATTTCGTCGCACGAGTGGGGTGGTTGAAATCGAGTCGAAATTTCGACGTCCCGCGTCGACAAGGAGGAAAACGAGAGAGAGAAAGAGAGAGGGGGAGGGGAGGAGAGGGAGAGAGAGAGAGGGAGAGGGCGAAATAATAAATTTCGCTGAAGACTGCATTACGGCCGTCGGCGCTGCGCTCGCCCTTTTTAAAGAAAGTTCTGCCAAGTCGACGGCGATTGAAAAACATCGTAAATCCAGGCATCGATTCTAGAAAGAGAAGAGAGAGGGAGAGAGATAGGGCAATGGATAGACGTTATCCAGCGATCACGTGGTAATTTGTAATGAATTTCGTCTCGTTGTTGCAGCTTGCGGAATTATGTGGATCTCACGTCGCTCGGATCTCGGCGAGTGTGACACAATTTTTGTTCGAAATCCTTCTAGAGCCGATTTTCCTTTCGTCGGAGATTTCTCATCTCTACGTTATTGAAATGGTATCCATGTAAACAAGTTTATGCCCGTTACAGAGGTGAGAGCGTGAGATTGTGCGTGGAAAATGTACCGTTCAATATTTTTTCATTCTGAACGGCTTAAGTAATTGAAAGATTATAATGTTAAGTTATCGAATTTATTTAAAAAAAATAATTGGATAACTTTCTGTAAGTTTTTTGAATGAAAAAGAAAACCGAAATTTACTTTTTAACCGAAATTATTATTTTTTGTTAATTTAAAAAAAAAATCAAAAATAAAAAATACTGAAAAGAAATAACTAAAAAAAATAAAATAACTAAAATAACTAAAATAACTAAAATAACTAAAAAATAATAAATAAAAAATCCGAGTAAAAATACTACCAATTTTGCAAAAATGTAACACATTAATACTGCTAATTTTGGTTAGGGAAAACAAATTATTTTGGTTGTTTTGTCTTCTTAGGATATCTATATGATACAACAATAGTGTGAAGAAATCTATTTTTTCTATTTTGCCGAATTTAGTGGCCAATGCCGAACGTGTTTGTGTGTGCAAATGCGTTCACCGCAATGCCTGCGCAGTCAAAGAGATTTTCAATGCTGTGTAAATCGAGGAATTCAATATGGTTTTGGCGAAGGTCAGATGAGCAACATTTAATTGATATGAGAGTTGTTCAAAATAAACTAAATATTTAAAAAACTTATTATTTCTATGGAAAAGTCACGCGGTATCAGTCATAAAGCGTTTCTCGTTTCCAGCAGTAGGGGTTTGGAGATTCCACCACTATAGTTAAGTATAAAATATATTTTATCAGGCACATTTCGAGTCTAATATATATTTCAATTTATGGATTAACCTAAGAATTTAAAATAGGAATAACAACCGTATAGTGCTGAAGGTAATATCCTAGACCCCGCCTCGATTTCTGTACAGTGTGACGAACGCGCTTATATTTCACGCGTAATCGGGACCTGCGCACAAAGTGTAATAACTGCGTGAGGTCGCGCTAATTACTCGTGACAGCGTAAACGTATAGTGACAAATATTGGAGCAGTCCAAGAAGTTGGAGTACCAGAATCCACGTTTCTGGTAGGAACCGAAACCATACTGAGATTGATCTCTTCCATCGTTCTTCGTCATCGTCGTTGCAAGTATTAACAAAAATTCTGTGGCTTCCCGGAATAACGACCTAACCCACTTGTACGTGTTTTCGAGAAATCGACGTTTTAAAATTTCTGTCATGACACTTCATATGTAAGATCGAATTGCGCGAGATGAGTCATAACAATGTAAACTTTTACAAAGGTATAGAGTATCTTTCGAACTCCACTATCAGCTGCTAGAATATATTTTTATTCTTTGTATAAACAAACAAAACAATGCAGTTAACTCGTTAAATTGTTCAAATAAGATAAATAACATAAATATTCATTCCCACGCATGCGCCTCCCAACGGAATATGCGTCCAGTCAACGGAATTCGGTATACCAAATACCGAACGTTACTTGGTTACTGTTTATGCACACACGCTCGATCGCCCGACAATCAAAGCTGTTGTGTTACCTTCCATTATGTATTGCCTTTGATCTTTGTTGCTATAAAAATAGGTATGTCATAATCTGTTTATTGCATAGTATTAACTTCAAAACGGTGCTTGTAATTAAATATAAATATTCAGTTAAGTCGTTCTTTCGGGCACAGGTGCAGTTAAGTGGTTATGCACTTAGCTGATATTTGCTCTTTGAACGCGTTTCAGATTTCTGGACCAAGTCTACATGAAAAAGGGTAGTTAGAAGGTGTAAATTCCGGTGCTAACTCAATTTTGACCCCCAAGTGGGTTAGGTCGTTATTCCTGGAAGCCACAGAATTATGCGCTGCTTATGAGGAATAAAAAATTGAATAGTGGGATAAAGGTCTCTGCGATGGTTGATTTATTAACCTTCAGAGGGCCGAAAAACCAGTATACTGTCTCAACCCATGATCGGTACTTTACAGATGGTCAATCCATGATAGAAGATACCTTTATTATTCATTTTGTTATTGCTAAAACGATCACGTACTCCAAATGCCGGTCCTCTAAAGGTTAATATGTCTATTTCGTATATATGAGTATTTCTCCGAAACTTTTAACTTATAGTGTAAAAAAAATTTCAAAATTTAATGTTGAGGCACATTTACTAAACTTATTTTTTTCTGTCGTAGTTACCCCATTCTCATTTCTAAACTCTTCTCATTTTTAAACATAGTTTTTTTTTGTACTGTAGTATGCTTATGCACGTGCAAGTAAGCATGAGCGTATGCACGTAAAACTGCGTTATACAACATTTTTTCTATTTAATTTTTTTTTTTCAAAAGAAATTTGTATATTATTAGACACGCCGGGGATTAGTTCAAGAAAACGTGTGTAGAAAAAAGAGCAATACATGAATTAGATCTATTTTCCGTTGTTTATGTGTGCCACGAAAAAATAATGATTTTTTAGATGAGGAGCGCATCGACATCATGTTCTTTAGAAGACCATAAAATATTACTCCTCTTTCAAGATGAACAATTTACGCTTCCGAAAATTATAAAAACAAAACAGTTGTTTTTTTATAACGGACAAATAGTATTTAATTTTAATTTTTATAAAATTGCAGCGTCACGGAGATAATGCTCTACATATTTTTGTTAATAGTGGGCATATCGTATCGGACCATGTTTTCCGAAAATTTAACAAGGGATGACAGTCTTAAAAAATTGGTTTAAAAGTTTAAAATCGTCTCCAGTACGCGCAGGAAATGTTTAAATTTAGGCCTTTTCTGATGTCTCATGGGCTTATCGTTATTTAAAAGTGAGTTCTATGTACACTTAGACAGCTAAATATCTGAGAACCATATAAATATGTAATAGTACTGTAAAAGTTAAAAGTTCTGTAGAATAAGGAATCTGAAGTGAATGAATTTTTATATCTAAAGATCAGGTATTAGTACACGTTATAATTCTTTAGTTTATGGACAGCGTCTCCGTATATTTCTACGTTAATGGTCTTCAAACTATAAGCTATATCACATTTTCCGGCAATTTTTGTTTGATAATATAATTAGGCATATTTTTTTCATAAAAATATATACACGTTAAATAATTATCAATTTAAGGTAATGAATAATTTGTAACAGATTGGTTAACATTTTTTAAACCATTTCAGCATGATTTTAAAGTCTTGAAGAAAAAATTCACTTGTAAAGAAAAAAAAAACAGTTGTTGGGTTGGTATAATTCAAAATAAAATAATATATTTCTTTATCATTATATAACAATATCGACGTAGGTAACCTGACTATTCTTCAGTAATATCCGCATGGAAAAGAAAATTATCCATAAATAGAAAAATTCTTTTTTTTTCATGCCCTAAACTTCTAATCTAGGTACCTTAAAAGCATTGCAAAACATCGATACTTGAGGCTTAAAAATACTCACTATAACAAAGCTTAATTCTCCTTGATATAGCAACAAAGTAAAGGTCATTAACTAGTTTAATGTCGCGATAATGGATACCAGCGTCCATCAATGATTACAGTAAAAGAACTTTTCTCATCAAACTTCTCCATCGCAGCCTGCGCGGCCACTTTAATATTCTATTTATACTAAAACCACGTCTCTCATATACAACCCGGTCAGTCGCAAAAAATCATCGCCCGCGGGACCGCACACTTTTAACGCACAACACACGCGTGCGCGCACGCGGCCCTCTCGTGCATAATTCTGTTAGCCCGCACGCCTAATTAATGCACGAGAGTAAAATAGCCTGCTCTTCGATAGGTTCTTCGCGAGCGAGCGAACGCGTGTTCGTAAACGCACGCTAGTTCGATCAGTGCACTCTCTGGCGGGTACGCGGAAAACACGCAGAAGCTGCGGAAATTTTATGCTCCTCGTGCCAGCTGCGCCACACGTTATCTCACCCCCTCCTGATTTCCGGTACTCCGCATCGCGAGCTCTTTTATTGCGCCATTTTTCTTGTTCGCGCGCACACCTCGCCTCCTGGTGTTTTTTTTCACAGGGAAAATTACCCGTAGATGATTATCGGGAGCTCTCGCGGTTGCTCGCCTCAGAAATGTGGGCGGCTCGGAGATGGCTTGATTGATAAGTCGATTTCTGCGTATTGCGCGTTTGACTGTGTTATTTTAAATATTATAAAAATCAGAACTTGTTTGTCTTAACATTGCTGGATGAAATAGCCAATGAGCCATTTTAAAAAGAATACAAATATTCAGAATGCTGTTGTACAAATGCGAGTCATTGTATTATTAAACGCTTTTATTTTTATGATCTTTATTTTACTTATAATTGTTTTTATATGTATGTTTACATTTGATATACTGTTAAAGTGAGAATACTTAAGGTTGTATGACCCGTAACATCCCATTCAAAAGTTAGTTTTCAACCTTAAAACTGCGATAAATAATTATATAAAGCAAATATTCAATTTTGAGTTTTCGCGATCTATGTATAAATGCAATAAGAATATTATAAGCTTTAAGAATTGGAAATCGAACCAAAATTGTAGAATTGGCATATCTCGTTTTAAAATCGCCATTATGTCTAAATTAACGCATAGGAAGTCAAGCTTCCTGTAGCGGGATGATGATTTTTCGTGCAGGAGGAAATTTTTTCGCGCAGGAGGAATCCTTTTTTGTCGCACGAAGATAGTCTGGGGAGGAATTTTATTTCAAGACTGAGTGTAATTAGTCTTGAAAAATTAAGTTTTCTCAAGGTAAAATAGCTAGGTCCATGGTTTTCCCGGCCGCTAGCGTGGACGCTATAGCTTTATTTGAACATTTATACGTTTCCTGAACCGTAATGTTACGCGATTGCGGCAGCTGAATACTCCATTGTAATTCAATCTAGTCATCGCATTTTGGATTTGTCGCCATACACGTTATAAAGTTTCTATCCTATCCTCTATTGATTGTGATATACGGGCTGAAGAGTTGCCTGGTATCGGCTTCCATTGCCTTTTTGATCCATAAGGTTTTATGTTGTGAACGAAGATTAAGATTTTAAATAAAAAATATGATTGCAAATTGGCTATGAAAAAAAGGTTTGTTCTGAACTGTGTATGCGAAAATAAACGAAAGTGAGCATTGTCCCATTAAAATCAGTTAAGAAGATATTGGGATTTGGATATGTATACAATGTATATACTCTTTCTTGAAAAACTATTATTACGATAAAGTTTCCTTACGGAAGAAGTACAACAATTTGACAACATGAAGATAACTATTCGCTGATAATATCAGTCAACCATCGCACGAACAAAATTCTAGTTTTCAAGTTTAAATTTTAGATCTACCGTCATTGTCTTTTTATGAATGTCTCTTTATATATAATGTCCGACCAGCACCGTCGTTCGTTTGACCATCGTTTGATTTTCTTTTTGTCCCTCATATATCAAACCTCTTCGATAAATCTCTTGAAAAACCGACTATTTCAAAGGGGATTTCAAAATCAGGAATAGATTGTCTCTGCAAATAGAATTCTAAATTATTAAACATGTACATTTGTAACATTTTACAAAAATACTCCTTCAAAACAGACATTGATATGATAAAATAGTCGACTAAAAGCTATTTTGTCGTGCGCACGCTAAAAAACAATTTGCTGATATTATTCAATAAACGCTGGCGCACAAATGATAAACGTGCGCGTAATTCGGATTAAATGCCGATGAATTAGCAATTCACGAATAGCAGTCGCCACGCGATCACGGTCAATGGATTTCAGAATTAACTAATTAATATAGAGGCAAATAATAACGGTATTATGCGGCATTATATCAAAATGTACAATAACCCGGCATCGATGTACAATGCACGTGTGAACTCGTTCCAGTTTATGCATCTGCATCTGAATTCGGCATGCCACTTATTTAATTTCGATTTAATGAATGGCGTTTCAAGAGAAACTGGTACTGACAAGCGAAGGACGGATAAAAGATTATCCTCGGAAAGTATGAGAAAAATTGGACGAGCCGTTCAAGTGCACTAAAAAAGCAAGAAAGAACGTATTAATTAATCCTTCGCAACGAATTCTTTTTTCCGAGCGTTTCGTGAGTTCAATTTGGAAATTTAACATAGGGTCAGTATTTAGTACTGATTCTGTATTTCCAAGTCAATGAATATAAAATTTTTATTTTTAAAAACTAATTCGGTTTTCATTGTATATGGGAGAAAAAATCTGTACAACACGAAAATTTTTCGTAATAAATTCAAGTGTGAAGGCTATTGAGTAAAGAGGGAAGGCCTATAAGGGCGGTTTTCGGCCCCCTACAGTTGAGTTTTTTTTAGAATGCAATGCGGCATTTAAGCGTAAGCTTTTCATAAATTAATAATAATAGTAGCGAAAATTAACAAAAGTTTGCCGTATGTTATGTTTTGCATAAGTTTCGTATAACTTTTCTCAAAGTTATAAAATAGAAAGGGCGCAGTGGTCTATGTTTTCGCCTGAGCAAAGCAAGGGTTAAAATCACCTTAGCGCTCATGTATCAAACAATATTTTTTGACACGACTGATACAAAACTTGACTTAGCGTTTGCTTTTTTATTCAAACATATGCGAAATCGAGCTTTGCGCACGGAGTGCTCAAAAATTAATTTGAGATAAGGCGCTATGCACTCACAAGAAATACATTTTTGATGTCCATAAATGTTGCAGACATACAGAATTTAACTCTTTTGCGTTCTTACCATGAAGGACTTACGTAATTGCGCCAAACTTACCATATGTTAAGTTTGGCATAGGCGTAAGTTTCGCATAATTTTTCTCAGAGTTATAAAACAGAAAGCATTGCTCTCCCGTATGTGTATTTATAACTACTAGCTATCGTACGGAAGTATTAATGTGCACGTTCTCCTTTTCCTAGTTGGCAAAACTTTTATATTAAAGAAAAGAGAAGCTATAGGTTGTCCTCTAGAAAAGAGAGAGAGAGAGAGAGAGAGAGAGAGAGAGAGAGAGAGAGAGAGAGAGAGAGAGAGAGAGAGAGAGAGAGAGAGAGAGAGATTTCGGATACGATTATTCTTAACTTTTTTTATACAACATGAATACTATTTCATGCTATTAAGTTAATTATTAAGTATACCTTTAACAAATAGAAACTATATTATCCTGCATAATAAGGCAATATAATAATAAATATAATTATTTTGTGTAATATAATTAATAACATTAATAAATAATACTTCTTCTGACAAATCAATCTCTAAACTACTTTGAATATCAGGATCACTACTTTCATCCTCCGAAACTTCACGACCCTTTTAAACACCGTCTGTATCAGTAAAGTATAATTTTTTCTTTTTAATGAAAAATTAATCGTTATTAGTAGTGTGTAGGACTCTAGACTGTTCTATATATGTCTTTTAATATATGTTTAATAACCTTAGTTTACTGAATTAATTTGTTCTATTTGATTTTAAATTTGTAAAAAAGAAATATTTATTTAAGAATTTACTCAATATAAACAAAATTTTTTCAAGAAAGAAAACGAGCGTAACGCAGTAGGTATTTGTAATGCGAGTATGTCACGCTAGATGGGAGTGCAAGTATACTTGCACTCTCAACTTGCGTTGATATTTACAGTTTCCCTTTCATTCAAGTTGCATCGCTATATTGCTTAGCGCGACTACTTCTCGTCGTAGCGATCGCGGTACACTTGGTTTTTATTCGAGTTTGTACACTAATGAGATACACTGAAATAAATTGTACGTTATGAGAACTGAAAGTAGAGCGGGGCACGTAGCCCAGGGAGGTAATTTGACAATACTATAAAAAACTTAGGTATTGTAAATACGGTATTGCGCCGTGGCTCAGTCGTCGTAGATACTGCATAAAGTGACGAATATCAATGTACAGTAGAGTAACAATATTTATGATGATTGAGCCACGTCGCAATACTGTGTTTACAATAAGTTTTTTATAGTATTATCAACTTACCTCCCTGCGCTACTTGCCCCGCTTTTCCCTACGGCTCTGACAACGATACTGTTTGACTGATTTTCCTTTGGCTGAATTTTTTAGGTACAGTAATTGTATGGTACAGTTGTGAGAGCCATTATACAAGATATAGTGAAAGCACTAATGTATAGAGTTCTTTTATCGGAGCATTAAATAGCTTATGATTCGAAATAATACATATTTTTCATTAAAATAATCTCGATTAATAAATACACTGGGGCTTTATTCAACCGAACGAGATATCGAAATCGATTCTAAAATTTTCGATGGTTGCCATTACGTTTGTCAATAATTTTCGTCACTGACGTCAAATATTGACGTTACTAGTGGCAACCATCGAAAATTTTAGAATCGATTTCGATATCTCGTTCGGTTGAATAAAGCCTCTGGAGTACAGATGTAACACGCAAAAGCGGATTGCGAACATGCGGTTAATGCGGCGGATTCTTTGACTCCTTCAGGTTATATAACATAAACATCGGCTTCGCTTTGTAGCGTTGACAACAAATAAATACAGGCGGCAAAACTAAATCGTACCGTTGTTAGAGCTATACAAATACATTTTCTGCATCTAGATAATAGTGCCGTTACATTATACAAAGAAATAGACTGCTTCAGCGGTCTGTAAGGATAAATGATCTGTATAGATACAGATAAATGATCTGTATGCTAGTACAGCAAATCGAAACTATGCTTTCTACAACCTAAAATTTTTTTCAGTATATATGTTTGACTATTTTCGACGTATTTCCACCTAAACTATATGATCATTGACGGATTTTCTACAGCATAATTGCGATTAATGGAACCACCATGAGCAGTTGAAAATAGTTTTTGCCCGGGTATGTGTAAAGGGCAGATGTCTGAACGTAAAATTTACTTTTTCGATACACTTATACAATACACATATGCGCAAAAATAAGCTTTACGCTCAGAAATCGGACTTTCCACACGCACTTTACGCACACCTGGGCATATACTATTTTCAACTGCTCACAGTGGTTCTATTAATAGTAATTATGTCGTAACCAACCCGTCAATTATCATATAGTTTCAGTGCAGAAAACACTGCACTGCACTGAATATATGCACTAATTACGCATGTACAGAAGTCTATTTATAATGACTAGGGTAGATGTCCGTATTAGTGTGGGTTTAAGAAACTCATCAGTTTTGTTGCATAATAATATCTATTTTAGCTGTATCAGAGATTCCGGACGGGTTTACATAGATAATAAAAGTAATAATCTACACGAAACAATTTTTTTTATAGAAAAATATTAATATTTACGAAAGTTACAAGCAATATAAAAAAAAATTTTTGTACGCATTTGTGTGCCCTAGCAGACAACAAAGTACATTTTTGTGTGCCCCGTATTAATGTGAGTGTACACGTTTGTGTGCCCCACATTAGTGTGTCTTGATAATATTATCATTGCCAACAAAATTATTTTGTTAACTAGTGCATTTATAATCAATTTCTAACCCTTGTTTACATTGAATGTTAATTCCAATACGGTAAAAACTGCTGAAGGTCGTCAATGCGATATGAAACAACGTTTGTGCGCAGACAACCTAACCTAACTTTTCTGTTCAAGCTCCGATACGAGCATGCTCGTATTGTATTTGTGCACACACAAATCTGGACAAGTCGTTTTTCACTGCCCTCTTAGTAGACACCATTAATTAAATATTAAAATCAATTGAAAACCTTTATATTAAGGTTTATTATATAACATAATATTATTTTATGATATAATCAATTGTATCTCACATTAAAATCCTTCCGAAACATTATTTAATGTTACTTTTAAAAATGTCATTTCTTAGCAAGTTTTGACAAGGAAACACCGTGACACACCGCAAACCGTGAAACATATTTTTGAAAGTTCTTTTTTAATGTTATAGTAAATGAAAACAAATTAAGTAATTAATTCTATTTAAACTTAATTAACTATACTTTATGAAAAAAAATATTTTAGTGTTACATTTTTACTCGTTCATTTCTAGGATATGTTTTAATAATAGGGCACACAAATATGGACAGGCACACTAATACGGACCACTACCCTATATGTTGTCTATGACCATAAGGCGCGAACAAAAATTTAGGATTTTATTTTATTTTTGTTCTCTCTCCAAAAAAATCGTAGATCTAGCACACATGGTTTGGTAGGTATTTACATCTTCTATATTCATTTAAAAAAATGTCGGTTTTGAGAAAATTGCATTTTTTCAAAAAGTGCATTTTTTTTAGTAAAAACTGCACAACTTATGCATTTTTTTATTTTTATGCAAATAGCATGCAGGGGGGTGAGAGAGGGCTTTAAACGGAGTATAACCATGTATAGTTTACTCAAAAGCTTAAAAAACTCGTAAAATGGCAGCAGTTTGAAGATCACCTTGCAAAATAAAATTTCAAAGTTATGATTTTGTAAAAAATTGTTAACATTGCCAACAGAGTGCAACTTTAGTGCAATCGAAAAAATACGTGTCGAATCATTTTTAGAGAAGAACAGCTATACTTTGATTCCAAATTGATCGATGAGGTAGGCATACTCTGGCTGTTCGATTTGAGATGCATTCGGTCATATTATATGATAAAAAAACTTTAATTAATTTTTTTTTGTCAAAAGTGTGAGGAGCCGGAAACCGCCCTTATAGGCCATCTCTCTTTGTTTTCCGAAAATTGATGATATTAATATAATAGTAAAATTCATATATTCTTTTTCTACTTCTGTTCATCATACAATATTAGATGGATATTTACTAGATTTTTTGGTCTATTTTAACAATGATAACCCTCCAGTCGAGTTCCTCATATACTCTACTTTATCCACAGTTGAAAACCTACCTCTTCAATGAACTTTACGAAATGTATGATGTTCAATGAAATTATAATATGTAAAATTTTTCTTACTTTTACATCGATAAATTATTACTGTAAATCATTTTCCTACAGTTTTCTAAAGCAATGATAATGGTATACTTTCTAAGGGAACTGCCACAATCTGGTTAATCAATGTTTAAACTAGAAATTCAGCGGCTTCCTGCGAGTACATAAGATGTGCTCTGTCTCTATTAATTCAAGTACATAAATCTCCATACAGCCAAAGAAAATTCTTCTTCTGAAAACCTAAAGCAGCGATTTCAGTTTAAAACATACATCTCGGAACTGACATTCAAATTAACGTTCACGTATAGAGTATAATTGGCACGCGACTGGCATTTCATAACCGATAACATCGACGAACTCGTCAAGCCGTGCAATTACCGTCGATTATTCTGCCTCTTTTCTCATACTCCTAGTGACAGCCGTCCAATACCCTTCCGCAACAATCCTTTCTGCTTGTTCGCGAAGCAGAAAAAGCAGCTCGTCGAGATTAATCGTTCGAAAAATTCAATTCGACGGCCTCTCTCTCTCTCTCTCTCTCTCTCTCTCTCTTCCTCTCTCTCAATGCAAAGACATTCCTCGCACACAATCGTTACCGTCGAAAGGGAAGTAGCTCGTAGTCCCATTATCTACATATCTATGTGCCGATCGTCCTTTGCTCCGCGAAGGGCGAACGCTTCCGCACTAGCTTGCGCACTTGCTTGCGCTATCGATAATCGATGCTTATAATGCGAGGAGCCATCGCGCTCAGCAGCTCTCTCTCTCTGCTCCACTCGCTTGCTCTCGTTCTCTCTCTTCCTCGAAGATGTGTGCTTTAACCTCAATTATTCCAGCGTTTTACGGTGTCCTTTTGCTCCCGTACGCTTGCGCGGGAGTCTCTCTCTTTCTCTTCGGCGCTCATTGATGATTGTCAGGGATTTATTGAGTCATTTGGGCACGATGGAATTTTCGCTCTTTTCACGTTATGCATTATATAGAGGGGAATGGGAATCTTTATATGCTCGGCGAATTGATATTTTTCCCATCTCGCTGAGTGAATCGTTTGAGTGCCGCCCATGAGCGCTGTTTCAGTGTCGCGCCGGAGCTGCGATGGGTACTCTGGAGATTGCTCATTTGTGACGTTTATTATTCGGCGTTTTTTTAGCATATTTTTATAGTAAACCCGAGTAAACCGTTCTTTGCCAATAAATCGCTAAACGAACGGAGACAAACTGCTTTGTGTATGAGCAATCGTGATTATTTTTCATTGTCATCGAAAGTTTCTTATTTGAGTTTTGTAAAACAGTAAATTAATAAAGTACATCGAATTTTCGAAATTATAATATTTCAAACACAATTATTTTTCAACAGAATTTTCCGCTGATATTGTCGGCTAATAATAATAATAATTCGTCTTCGAATCCACCTACAGTTATTCTGTAGACTGTCAGAATATCAAAGGGAATAATTACGCTTTCCCATTGAGAATGGCTCTAGCGATATTCTATTAGCGTCTTTGTGTTCCTTTACTCTCCTCATTATTTGAACGACATTCATTCGTAACACGTTTTCCGATAAGACATGTATGATTTCTGCTGTGATTGCAACTAAGTCAAGATTGACAGTCTAATGTAGATAAATAAGCTGAAGGGTTATTAAATTACCCAATTTTCTTTTAGTATGATTGACTAGCAGCACTTAATATTTAAAGAATTTTTCCGCCCTTTAACCTCAAAATGCCATCTTAAATGTCATTTTGCGGCCTCGGACGGAAAAATACGTTACTGAAACGTGGACGTAAGAGAATTTTTACCTCATGCGACTTTTCGACCTCGCTTCGCTCGGCCGAAAAACGTCGCATGAGGTAAATAATCCTCTTCCGCCCGCGTTAGTAATATACTAATTATTTCTCCATAAGTAATCAATCGAACATTTTAAAATTAAATAAACCAGTTAATTTACTTTTATTCAATTAATTCCGAAAAAAGCGCCCGCGTAACAAACGCATATTTTTATCCATCAAAAAAAAAAAAATACCAATTAATGACTGCAGCAATCTTTCCAGCGCGCCTTTCGGACCATTACTGGAACAATTTTATTTTTTATTCCAGCTTCCCTAAATAAACAATAATAGCGTCAACGATAATCGAAAAATAACAAGTGCTGCCAGTTGAGCCCCGTCAATTTCGCCGTTCTCACACCGCGTCTCTCCTTCCCCCGATTCGACGCGAAAAAAAAAGTTCACTAATTGCGAGAGGCCGGCCGCCAATTAAATAAAACGTGGCACGTAGTCGACCCAGCGATTTCCGCCGGACGCGGATTCACTTATTCAGAAACACGGGAGGGTAGCTGGCGATCCCACGCCCCGGTAAATAAGTAACGAGTCAAGTCGTGTATTCGTAAAAGCACGCTCTCACCCATACATGTACAGACGCGCGTTCGCGGAAGCGCGCAGGGAAGAAAGCCGGGCCCGGGTTAATCGAGAATCATGGCGCGGAAGTGGACTCGGCTTAAATAAACAACAGTCGTAAAGAAGCGTCAAATGGCGAGCCATTGTCGAGATATGGCGCAATCTCACAGTCGCGCGCATCAGAGTAAACCCCCACACCTTCTTCTCTCGGAATCTATAATAGCTTCGCTCGGGGCCCCTTGGCTGTACGTCTCGAATCATTATGCGCGTACCTTCCACCGTATAATACAAGAGCACGTGTGTACACGTGTATACACGATTTAGTGCGCATGAATGCACGTTGTCAAGGGGAGCGCATGAAGCGATACGCGCGCGCGCGAGCGGTAGGAGGGAAAAAGAGCGGAGAACGGGGCATGAGATACAGCGAAGAAAATGCAGATGTATTTAGAGATAAGCTGGAACGAGTGACGATACTGCGCTCGCTCGTAGTAGTATTTTCTTATCCTTGTTTCCGCATCTCTTTCCCCCTATCGCGAGTCGAAGAAGAAGAAGAAGGAAAGCCGGCAGTTACATTATGTATGTAACTAACGTGCGAGTCGGCGGCCGCGTCGGGGAAGAGCCAGGGGACAGATACTGTAAGTGGTCCGGCAACCGGCCGCAGAGAGCCAGTAAATAAAGAATGGAGCACAGGTAGAAATGAGAGCGGAAAAGGCATGAAGGCGAATTTCACGTGATTGCGCACGCAGCACACCGCCGTTTTTTAATTTTCAACCCTGTTTCCTCCTCCCTTTGTAGGAGCACCGCGGCATCCTTCCAGCGTTAATTTTACATAAAGGTCGCACCGCGTTTTCGGTTTACGCAATTTTTATGCAGAATTCATTTTACGCCGTAAAAGAGAACAGCCGAGAAAGAGGGAGAGGGGCGAAGGGGGAAGAAAGAGCGAGAGCTCGTATCGGATGCCATCACGGAACCTATAAAGCTCATACCATCGTGTAATAGAGGGGCGCGAAGCCCGTGAATTTTAAAAGCATTGTGCGATATACGTGCGTGAGCGTCGAGACTTACCGGTCTTACAAAAAAGTTTCTCCTCCTTTTCTTTTTAGCGAAAAAACAATTCACACAGTATACTTTTGTCATGGGCAGATAATATGATTTCAAACTATGTTTTATTGGACAAAGACGCCGAGGAAAACGTAGGGGGTAATGAATTCTTTAGAAATTAGTTGGTATTGTATGTTAAGCTATAATTATACAGTAGGAAACTAATGTTGTTATTATACGACTGTAGTTGTTAAAGTATTCATAACAATACTATATTCTCATCAATATTTCTACTATATAGTAAGGCTTGTTATTCTATATTCTTTGAAGAACCAAGAAAATTCAAAGAAGTCAATACTCCGTCATATTTAAAAAATGGTTCGATAGTTGATATAAAGCAAAAATTTTATCTACAGACTAAAAATTACTTTAGAACCTGTCAAACAAGAGATAATTAAAATTTTAAATCACGATAGTTTCTTCGTGGAAAAAAGACGAAAAATGACGAGAGAGTGGCGCGGAGAAATCAGTCCCGCACGCGTTCTTTATTTCTCGTACGAATTTCGATGGGAGAACTTTTCAAACTGATTACTTTCCCGACCTGTGTACATTTAATCTGGCTTTATAAACCTTCGCAAAATTTCCGGTGGGGGTTTGGATAATTTCTCAGGATTGATACGCTTTGTGTTGCGGCATTTTGTGAAGAAACGCAAAGTTACGTGAAATGCATTGAAATTCCGACGACTTTTATTTTTCGAAAAATTATTTTTTATTTTTTTTTTGTATGCGCGAAAAATTTAGAAACTCTTTACAGGGCACGATTTAAGAAAGTTCAAAATTTGATGTAAAATATTCCTCGACGTTGAAGTTTGACTTTGACGACTTAAAAATGTATCGTAGGCGCATAACAGAGGAAGGTTTTTTTAACGGATCGCAAGAATTTTTCAACAAAAAGTTTTGTCCCTGGATAATAAGGAAAGAAAATTTTAAGGAGAAAACTTGCAGGCCTGCAAAATTTCTAATGAATTAATTAAAATATAATAGGAGTAGGATAATATTAGGGAATGGTTTTGGAATGTCTGTTTGATCTGTACTTCGCGTGTATAAAGTCTTTCTCTAATAACTAACTATATTTAAATTAAATTAAGTTTAAATTTAAATTTAAATTTTATGACCCGTAATGTCTCTAGCAAATGTTAATTTTAAAGTTCAAATCAAGATAAAAAATTATGTAGAGTGACTTCACCAGTGAATGAACGAATAAGGAAATTTCAATTTTTATTATTTAGTTAAGTGAATTAAAAATGGATTAAAAGCAAAAATCTTTTTTAATTAGTATTTTAAAATCTTCAAATTTCAGGTCAGTGACAAAATTTTAGATAAAGAATAAAAGTAGAAATTTTGTTTAAAAGAAATCCGTAAACATATCCTAAAAATCAGTAAATGAACACGCGATCTTAGTATCTAAATACGTTTCGCCAGTGAATGAATACTTCGTCAGTGAATAAACACTCAATAGCAGCGATTTTATGATTTTATTCTTAACAAGACAATTTCTTTTATGCAGAATCTTTATGTAAAATGAATTAAAAATTTTAAATATTCAAAAATTATCGTCATGTTAGATAAACAATACATAGAAAGCTTGATATTTTCATATATATTTAAAGAAAATGTTCGTTAACTGGTGACTGTTCGGTTATTGGGGAAGTTACCCTATTTAAGTTAGTAATTTTTTCTTTCCCGCAATTTTAGAATGAATGAAACTTTAATATTATAATCTTTATAAATCGCAAATTAAAAGTAAAGTTTTAAGATATCAAAATATTATCATCGCTGTGTTAACATCAAAAACAAACTTTTAACTGAAATGTTACGGGTCGTATAATCTTAAACCACTCCTCATTGTCTAATATTTGAAGAGAACTGTTGTAATTAGCCAAGTGTGCGCTCAATTTTGAATCAGTCATAAAAAAGATGATGTGAAAACCTAATGTTTTAACTACCAGATTTCCCCAGAAATAGCGACTCTTACCCAAACCCTTTTAAAAAAATAAAATGAAAATAATGCAGCGCTTCCTTCCTCGGTTCTTGCATAACATTTCATTAAAAACATACTCGGCCGCGCTTAACTGCAAAAGAGACTAAGAAATAAAGGAGAATAAGTGCTCAGAGTCCGGAAAAGGAGGCAAAAAAGGCAACGACAACGAAGAAGAAGAGGAAAGAGACCGAAAGAAAAAGCGCTCGCACCCCAGCTTGGCCCTATTTTGCGAGAGCCAGGGCCAAGACTCGACTTTCTCTCAGTCTTTCTCCCTTTCTTCATTTGCAAAGCGGCCTTGTTACGATGCGTTAAAAATTAATTCGTCCTGCCCAGTCGGCGGCGGCAGCAGCAGCGGCAACGCCTTGAAAACTTCCAGCGGATAAAAAAGAACAAGATAAACAGAGGCGAGCGCGCGCGCTCAGCTAGTAGTGGGCCCTCATGTAAGATACGTACGTACGTGAACGCGTGTATGTATATATATATATATATATATGTATATAGAGGCGCGAGACGCTCTTTGTCTTCGTTAGCGTAGAAGAGAAGTAAGTTTTTTCCACCCTCCTTCCCTTCCTCCGTGTCTTCCTCTGCCGCCCGCCTCCTACGCCTCGGCGCTGCTTCTTTCGAGAACTTCGCCCGCGACAAAGTGTTTGACATTTGTTTCGCGTGCCAACTAATGTTTGCGATATTTTCATGCCCCTAATCACGCTCTGATGTACATTTTACCGTTTAGCGCTGGCGCCGTAGCTGGTAGAGAACGACTTTTTCTTCAAGAAAATGATTAATGCGATTCGCTAGTTTTTTAACGTTCAATATCTACAAGTTGCATGAGTATCGCATAACTTCATTTATTATCCTAGCAGTGTAGTAATATAAGCCGTATGGGTTTTAAAGATTTTAATTGTAATTCGATTTTATTTAAATACTAAAATATCAACTGTTTCTAACTCACTACTGTTATTCATTTTCAATGACTTCTATATCAACGAGGAATTCATTTCAATTATTGAAATAATATATATGTATCAACTATGTTAACAGAAAGTGATTGAACGAAATGTAAATGTGGAAGAGTGAATTTTGATGTGAAAATAGCTCCACTAAACTGACCCAAAGCTCGTGTTTGAAAGCCGCCACACAGTATACATTTGATGTTCTGGGATAGCATAATCGTATCCTTCTGCCGATCGATGATCGATAAAAGAAAGAACCACGGCATGGTAAGTATAGAGGCGAACGCGTTGACGTTTGGCTATGGAACACTGAGAAAGAAAATGATCCATAGAGAGAGGGGGGAGAGGGAGAGAGAGTAAGGTAAAATAGTCATTACTGTTATTAATAGTAAAAAATACTATTAATAATCTAATACGTATGAACTTAGATCATAAAACTAAAATTCTTTAATCATTTTTAAGTTCTAATTTATTCAATTGCGTGATTTATTTTGATTCCATAAAGTTATGAATTTAAAAGAAAAAATGTATATGTATCAATCACGTATGAACTCGCCATTTTGCTTGCTTTTCACGAGCGTTATTATAACTTTTGTGGTCTCTTAATTTATGAATTTTCGCTGAATAATTGTACGTATAAGAATCACTTATATTGTGCACTAGTTGCGTAATATACCTTTTCGGGACAATGCTGGTGAATAATCCATTTACCATATACACAACAGTTTGTAAAATTGAATTTTATCCGCACGATGGTAAAAATATTGTTTTATAAATTACTTCTAAAAAATTGCTATTTTTCTTTATGAAGGTATCGTGTCCTTTAAACTGACAAATTTTATATATCGGCGCCCGTTACAGTTGTTACAAACGAAAAATGTTTTAGAGCTAAAGTAAATTGCATGATAAATCATGTGATGAACAGGGTATTTACACTCGGACCCGAAAATTGTAGTCCCATGCAGAGTTGCCAGATGGCGACTTTTTGTCTCACTTACTCTCGAAGAATGTAACGTTACTTGCATGTGAGTGAAAAGGATAGAAGATCGCCATCTGGTAACCCTGGACTCCCATGCTCTAAATGTTAAGCGTTCTTGGGTGCTAAATGAATACATCGGGTGCAAATAAATGCAGTCCATATGTATCATTTCGCTAAGTTGTGCCATGTTTCTTGTCTTAGTTGTATTAGAAAAATGTAGTAAGATTTCGTGTGTTCTTTTAGGTCATATGTCATGCAATAATATATATGTGTGGTATTTGGTAACTGCAATGCCTATATTGAAAAAAAATTTTAAATAAAAATAAAAAGTGGGAAAATAAATATGTCAGTATGCAAAACTTGAATTCATCGTCTCTTTGAGAAAATAGTCTCATTTATGCAGTTAGAGCGGTTTTCGTAGTGATATTCATACTATTGATATTCTTTTAGCGATGTTTCAACCTGATAAAAGATTTTCATAATTATTCATAAAAATATATACTGTCATACTTATTGTAGGAATATTTAAATGCAAATGCGCGTTTTAATATATGAATGTATACTAAAAAGTATATGTATTGAAAAGATGGGTCTGAAAAAATAAACATAAACTTAGAGAAAAAACATGATTGATTTAAATTTAAACAAAGGGCTGTCGAAGCATACTACCGAAACATTTATCCAATTTTTGTTCTTTTATGCAGGCTGCACTTACTCGGTCGCAAAGTTGCTGGGCGCACGGAAACTTTTATACTCGCTTCATGCGAATGTTTCGTCTGCTACGCTTCTAAAAGTAAAGACTTCCCCAAAAGACAAAACGACAGTAAACTCTTCATATATAACATCGAAATGTTCCTTCATCGTAAATCTCTTCAGTTTTCACACTTGTTAAAATAAATCCTTCTCAAGGGTTTCGACGGCAACAAACTTAGATTCAAGTAGTTTCAAAGGAAATAAACGTATTTTTCATTCAAGTTTTTTTTTTGTATTAAGAAAATAATAGATGGTATACATAATTAAAAATCACAATTTGTGCTAAAGTTATCTTTCTTGTACTTATTTTATTATTATTGTAAAGTATAATTGAACTGCCACTTCAACAGCAAAATAAGAATAGAAAAATGATTAATAGGCAATATAATCCTGTTTTAGAAAATTAATTTTTCTTCCATAAGTCAAAATCATATTCTTAATTTATCGTTGGATAGATCAAAATAAAAAGAGAAAAAAACTCTAGTTTTTTAATTAGTTTCTCGACAAGAAATAAAATAAACGCTGGATAATTAACCTGAATAAACTCCTTTATGATTTCAATAAAATGGGACATAGTAAATATGTTAGAACAAGTTTAAAATTTCATGCACTTTGAAAAAATAATAGTAATACATAACTTTAAATATTGTTTAACTAAACGTAAATGCAATCAAACAACATTTTTTCAAATAATACACACGAGAAATTTTAATATACTAGCAAAATCCAAACGCACTGCGCGGATATTATTTTGCTTTTGAGGTTGTGAATATATAATTTTTCATTATGATTGCACTTTAATTAGTTTAAATGATAGAGTAATCAGATAATTTTTCAATTATTTTGTTTTAAATAGTTAAGAATAAAAATTCAATTTCAAAAATTCAAATATAGCGGAAGTAGTGAATTTTCGCGCCTATTCCTTACAGGCCAATCAAAACTAATCTTTAAATGCTTCACAACATCCGGCCATCATTTTTTAAAGAGTAGATTAATATTAATATTAATAATATACAGAGTTTTTATATCCAAAATAACGCGGGGAAAATATCTTGAATTTTTAAAAAGAATAGTATAATCTTAGTAAAATTGTATAGCTTGTAGCTCCTGAGTAAAAAGGCGTAATCTCAAAAGCATTTAAGCCGATTTCAAAAGGCATTATTTTCAAAACTAATTCAAAAAGGTGCTCTCCAAATTTAAATCTCTGAAAATTTCACTGATTTCGGAAGTGGCATGCATTCTAAGCAAATTTGTTTATGCTTGAAACTAGTGAAGAGAGCTACGATAGCTCCATCGTCAAAAGCCTCCGACTTTCGACTTGGAATGTTTGTTTAGCCAAACAGAACCGTGTTCGAATCCCGCCTTACTCAGCGATTGACTAGCACCTTTGTGCCGCGTCGAAATTCAGAATTTTCACGTGCTTATCTCAATAGAGCTCTGATGTTTCGGAACCCATCTAAAACTCTATGTCCCCATTGCTATGCAAGTTACTAAGGGTGGACCCATTGCCTCCAAAGTTCTCATAAGTGTAGCGATGCAGAGCTATATAAGACTCACAAAGAGGACTTCAGATAATTGTCAAATATATAAAAAAAACTATTGAAGTTTTTATTATTTTTCTTAGTGAAATAAATTGCTAATTAATTAGTGAATAAATTGCTAATTAATTAGTGAAATAAATTGCTAATTAATTAGTGAATTTATTTCACTGTAATTTCAGTGTCATAATTCTTATTGTATAGTTCTGCAAAAAGTCGTCATCCAACTATAGTAAACAAATTAATTTTTCACTGAAGCTTACTATTTCCATAGGGAAAAAAAACTTCTCTCACTCGGACAGTGAAGTCGCCCACAGAAATACTCTTCGACTTTAATCCCGTGTTGCATATAATAGTTTACTCCCGACTTAACTTAAATTTGAAAATAGCAGAAAAAGATAGAGGAATTGAAAAATTACATTATTCTCGCAATAGTCTATGTTTGAAGCGGTTTATCGGCTCGGTTACTAGATGAAAAGTTATAAAATGTCGATTGAAAATCAAAGTCTGTCCAAACTCGGATTATACTACTTTCATGTAATTAGTATTGAAATTTTAGTCAGTCACTTTAATAAGTTCTCCAGTAAACTTATTATTTTTTTTAGACTGACTAGTAAACTGGTACATTTTTTCTAAATATCATGTTTTTATATACTTTAAATGACCGGACACGTTTTATGGATTGCACTTTTAAAATGAAATAAGGTTGTACTGGCCATTCTCTTTACGATCGTTGTAGTAATTGTAACAGTAATCATGTAAGTAATAATTTCTAAGTGTCAGCATTTAATTGCAACATATTGTTATCAACTAAGAGAACGAAATCAATAACATTTTGGCACGAGATAATCGACTTAGGAAAAGGGGCATAACATTATAAATATAAAAACAAAATCACATTCAATAGTTTGCAAGCATCTCTCGTTATACGTATCAAAGAGTACGTGTGTTAAAATTAGTCACGGTACTTCGAAGAGTCGTACCAAAATCAACAATGTAGAGGGGAAAAAAATTGAAGCCGTATAGCAGAAAGGAGTACGCATGCATGCTACCTTCCTAACAAGCGATCGTTATACGAGGCTGCGTGCAGGCATGCGCGCATCATTTTCGCGTTATAATTCGTTGCGCTAATAAGATCGTTATTTAATTTACTTGCGTTTCGCTTAACGAACGAGCTGTCGGGCCAATTATTTTAATACGTGTATGAGGGCGCGGCGAAATCGCGCAAAATAAAGATTCGTTCGTCGATTAGGCCAGTGCGGAAGGGGGAGAGAGAGGAAAAAAAGGGGGAGAGCTAATTGATTAACGCATCGGCGAACTATAACAGATCATTAAAACCTGTTTTTCCACTTGTTTTGAGGGCTCGGGTGAAATGCTCGTAGCGAGCTTTATGCGTCCGCTTCTACGAGCGTATGGATGTTCTTTTATAGTGTCTCGTTTTTTCTTCGTACTTTTTATGAGCGGTGTTGGCCATGCCACACCGCTTTTTTTTGCTATACAACTACGACAATTCTACATGGTAAATTATCCGTCATGTTAACGAGGGTTTTATTGATCGTTTCAAGTGTACGGACAAGGGAAAAGGGGCACAAGTTCTGTACAATTTGAATGAGTTATGTGCTCTTTTTCCAGCCGCACCCTCAATTAATCGAAGAGAGTAAGTGAGATGTGCTTTTATCGAGATACATGTATGGGGTGGGCTGAAAGTTTTAGTTTCTAATATGATTGAAATAAAGGAGATTCTGCAGTTACTCTTTAGTCATCGCTTTAGTTAAATGAGGAGTGGACAAAATTTTCCTAGAAACTAATCTGTCTAAAAAATGTTTTAAAACGCTTTTTATATTTTTTAAGAAAATGTCGTTTTAATTTGGCATTCATAAATTATTTAACACAAATAATAAACATTACTAATTTGGAATCAATTTAACTAATGATTAAGTTGCACGGTCTAATGCCTTGAAAAAGTTGAGTTATGAACATTTTTAGCGAGTTTTTTAAACTCATTAAAAATGGTATCCATTACGATCGTTATACTCATTTAGTTTAGAAAAGTCTAGGATAACGTTTCAGTAAAAAAGAAAAATTAATGCAACTACAGAATACAAACTTTAATTTGCTTTTTTCATAAATTCAAGATTTTTATTCCGTCTAAAGTTATACTAATTGTAAGATGTGCAACGAAAGTATCTGAAAACAATTTCAAAATAAGACTCCCAGATCTTTGCGATTTGTCAACTAATTTTCGTTTCCTAACTTTGAATTGGCATAATTTTGGGTAGAATACAATTTTTGGATTATTGAAAAAGTGTATAAAAAATGTTCTGTGGTTTCATTATTTTAAACGTTATTCTAGTTGTAACGTCACTTTTTCAACGTGATAATTAGTAATTACGGAAAGTTTTAGTTAATTCTTAGAAATCTCCATAAATTAAAGAACCTCTTTAAAACAGTTGGTTTTAAAGAAGGGTTCGTAATTTGGAATATGTTTGAAAATTTAGTGGACGTCAACGAACGAAGAATAATACAAAGTTCAATTTTTTGCCGACGTTTCGAGAGTTTTTGAAGAGGAGAGCAATAAAACGCTCGAAACGTCGGCCAAAAATTGAACTTTGTCTTATTTTTAGTTCGTTGACGGCCGCTAAACCTTAAAACATTGGGAAGACTGGGGTAGAACCGGATACTGGGGCAAAACCGCAATTCTCAATTTCTCGGTTACTACTAGTGCGATTCTTATAATAGATATGGCATCTCTTTGAGTATGTTCTTATTATCATTTCGTAATATACGATCGGCTGTCAAAAATAGCCTCGTGTTGACTTTAGAAGAGGTCAAAGATTTCTTAGCTCGCCTCGAAACAGTCATGCATAAATATAATCTTCCTGTAAGCAACATATTTTTTCAGTATGTACATAATCTTATTATTTATGTTGTAATATATAAGTAGGGGCAATTCCGTTTCTTAATTTCACTTTTAATTACAAAAAACGAATAATTACCTTTTTCCGAACTTTGGGGTAAAATGGGATACTTTAGATTGGGGTAAAACTGGATAACTTATTTTCTCTTTTCTTTTAATGTAATGATAAAATAAACTAATAATAGACATTTAGTGCGCTGTTCATACATTATACATACCTATAAAATTACTTTGTTTTTTGGTACAGAGATGCGTAAATGTATTAGAAAATTTTCCTGACAAAGACGGTCAGAAGAACATAAGGCTTTAACGATTTTTTATAAAAAAAAAATGTTAATTTATAATTATTAATAAAAGATTTCTTCATTAAACAACGTTTTTATATCATAGTAATATTTCTAGAATGTTGAATATCGCGTAAAATTCATTTTGTAAAGAATAATGAAAGTATCCGGTTACCCGCAGACTATTTTTTACGGGGTAAGATCGGATACTTTCGTAAATTTCTAATAACATTTTTTACAAATATTTTTTGGCTAACCAAGTCGATTTCTAGTTATCTGATAGTAACCAAAAATAATTCTAGTGTTAAATATTGTTATTATTTCATTAACTATTTTTAATAAACAATTTCCAAAAAGTATCCGGTTTTACCCCAGTCTCCCCTACTCTTTAAAACAGAAACAATTAGTAAACATTTATAGGATAGTAACTAAATTTCACTTCTTTTTCCGAAAACTGGTCATTACTTAATTACGGAAAAAATCAAATATTTTATTATAATAATTTAGTTTATAGAGGAATAGTTACATATCCAGCTTGGAAATTCATATGAACCAGCTGCTTGAGTACGATTTTTCACAATTATACTGTTCGTGCCTGTGTATGCTTACCCTTTTGTAGTTCGATATCGATAGTCCGCCCTCCCAAAGAGAGGCAGAAAAATATCGAGAGAAACTAAGGTGGGAATAGAGCAAATTTGATAGGAGACTTGTGTATAAGTCTCGTTTTCTCTATTTTTTTTTCTCGGCCCGCAGGGATGTTTGAAGCTCCAAGGAGAAACGTAGAATATCACGAGCACAGGACTCTTTTCTCTTCCTACGCGACTCGTTTTTCCGCGCTGTTGGGTGTGCGGCTGGTCTCATTTTATTGCGTGAGAAGAGGTGCATCGGTTGCAGGGACGTTACGTGCATTGTACAGAAAGATGATAAAAACGGATCTTGTACAAAGAGGAAGACATTTATTTAGCTGGGCTATCATGAAGTTATTTTTTTAGATTTAATTATGTGCAATAACGTGCGATCGTAGTGATAATTTATATTATTCGGAAAAGTAATTATGAAACTTTTTTCATCCACGGTCTTTTCTAAAAGTATTGATCAAACAAATAATTTAATCACTGGTTACTTAATTGATTAACGTTAATACGAATACAAATGCAATTCTAGATGTACGGTGCTCTCTAAAGTTGAATTAGTGAAAATTGCTCCACCATTTCAATTAGTAGAAAAAACTACTAATTTATTAGTGAATATTCACTATTTCATTAGTGGTTTTTTAAAAACTACTAATTAAATTAGTAAAAACTACTAATCAAAATAGTACTTTTAATAAACTACTAAATGAAATAGTGAATATTCACTAATAAATTAGAAGTTTTTTCTACTAATTGAAATAGTGGAGCAATTTTCACTAATTCAACTTTAGAGAGTGCAATAATTTTATGCACGTGCTTTTCAATTTTACAGAAGTACCTTTTTAACAATAGAAGAACCCAATTCAATTAATTTATTTAATGCTAAATTTTTGAAGTCTTGAGAGATGAGAATAAATTTACGGAGTTCGATAAACATTATTAATGTTGTAATAAACTTTATATTTATTAAATTCTGGTATTACATCCTCATTAAATTCACGCATAATACCTATAAGTAACGAGAGATTTGAAAATATCAATTTAACTTATTTATATATACGGTTTTCGTTGATCAAATACTTGATAACAGATTAACTTATTAATATACCGAGATACGATCAAATTTTAGGCTTCAGTTTGACACGAAAATTAATTGATACTTATAGCAGTGAAATACTAAATATACATTGATAACGGAACATTTGTAGAGAAATCTAATACATTCAATAATTGAAATGATTTGAAAAAATTAATTTTCAAATAATAAAATGAAGTGCCCAACAAAATTTATTGGCACAGTTTGAAAAAACAATTCATGATAAGAATGATTCTACTAGAATTTTCGGTCAATCAAATGGTTTTGAATCGGCCAACTAATGATTTATTCAAATACGCTTCCTTCAATTTAGAAACCTCGTTTTATTCACCACCTGTGTGTGAATATATATATATATATATATATATATTCTGACCCGCAAAAGCGAAAAAGTATTGATATTTAAATATTTAAACGACAGTACGATCCCTTAATGATACCTCTCCATTCTTGCCGTTACGCTCCGTTTTTTTTTCTTTCATCCTCCTCCTTACCATACACGCATCGCTCGTACCCATATATATATATATATATATATATATATATATATCGACATTCACTTCCTTCCTCGCAACCCTTTGCATTAAAAAAAAGGCGCTCGTTCCCAGGCGGGCAAAGTGTCTGTGTGTGTGCGAGAGAGAGAGAGAGAGAGAGAGAGAGAGAGAGAGAGAGAGAGAGAGAGAGAGAGAGAGAGAGAGAGAGAGAGAGAGAGAGAGAGAGAGAGAGAGAGACTCGACGGCAGCCGAGAGTAAAAAGAAGAAAAAGTGAACGCGGCCCTCTAGGCGCACGCGGAGACCCTAAAGCGCGCTGCGTACGTCGCCGTCTCTCTAACCTACTTTATTCTGGGCGTGTGTGCGAGGAGACCGTTCAAAATTGCACATCCACTATCTTAGCCCCGTGCGTGCTCTTGACCACGAGGCAGTTTTGGAATTCCATGAGGAATCGATTTGTGCGCCATCGCGCCTTGCGCCTGCTTTAATGACTTTCGAGAGGGAAGTCGAAGGCGGCGGTGACGCTGCTCCTGTATTCTTTACTTCGCTCGACGGTTCTGTGCCCAGGCGCACGTGCACGGGGCCTGTATACCTGCGGCGTAAATAAGTGAGTGAATCGTGGATACCCACGGAGGTGATTCGCTCGTTCACTTTGTGGGCTGGGACAGACGGGGAGGACGGATTTATCGCGCCGCAGAAGAGAGAGGGGAAGAAAGGCAGAAAATGAGAGACGAAAGAAATGGACCGGTTAAAGTTTCATGTGCTCCCTGGTGCGCACGTTTTGTAACGTAAGTATTTCACGGAATCGGGACTACCTTTTTCCACGGAGGAACAAAGATCAAATAGCGTAGGTTAACTGAGTTGACATTATAACGTTGTACGTATGCTCATTTCGTGATTTGATCAAGCGCAACAAATATTACACAGAGGAAATTTGATGCAAGCTTACTATTTGCATAGAGAGTAAAAGTAGTTCTCTCTTCGCGTCACTGGTACGTAGCTCACGTATTTATTTTGACTGGGATGCGGTAGAAACATTTTCCCAAGCAAATAGGACGTAACTATCTTAAAATGAATAATTAAAACGCGATATAATTGATACGTCAAAAAAAGTTCATGGAACCAATATTGAAGTATACCGTGATATGAATAAAATTGTCAAATGAATTTCTACGTTGAAAATATCACTGATTAAAGTTTAAATTGAATATTGTACGTGTATGTTTCATTCTCTTTGAACAAAATACTGAGAAATAAAAAATGTTTTTCATTTGTAAATTGTTGTTGGAAATCAATATTAATGATTATGTAAAAAAATAGTATAGATTGTGTAACGAATGAGAACTCGCAAATAAATAAATAAATAAAGGTGGACTCGACACCGCTTGACTACCTAATTCAAGAGGTGTATTCAGATTTTTTACACTATTAAATATCTATTGGTACTTCAAGTACTTATTTACAAAAGTATTAATACAAGCTTTTCAGTCAAATATACTTTTATTGAAAAATAAGAAAGAAAACGTTATTTTCGTGACAAGCGCCTAGTAAAAATTTTCATTCACAATGCACATTGTTTTCCAAGGGAAGTAGTGACTGAAATTTTTAAACTAACTCTGGATTGTCAAATGAGAATCGAAATGAGTTTTAGTGCGCGGCACTTGTGCATTAAAGTACGTAACGCAGGGTGCAAAAACTTTTTAAATCCCACGAGTGTCAATTATTTTCATTTCTCCAAGCTAAGTTTGTGATTACGACCGCAGTCTCTATAATGCATACAGTAACAAGTAGTGTGATATTTAAGAGGCACTTCAACTACTTATGGCTTAATGAATTTTCAGTGGCGTGGCGCACGCCCCCGCGAGCGCTGACGGCGGTAAAATTTTCGAAGCTTGTTCGAGAGCTATTCATTATAAACTGTATTCTTGATGTATTGTTGCTCGAAATTTTGCTGGAAACCTTTTTCTCTCTGCTTATTAATCGATTTAATATGCAATAGCTTTTACCGATTTATACCGAGTTCTATCTGCAAAAGGGTTACTTTTAAATAATGCAGAATCACAGAGCAGTTTAAAAATGTTCGTAAAAAAATTATATGGAAAAATTTCAATTGTTTTCTGCTGAAATACAATGTTCTTTTCTCTAAATCTGTCGGAATAATTCATATTTCATATATCGATTTCATGTATTTCTGTGTTATTATAATATATACAGTTTCAAGTGAAGTACAATATATTTACAGTGGTAAAAATAATTTTACGGAAGAGTTTGTTGCTATATAATAATAAGATTTTACTCGCAAAATTTTGTCTTGTTTGCGAATCTGTTTTAATTTTCTTGAAATTGTAAATTTATTTTTCCTAAACTGATTTTTTGCTTTTTGAGATCAATAATTAATTTAATGGAATAATAAATTAAGTTTAAAAAAGGTTCATCTTCACTAAGTGTCAATCTGGCAAGCAAATTTTCTATACATTTGTGTATCATAGATGATTTCGAAAAAAAGACCAATTACAAATCAGTGGTACACGGAGAAAAAAATAATGTTGTTCCTACTGCGTTCTTCTGTAACTCTAACTAGAGCTAGTCCAGTAAGCCAGATTTAATTGTATCAACGTTAGCTTCTCATGTTAGAGTAACTGGAGTCATCAGTAGAAACGTTTGTTTACGTCTCGAGGTCTTGGTTATGGGACGTTATTTACTGAACTCTTCAGTAGATTTTATTTAACTCCGCAGTTGGGTTTACATGAATACCGCCAAGTAAAAGCAACACACCTAACCTCAGTTAAAAGGCAGCGTTATTTTTTTCTCCGTGTAGTTCTCTTTCATAAGGTGTTATTTCAGATCTAATACCTATAATAGCTGCCTGATATTTCTAAATATCTTTAAAAACGAAAAGGAATAAGAGACTTTTTATAATTATTGGTCGGTACTGGGCAACTTTTCTATATATTACTTACTAGATGCCTTTCATGTAAGAAATTCTATGTATGAAATGGTAAAAACGCAAAGTTCAATCCTTTCACGACATGTCAACGTAACATTGTATGCGTGTATACGGATAGAATTTTTCAGGAAAAATTACCGTGAAATTCACGGCAATCAGAGAACAACCGAAGTCTCTGGAAATTTTTACCGTTGTCAGGGTAATTTTTACTAACCTTCCCTACAAATTTTCTTTTACACTCAGAGAAAATTTGTAGGGAAGGTTAGTAAAAATTACCGTGACAACAGTAAAAATTCCCAGAGAATTCGGAGTTCCCTGATTGCCGTGAATTTCACGGTAATTTTTCCTGAAAAATTCTATCCGTGTATATGTGCGTTAGAGCTTTTGGATCGCAGAGGAGGCTAAGTGGGCAACGCGAGAAAGTGGGAAATCAAATGCAACGATGAATGGATTATGGTATGCGCATGAATTTAATATTATTTTCGAGCTTTGATGTCGTTTTCATGCCAAAAAAAGACGCTAAAATGTTTATATTAAAATTATGTACAGTAAATTATTCATGTAATAACTTCTTCTTTATTAAAAAAATATACATATTTATATTCTTTTGTGCATATTTTAAATATGTAGTTTCAAATAATATATATTCAAATACTAATAAATATGAAAATTTATTTTGGAATTAACGACTTTGAATTCTTTTAAAAATATTTGAAAACATTTATTTTCCTTTATTTTTTCTTTCACTCAGTTATTGCGTAAGAACCGCGATAATTTTGCTGAGAACATGTTGTCTTCCCGATCTATGCGGCTTTCATGATTTATTGTTGGCTGTCTTTTCTCCCGTAATCTCTTTTGGTTTATAAAGGGGGGATTGTAGCTTTATGAGATAGAATATAGGTGTCTGGATATGGCGTAATTAGTACGCTGCGAAAAGTGTGCATCTCGATTAACCAAATCGACTGATGTATGCTACCCCTTTAGTTATCGATTATATACTGATACGAGAAGACAGAGACTGGATTGTAGAATACGAAAGGTTTCTACGCGGATGGGGGGCTTGGGGATGGGGGGTGGACCATTTCTATTTCGAATGTTATTGTGATGCTTGGTAACATTTTTTTATTTCAAACAAAAAGGGTACGTGACAAAAGCCACTCAAGGTAAAAGAAACTCGAAAACGTCATTCGCTCTTTGGACGTGTAGCGAGTCAGATCGTTGTCAATAAATCTTTTTTCAAAAAAGTTATTGTGCTTTTCTGCTTTATTTTTAAAACCGTATTTGTTCGTTGCATGTTTGAACCAAGTTTTGAGCTTCTCTGAAGCAAAATACATTGTTTTTGAAAAATATATCTATGGATATGTATACGTGCGTGAATATATGTGTGGGGTATGTGTGCGTAGTGTTTTGGTAACTTTTTTTCTTTTTTACTTTCAATAACTACGGAGATAGGATTACTTGATAAATGATTTTGTTAGAATGTTAATGATGGAACGGTAATTTTTCTCATTAATCATTTATATAGAGTAACAATAAATTAAGCAGCTAGATTTAATAATGTATTGGTATAAAGAAATACTTGCTGTAAATAAAGTTTGATCCATTATTCAAAGCGCAAAATTTGTTCCAAATAAATATACACTCAAACCTCTTATGGATCCCTGAACGTTTGCTTTGTCGGTTCGCGTAAACGTGCAGCGCACACGAGGAAATCGTCGCAAACACCGGAGAAAAAAATTGTCGAGTCAATTGCCGCTTCGCATTTTCTGAGAAAAATTATCGAAGGTGGGTCGCTTCTTCTTCCATACACTCCCCCCTCCCCCTCCAACAAAAACCCCTTTTCTCCTTCCTTATGCCCACACACGATTGGACATTTGCTGAGCAAATATTCGTGTCCCTCCTTCTTCTCCCGCGTTCTTCGCTACATAAGCCCCTACTGGAACAGCGGCTGTATATATATATAAATGCCAGAGAATTGGATTTTCCTCTACCCCACCCCCTTGAATCTCTCTCTCTCTCTCTCTCTCTCTCTCTCTCTCTCTCTCTCTCTCTCTCTTTCTCTCTCTCTCTCTTTCTGTCTGGCTACTTGCCCGGCTTCGCGGGACATGAGTTCTTCGATTATGAACATGAAAAGTAAGAAGAAAAGAGAAAGAGCAAGAAGTCGAGACTGAATTTGGTGGTGGAGCAGGCCATTGCTGGACGTTATCGTTAAACGACCGTCTTGAAGAGAGGTTGCGCGGGGGCGACATTTTTAGTCAGATTGGTATGTACGGCAGTCGTTCGGCAGGGATTGTTTCGAGTGCGAAAGAGGAGAAGAGCTTCTCCTCTTATTCTGTTTCGGCTTTTTCGGAGTTCTCGACGAGAGAATTAGTCCGACGAGACGGTGGAAAATCAGCTAAGCAGAGTGGCGAAAAAAGCGGGTTAACTCGCTTTTCTTAGTTAATTGAGAAAGGGAAGTAGCTTAAATAAGACGCCCCCAGAATTACAAAGTCCTTAGGTGAATTAGCTGACAAATACAGGAGGGCAATTTACTATTAGTAAAAAAAAACTATTAGGAAATTATGAAGGATGATTTTTTATACTGAAATTTTAGTTCTCTCGATATTTAAAATTCTAGATCAATACAGGTTTTATAACTATATTTTAAGAAAATTATACGTTTTACAATGTCTTGGAAAAATTGCGACTACTAACTTTTATTTATCGGTTCGAGTTAGGTTGAACAATAAGAATTGTGCTTTAGAATGCAGCTGTATACGTGTGTATCGTGACAATAGCTTACAGCAACGTAAGCCGAGAAAATACGTTGGGATTGCGCGAACGCCTTGGCTTCTGTATTCTAAGTTCTCTCATGGTTTTTTTAAAGGGAATCGTATTGTCTAATTTGGGCATGACGGCGTTATTCCAATATGGTTGGGTACCCTACCTCTTTTTGTGACTTGTTCCATTTCAAGTAATTTGTTTCATTTTCCAGCAATGCTAGGATGTTTTAAATTTCCATTCGTTTACCGCTTTCCCCGGCGTGTAATGTTCTTTTCGTATTATTTTATTTTATTACAGCTTTGGTTCATCGAAAAACTTTTTTTTTATATATAGAAATATTGATAGCAATTTCAATAAAGGATCGTTCAGAGAGGTATTTTCATTCAGTTTGTTTGAAAAATAAAAGTGTATTTGTTTTTGACAAACAAAAACTTTTGTCGAGGCAAATTGACATCAAGAGAATATTTTATTTATTGATACTATTCTCCTCTTCATACATAATAGAAACATTTATATAAAATCGATAATTCATTACATATTTCTTCGTTTTAGGAATATTTTCATTTACTGTATTTTAAGGATAAGTATTGAAACTAGTTTTCAAAGCCGTTCGCAACTGTTTACTGACATAGATTTGGTAAAAGCGTCAGCATTGAAAATCATTTAATTATATAATCCTACAAAAATTCGCCGAAAACCTATAGCCACTCTGAAATATATTTATTACAAGTCTGCCAATAAAAAAAGAGCCGACCGACTCCAGCACAATTTGCTCTTTCGCACTTTCACTGCAGTCGAACTGAAATTTCAATATATACCTTTTACAACGTTTTTCCCTCCAACGGTATCCTGTGCGCGCCGCACATACATACACACATGCATACTTTACCTCGCTCGCAACCGTCAAACTCTTCGCGCATCGCACGCATTGCTGCGGCGCGTTGTGTGATGCTCCCTCCTCTTCCTCTTTCATCTTTAGGTTCGTCTCCTTCGCGACATTTCCACCCAGATACACGCGTGCACGAGGAATCGAGTTTTCACTGGAAGAAGAGGGTGGGGGAAGGGTAAGTGCAACAGTAGCAGCAGCAGCAGCGGCAGTAGCGCCAGTCGCAGCTCTAGCCTTAAGAGAAGAGAATACGTAATGTGAATCGAAGCTCCTAGAGGATGCATGTATTCCGCAGAGAGCTAAAGAGAAAGAGAGAAGCAGTGAGAGAAGGGGAAGAGAGAGAGAGAAAGACAGTTGGTAGGTACGAGGTAGCGGAGCAAACGAAATGAGCCGTGGTGAAGCGGCGCAAGATGCAGAAGCTAGTTGGGATTGCGCAGTCGGCCGGGACCGCCGCGAGCAATTTCGCACGCGTGCGCCAGCCAGGCCACTGCTAGCGTACGGAAAATAAATGTTTGAATGATAATACTTATATATACGGGAAAATCCATAATGCTTTTAACTATTGTATAATACTTTTTTAAAAAATTTTATTGCTGCTATTAGCATGGCCTGCAAAGCACATTTAATCTATAAAACCAATCCTGCAATCCATATTAGTGTGCGACGTAGGCCTCAGCCTGGGGATGTACGAAACTGTCTAAAAAAAGTCGCTAAATCGATTACAGCGATTTTTTTAGACAGTTTTGTACATACCCTGGCTGCGGCCTGCGTGGAACTGGTTTTATAGGTTAAAATTGAAGATTTTTCACCCTGTCCCACTTATGTGCTTCGCAGGCCACGCTAGTAGCAGCAATACAACATTTTTAAAAATTATTACACAATAGTTAAAAGTTTTATGGATTTGCCCATATCAACACAACATTGGACTGTTATATTTTTAATTTCATTGCACTTCATCGATGTAAGTATAACTTTTGTAATTTTATCGGTGCATAAATGCACTTAGGAATCTCCTTACTCTTTGATTCATTAAAATGAATCGCCACTTTATTTAAAAGCCATTAAAATACAAAATCAAATCTCAAAATTGGCCATTGATGGGGGAAATCAACTAAATTCACACTGCCATTAAAATTCAGAGATTGAGAATGCGAACGTAATAATTTATTTGGTTTCCTCAAAGTAAAAGCTCCTTTTAATACACGTAAATTAGAACTCTGGAAAGGCTGAACCTTTCGTGAAACGAACGGCTTTGAAAAACAGTTGAGGCTTGTTATACGAAGTAAATTGGCGCGTTAGGATTCGAGAGGGAAATAACATAGTGTTGTACAGAAACGCTGTGCATGAATAAATCTGGGTAGATTGCCTTGGTTTAGAAAATTTAAATGAATTCCTTAATTAAAGCACATAGTAATGAGTTAACGAACCAGTATATTTTTAGTATTAATAATAGTTTATTTGAAAGATATTTTGATATGAGTAAACGTGTTTTTTAGTCTGACTATAATGCATTTGTTCTACTGAAACCATCTTGAGTATTAAAAATTCAACAATAATATATTATACATAATAATTATTTGTTAGAAGATGATAAAAATCTAATGTAATCGTACAATTTTTTTTACTGAATTTCATAATTTTATGAGAACTTGCAAATAATTAATAATAGTGGAAAACTGGAATAAAAAAAATGGCATGATATGTTTTGGCCCGGAATTCCAGATGAAATTCAGCTGAAGTTAGGTTAGATCCAGCTAGATTTTTCTACATGGTTGACCTTCCGTTGCCGCGGCGGATGCTGTACTTAAATCATGTGTGCCTTTGCACATCTTTCCTCAAGTCGTTCCCATATGGTGAGCGTAACTTGATGTTAGCTGCCATATCAGGCATTCCATACGTGACAAATAGACTATAACAATGTATTAGACCAACAACGGTTACAGAGTCAATATAAAGTTAGTTCTCGCGTGACGGGTACAAATTTGAACGCGTGGCTCAACGATATACATATTGCGACGAAGCTGCTGTTATATGTTAGAGTATGTCGGGCTGACGCTAATGCCCATGCATACTCCACTACAGAAAAGGTGCACGGGACTCATGCGGGCATGTCTCTAATCTAATTTCTCTCTCTCTCTCTCTCTATCATCTGTATACTTGTTGTTATCCCTTCTTGCATGCACTCTCGATCCTATGGGACAGAGCAGGTCGGGAAAACTATATAGCAGTCGGGGCTCTTCTCTCTCGCGCACACTCTCATGGTACAATCGCAGTCGCGGTATGTGGCTTGCATACGGGATCGGTGTGCAATGTCCGTATTCATTACCTAAGACGTATCTCGTACACATAGATCAGTAGTGGTATGCAATGAACTATTTACCATGCCAAAAATAGAGAAGGTTTCAGGTCAAACAGACCCTATTGTAAAGTCGCAATGAGACTTTTCTTTTTTTTTCAATGGTCCTTTTACCATGACAGATGCTAGAGTACATTCCCACTGTACTTTAAGGAGATTATGATTATGAAGAGATGAGATTATGTTAACCCTGGATGCGCAATGCCCCCGCTAAAGAGCCTGAGGATATAGAAGAGGAGTTATTTGAAATCTGGATTTCTAAAGAAAAAAAAAAAATCAAATATCATTGAAGTTAATAAAGAATGCGGTCTTTTATATCAGCGCTCGGACTACATTTTCACGTCTAGAGCCGCCGCACCGCTAGTTGAAGAGATGGGCAAAACTGTGTCCGAACGTGGTGGAGAGATGTTTGATGCGTGAAGTTTGGAACTCTCGCATATGGAAATTATCCCATTCTACGCCTATATGTGCAATTCTCCTGAAATTTTCTCTTAATTCGGTCACAAACACGATAAAATAAATTGTTGAGATCTGCAATAAGTTTTTTCTTGTTTTATAGACGACACAATACACGAAAAACTTCGGAGCACAAAAAAAAAAACGGTCTTGTGACACAGTTTTAACCGCGATTACATTTTTCTTATGGAAATTTAACATGGGAAAAAAATTAACGAAAAGTAGTCACTGATCATTAACCAATAGCAAGCTCTTAAAAGTGCCAATAATATTCCGCAAAAAAGCGATTAAAGTAGTATAACAGAGCTTTAATTTATAAGAATCGTTAAAATCGGATGGTTTACGCGCAAAGTTACATATATTTGAAAATTGCGAAAAATGACAAAAAATTAGCGATCGAATTTTCGTAGAAATTTTATCTTATATTATAAAACGAACCACTTTACTAAAGATAGTACACCAGAATATAAATATAATTTTGGAAGAGATAAAGAAACATTGTCATTTTATAACCTGATTGTATCTCTCTCATTCAACCGCTGCTGTCTAAAGAATAAATGGAAGTCAAAATTTAATTATTTCTTTCAATAAAAAAAATTCATTATTCCATTTTAGGATTCACACGATTTAAATCTCTGTTTTACTTTTCTGAAATTACCCTTACAATCATCAAATAATCACCACCGTCCTCTCCTCCACGACCGTGAAAAAAATAAGTACTAGCCACCTATAGACCTTCCTTTACGATGCCCTGACCGTCTCCCTAATTCTCTGTATGTCCCTCTCACTTCCGGCTTCCCTAGACCTCCAGTGCTCGAGCGGTCTGGCGACGGCCCTCTGGTTATGCACAGGGAAGCCGCTCATAATTCATGATTTCGACGCAGTCGCCGTAAGTCGTAGGCGCCGCGTGCGCGTCGCCGCCGCCACCGACCCCATAGTAATGGTACGCGTAGCATATGCGCGCGTTTGTCGCCCTCTCTCTCTCTCTCTCTTGGTCTCTCGGTCTCTCGATATATACATACATATTCGTAAATAGGATCCGTACGCCGGCGGCTTTATAGCGTGGCATGCACAACGTATTGGGCGCACGTGAACGGCTTTAGGAGCGCGGCTGCATTATTTATGCGGCGAGGAGTCACCGCTGCAGCGCGGTTCTTCGCTGTTTCTGGCGGCCGCTCGGTCTATTACAGGTGTATAAGGCGTCGCACGTAGGCGTCACGCCGGCGCCAAGCCTGGCACCTGAATTTTTGAGGTGTCTTATTCGGGCTGCGTCGCACTCAAGGTGTTTGGTCCTTTTCCGCTTGTCTTATTTTGGAGTATTTTTTTTTTCTCTCTCTCTCGCTCTCTTTCTCTCTTTCTCGTGCAAAGTATGTTTGGTAGTTAACATCGTTTTCCTTATAAAACGGTATATGGAATTCTAGTTAGTTTTTTAATTGGTATATGTACGAAAATCATTGTCTATAATGAATTTGCAATACATGTATTGATTTTTATCTTAGGAGTTTCTTATTATTCTATGGAGAGAAAATGTATAAGCAAGTACTAGCATGGAAAGAGTATATGTTACAGCTTTGATAGTTGACTTGTGGCACACCTAAAAATAAAACCTAGTACATATATCTATGTTGAATGGGTATTTTTCTAAATACACGCGATATTTAAAGACACACCGATGATTAATTATAATTCTAAAAATAATGATGTTATTGAAAAATGACTAAAAAAGATTTTCAAATTAAAAATTAATGCAAAAAAAATCACTTCCAGCTAAGATATACTTAAAAAACGAACGGTTGAAGGTTGTTTGTCTGTGGGGTTGCAAAAGCCTGAGAGAATTTCATTAGATAATTAAATTGTCCGAGCAGAAGGATACTCCGAATGTGTGTAGTATAAAGTCTCATTCAAGTTTCAAAGTGTATTCTATTTTGGGAGTGTACTTCATTAACGTAAATAGAAGCTTAGAATGAATCCAGTTATTGTAAATGTTTTACTTACATATACATCTTCAGTAACCAAAGGTAGGGAACATCTTTTAATGAAGAAGAATTATGCAAATAAAACGGGCATAATTCAATTTTTTGTAAAAAATATGATAATTTGCGAGGTAATGTGAAAAAAGTAATTTGTATTAAAATAAAAATATGATGAACATGCGCGTTTTGAAGTGCTTGTTGAAGTTAATACAGCTCGCAGGAAAGAATTCAGTTTTTCTTTCAAGAAAGACCATTAGATAATTATTCAGCCTACCTCTTGTACCATACTTTCAAATCCACTGATAAATTATTAAAACTCTACGGGTTCAATTTTGTTCATATTTTAGTGCATTTTTAACTTTAAACTCTCATAACTTTGGAAGAAGTTAATACTTTGTAATTCTAAAAAAACACTGAAAGCTCGTTATAACTAATTTTATTTTATTTCTTTACAATTATATGTAAGGCTTTTCAACCTACATAATTGAGAACAATTTTATCCATTTGGAAATATGAGAACGTCTTATTGTATATGTTACCTTATAAAGCTTACACACAAGCATTGTATATTATTCACAACACATTTACTCCTACCGCATAAACTTACATTATTCACCAAATAATATTGAGATGGAGTAGCATTTCCAGCAAGTATTTCTAATTAACCAATTATGTCTTTCTGCAATATCTCAAAACTAGAAGTAGATCTTATTAAATAGTTCAAACTTTATGATTTAATTTCAAATCGTTTAAATCGTACGTCGAGACAAACTACTCACTCTCTTTGGGAAGAAAAAAAAAATAAAAACAAAATCATCTCCGTATACTTGGTAAGGTTTTCTATCTCTGGCTCGCGCAACTTGTCTCGACTTTATCAAAGTAAAACTTGCAATTTTAAAAAATTTAATCAAGAACTTTCGAAAATGTTGCGCTCCTTTTCTCTCTCTCTCGCTCTCTATTTATTTCTAGGGTTAAAATTCTTGCCGGAATTGCATTTCTCCCATTCGTAACGCTTTTTTATCTCCTTCTTAGCTCCCTCTTTCTATGGATGACAACGACGTAATGGCGTAAAAAACTGAGAGTATTCGGCCAGACTTGCTAAACGAAATTCGAACCTTGCGTCCCTTTTTGATTCATTACCGTTTATGGGGCGTGGCCGGAGAATTGCAGCATACAGGATACAGCGGGAAGAGAAACTGTTTGATTATTAATGGAGTTTGTCTGCTCTTACTCTATTTTGCCTAACGGTTATGCTTAGTTATAATGTTTGAAAGTGCTGGGGTGAATGGAATGCGGACCATAACAAGAAAGGTTCGGACTGCACTTTCATCCTCTTGGTTATGACTTTTTTTAATGCAGTGAGTTTCGTTATGGAAAATTGTCTGACTTTTGTTCAAAATTAATTTTTCCAGAAGACTACTGTCTCGAGAAAGTGATTGTTGAAATACGAAATCGTGAATTTTATTGTTTGGAAAAGTCATTAGAATCTTTAAGACTTATACGTAAACTGGAATAATTTTTTTTCCCACATATACTATTTTGTTAGTAGATTGTTATAGAAGGCCTTAATATATTTAACGAATAATTTGCATCTATTTTCATCTTCAGTATGAAGGAAAGGTTCATAGAAAATTATTTCAATGTGGTCGAATGTATTCAGTATAGAAAAGTCTATTATTGTAGGTATTATGTTTTTCTATTCTAAAATAAAGCCAGCTAGTAGAGTATGCAATGAGATGCCCAACGAGCGGGTCCACAATAAAAGTAGTGATAAAACTCAAATCCAGTATATTTGAGATTTTATTAGACTGCAGGTGCAACAGTTAAAAACATTTTCCTACCGCGATATAGATCGGACAATGTACAGGAGAAAGTAAGACCCGCAACGCGGAGTTTCGCCTTATTTCCCCAGAGAGGACTAAAGAAAGGACCAAGGAATAGTAGGAGAGGGAGAGAGAGAGAGAGAGCGAGAGAGAGAGAGAGAGAGAGAGAGGGCGGGGGGAGTTTCGATGGTGCAACTATGTCCTCGAGAAATCTCTGTAGACAGCTGGTCTCACAGTTATCCGTAACATTTCTTGTCATTCCGAACGCTCAAAATGGCCCTTGCACGACAAAGAAGATCTTATGCTTACTGTAACGTGCAACAAAAAAAGAAAAAGGAAAACGAGAAAAGTAGAAATATACAGAAGGAGAATGCGTATTTGTCAGTTGGGTTTAATTAAAATAGAAAGAAAATCTTTCTTCATTTAATTAAGATTATGAGCAAATGAGATTGCAGTTTTTTATTTGGAGGAGTGAATGCTTTAAACGGTAAATAAGAATATTTTAGGATCTTTCCATGGATTAATTTTTTGTAAGAATATTTTAAGATGAATAAGAATTTTTTACTTAAATAGAAAAAGAAATATTTGTGACAGTCAAAATTTTTAAAATTCAAATTACATATGTTCCGATGTTTTTGAGGTTTCAAATCTGGAAATGAGATGATTAAAAAACGTCTGTATGATTTATTAAAAAATTAAAACATTGGGCTGATAATTTGCAAATAATTGATCCATACATGAACTGATTAGATTTGTGAGCCAATTAAGAAGGTGCGATACTCTAACTTTACCATCAATACTTCTTTATAGGCTGTAATTTAAAAATAGTTAATATAAAAAAAGTATCTATTTAAACCTTGAATTAATTTAGTTGAAAATTGACGAAATTTCATTCCAGAAATAAACACTTTGAATTTGTCGTTAGTTCGTCTTCAAACTTTGTAGAACGTTGTATTAGTGGGTTCCGTAGGGAAACTGAATTTGTTCAAGGATTAAATCGATTTTTTTTAATATTAATTATTATTACAGGTTCAACCGATAAAAAGGTGTTAGTATCCAAGCATAGTACGTCATTCCTTTAAATAGTATTATTATTAACGAATATTTTAAAATTAATACAAATTTTCAATTAATACAAATTGATAGAAAAATTATTATTGAAACAACTGTATGAAAAAATTTAAAAGACGTAAGGTGCTATCCAAATGCTTTGTGATTATCTTAAAACAAATATAGATGCAAACTTTATTTGAAAATAAATGAACATTTAGTTGTCTTGCAAAATAATCTCTCTTTAGAGATTCATAATTACTAAAATTAAAAAAAAATTTAGTTGTCTTCATATATTATATTTCATACCTTGAAATATGTAATATGTTATATTGGATTTTGGATGTTAATGTTATCGATAGTGGGAAGAGCAAAATATGCAAATTAAATAACTTCGATGAAACAATGTGCGACGAATTCTATCACTACGCTCTAACACCACGAAGCTTGGTTGAGCGCATTGCGGACTTATCAGTGCGCTGGAGTAGTCATCGTTCCGATGCACAGTCAAAGGCAAAGTCTGTGACAGTACGAAAACCACAAATATATCAAATAATTTCATTGATTGGAAAACGTATTATCTTGAGTATAACTGTATTACTCGGCTATTATTTGAACTTTCATAAAATGCAGTTCCGGATGATTCATTATTTTCCTGACTATCAGCGATATTCCCCTCACCGAACCTTATTTCATTTGCCTATATTTCTACCGGTGAGTTTGATTGAACCCCATTTATATATCTGTGGCTTCCCGGAAAAACTACATAAGTGATATGTTTCTCAAAATAGGATTTATGCCTTATTTCTTATCTTTGAACCGCCCTCTATCACGTAATCATGACAGAAATTACTAAAGTGCACTCGTTGTCTTGGATAAACACAATGAAAAACGCTATAACCTCATTTATTTAACATGTTTCCGGAATAACCACGTATCTCCATTTTTTAAGAATAACTCTCGGAAAAACCACATAACTCCACTTTTTTTCATCCAATATCCTCACTGAGAAAACTGTCGTAGGAAAATTTACTGAAAAACTAACAAAAATTACTATATTTGATAGCAACGCGGGGATATAAGCAAATTATAAAAAATGTTGCTATAGTTCAGGAATATTTACAAGGTATCTTAATAATTTTTACTACTACACATAGCAAAAAGTGCCCTCTACATGTAGTACTTATTGCGTGCACGCCGGGAGCACGTGTCTGATTGAGGTTATGTTTCTCCCGCAATTTGAGATTATCTTCCTTTTAAGTTATCAAAAACATCGACAATATCGATTCAGTTGTTTTATTTTTACGTTGTGCAGGTGAGCTATGAGTTATTTCTTTATATTATCATAGTTATTTATTGCTATCAAATAATCATCAAAGTTCTCTCGTAAGCGAAGGTAGCCAATGTATCAGTTCTAAAATTTTGTACTCAAGAAGCTCACGTGGGTAAGAGGTTAGCGCGTCTGCCTAGCGTGCGGAGGGTCCAGGGTTCGAATACACAACCACCGTAAAAAAAAATTTTTTATTTCCTTATTTATTTCTTGTATAGCTAAATTTAATTAATAATATATTAAATATTGTATAAATATTAGGTATCCTATAGATATAAAATCATGAAAATCAATTTTTTTTAAGTTTAAGCTTGGCTACAAAAATTACTATATTAGTTAGCAAAAGTACCTAAATTTCCATGATATCCCATCGTTGCTATAAAAAATAGTAATTTTTATTAGCTTTTCAGTAAATTTTCCTACGACAGTTTTCTCAGTGCTGGAAAAATGATACAACTCCACTTTTCCACTAAGAGAGACAGACGTTCCTTATTCTTATAAGTTCACCCAAGGTAGATGTATTAGAAAGAGTACACACATTTGCCCCTACACACGAAAACGACAGCTTCTCCAAGCTCCCGTGAGTGATAGATCATATTTATTGTGTATTGTTACCAATTATATTATTGGAAAAATAATATAATTGCCATTGAGACTGGAAAACTCACGTAACTCCACGGAATTTTTTTTTATTCCCGAAATAACCATATAAGTGAAAGTCGTTTTCTAACACATGAACGCTATTTGGTCTAGTTACTGTGGTAATAAATATATAAATATGTTATTTAGATTAATATTTATAGATGCAGTGTTGCATTTAATCTCATTTGTCTTGATTTAATACACCGATGCGAAACTAAAAACTCGATTTATTAGAAATTACGAAAAATGGAGATAAGTGGTTATTTCTGGAAGCCATAGGTATTATGTCCGCACAGGTTATTGTAAAGAGGAGAAGAAAAATCAAATCAATTAAGGTCTGTCAGATATGCATATGCGCGCACGCGTACGCTAAGCTGACCCACATTTTTATTTGAGCCACTGGTGCTGACGCTCATTCCCTTTCTCTGTCCATGCCCGCACGCCTGAACACGCGCACAGGCGGAAACTAACGTCTACTGATTTTCACGATTCACAGAGAACTGCATTGGAAATTTTTCAAAGTTATCTCTCTCACTGCTCCTGCACAATCTGCAAAGGCATGAATAACCCGCACGCTCACGTCTTTACAGGGAATAAAAGTCCTTTCGATTAACATAATTGTCCTTCAGGAAAGCTTATTATTGGAATTATTCAACGAATGAAGTTTTGTCATTAAGCGACTGTGACGTTGAATGCGTTCAATGCGCACAAAACCAGCAAAATTGAAAGATAAACTAGAACATAGGAATTAAGTATTTTCATGTGTTTATTTCAAGTATGTAAAAACTGATAAAATAATTTTTTAGTAAAAGCTTCCAATGCTGTAAATAATAATAAAAAATGTAAAGTATTATGTAATCTTAATTAATTACTACAAATGGTATTGACAATGTTTCACCCTGTGCACATTATCATCGAAATTTGCGATTTTATTTTTCATAAACTGGATATTATTACAAGGCATCGACAACGCAAAATGTGTGTCAGCATTGAACGCGCATACAATGCGTTCATACGCAGGTGAAACATGTTTAATTACGATCCTTCTATAATGCAGGTTCAAAGAGCTTGATTAATAAAGTATTCTTTAAGCGTGAATAAATAAATATTCATGTCTTAAGTAAATGAAATTATTTAATTTTTCAAGTGAATTAAAATGTCACTCATTCGATAAATAAAAGTATGCTATTAAATAAATAAATAACAGAGTAAATTAAATTATAACCTGAAACAAAAGATTTCCAATGGATTATTAAAACTTATTTAGTTTAATTGCAGTAAAAATAAAAACTTTGTTTAATTGGAAATAAAAATTGGTTCTTTGATGCAAAAGTGAAAATGTAGGTATATGCTATATATTGTGGATGGAATAAACTAAAATAAATAAATACATTTAAACCGATAAAGTTCGGGCTTTTATTATTATGCTAATTAATACTCGGAAGTAATTGTAGATGTGAGAAAAGTAGTTAATAAACCTTAGAAACATTAAAAGAAGTAATGAAGTATAAACAGTCATTATTAGTTAACTCTACTGTTGCAATTAATTATTATCGAATATATTGTATTGTTTTCTTACACTTAAAATATATTTGTATTTCATTATTCGAGTTATAACTAAGGTTGTACCTCTTCGTCAGTGAGACTCTGCACCCATGATTGCAGGCGAGCGGTGAGGGGAGGAAATGAACTAAAGTGTTGAGCCCAAACCACGAGATGAATATTAGTACTCCTATTCCAATATGTCCGGGTTCACAAGTAAGAATATTTATAGCTATTTGGTACAAGGGAAACCGGGATTTCTAATGCCATGTCAGTTCAGTTTGCTTTTGTAAGATTTCGATAAATAAATGGCTTCATTTATTTACAATGTCTCGCATAAGGATTTATCATATTTATTTCCCAAAGAAGCCTTATTGCACGTGAAAAAAAACCACATTGACACGGGGGTGTTACACCTAGTCGTTTCTGAGGCCAAAATTTCTTATAAAATGGTCCAAGATATCATCTGTAGCCCTATTTTACTCAGAAATATAGCATTTTCAATTTTTTTAGCATTGGCGCAACTTTTTGAGAAAACCATTCCATTGATTTTCATGGGGAAAGGCCCAAATTACTTGAAATTCATGCAGTTATGCATGCTAAAACCACAAAATAACATAAAACTCCATAAAATTTATGAATTAAAAGTAGTTTTTTCCATAAAAACGATATTATATCCTTCAGAAAATCCTATATTTTCAACTCTTCGTACTATGACTGCACAAATTTCAAGTGATTTAGGCCTTATTCTATGCACATCCATGGAATGGTTTTTTCAAAAAGTTGCGCCAATGCAAACAATTTGAAAATGCTATATCTCTGAGTAAAATAGGGCTACAGATTATATCTTGGGCCATTTTTTAAACTAAATTTTTCCTTTTTTTTTCAGCTGATTTTGACTTCAGAAGCCACTAGGTGTAAGACCTCCTTAATTTACTAAAAAGTTTTAAAAGTTATTAACTTAATGCGGATTCATAAAAGAACTTTAGTAGTATAAATAAGATAGTAACATTATTTTTAATTAATATCTTTCAGAATCTCGTTTTTAATTTAAATTGACGTGTGTTTTTTCTTAATTAACAAGGACAGTGAACCCTTCGGGGGAACTGATTTTAACGGGAATTGAAAAGTCTATTTCTGGTATCCAAAAATGAAGCCCAGTGTTCCTAATTCCATTTTATAGGCCCTTTTTCTTGAGATATGGGCAAACTAATAACAGGAAAGTTAAAATTAAAGCTAAAATTTGTTATAATTTCTTTGATTGCTTACAATTCCCTAAAAAATAAATATTTTTTAATGATTTTAGCTTTTTCTGTCTACTTTTATAATCATTTGCTCGTTTTCATAACATAAATACTTGCAGCGTGACAGCTAATATAAGGGACATTATTTTTTAACGAAATAAAGCATATAATAGAGATTAGATTGTCCATATCTCACGGCCTATGAGGTGGAATTAGGGACTGTCGGTTTCATTTTGCGGTACAAGAAATCGTCTCGCAAAGCCTCCATAAAATCTACTTCCCGGAGGGTGTCCCTTCCTTGTAAGTAACCAAAAATAGCAAAAGATATTCTTTAATCAAGATATCAAAATAAATAACACCTATAAACTGAAACCAGCTTTGATTGTTATAAAATTATTATAATTGGTGGAATCGATTCGCATTATGAAGCGAAAGGTTAAAGAGCTCTGAGAGCCTGACTGCCTAATAACAGCTGTTTTTAGGTCAGTCTCGTTCTCGTAAACAGGCAAATACTGATTGTTTGACATCCGCATTACTAACTTTCCCATAAATACATTACTGCCACCAGTCTAGTTTTTCATCAGACGAATAAAACGATGTCGTTATTAATATTATGAAAATAATGAAACATTGTAAGGAAAGAAATTCAATATTTACAAAAAAAATTTGAAGCAACGGTGTTATATGTGTAAAAGACTGTCATATTGTTAATGAAAAGTCGCACCAAACGAAACTTAATTTACTGAGTCACCAATAACAAACGCCATCGAGTGCTTGCTTCGTCTGCGCCATGCTTCTCTTCGTCTTCATAGTGTAATCCTATACTTTTTAGCGGGCTTTGTGCCGATTCATCAAATTTATAGTGTCTTTAGTCACCAGGAGGAAATATAGTGTTTGAAGGCATGATGGACCAATCTCTGATCAATTATAATTGCACAGACGACATAAAGAACTACAGCAGAGAATTTCTCACCGTGAGGATTCATTGGAGTGTTTTAAAAACTGTTAGTACTATTATTTCAGTATTTACCCAACAGTACAACTAAAAGATATTAATTTCTGCCAATGTTCTTATAGGTTAAAGTTGAGCCACAAAAATGTACTGATAAATCACTGAATTCATATTTTTCAGTTAAAAAAGCGCTTATTATCTAACCCATTGTACATTTCGATGTTTCGTATTGATAGATTTCTTCTAGGGTAATCAAGTTCTTGGACCACCCTGCGTGTCACGCACAAAATTTGGTCTTTCGCGTGTTTTTGGCCCCCCTCTTCGCTTCTGTCCCGCTCTGTAGATACATTTCCAGATGTATTATTTTGTAGATTTTTTAGTAGCATTATCTAGACAGTTATATAATATTTATGCACTCACAGGATTATTTCGAAATTAAAATCGACCGTTATATTGAAAGTCTACTTTGTATTTCTATTGAGAAAACCCCGGTAAGTTCACTGAAGTATAAATTTTTGGAATTATCTGAAGGATGTACATAAATATTTTAACAATTGTAGCAATTATATCCACAAACCGATTATAACAATTTTAAATTATTAATAATTGATTTAACAGAAAATTGGTGTATAGTCTATTTTTATATTTATATTTAGACACTTTTAGTTAAGTTGTCAATCTGCAAACAGCGTCCGAGACAATGAGGATTTCGATTAAGCCGTCCGTGGCTACAGGCAGCTGAAGTTGAAAATTCTGGTGGATGGGAATCAGTCTTTGGCGCTTGGGCATTCATTATTATATATAGAACTTTGAATCATAGCGTAATTCTCGGTGCAGTGAAAACCGGAGGACGCGCGCGTTCGCCACGCCGACCAGGCCGACGACAGCGACAGTTGCCGAATTATAAATAGGCCAGCGGTACCAGGAGCACCCGAGCCCATTGCGAGCGCTACACGCGCCCACACGCGGGGCCCATTGAAAATTAATGACGCAATCAACGGGATTGGCGGTCGCGTGCCCTCAAAAAAGCGCATCCGGAGAAATTGTTGCGAGATAGGGGAAGGGTGTGCGCGGGGAGCGTGCGCGTCACTATTATGCATTCCCGATCATGTGCAGACGGCCCTGATGCATCTCCGATCGAAACAATTTTGAAATAAATTAAAATTCTGCTATTTCGCAGTGAAATTTTAATACACGAAGTATATGAAATATACTAAAGCACAGGATTACTCCAGTCATATGCGAAAAAAAAAACAAAATTTGAAAATATACCCGTATCCTATATAATAGCGCTGTGCGCAAGTGGATTTCCCATATAGAAAATTAATAGAATTTTCGAATGAGGTAGAATTAGTTTTGCCTTCATAAAGAAAAAGCTTTTCTATTGTAATCGTGATAATTTTGAAATAAGTGAAAATTAATTCAAAATTTCAAAACCTGAATTTACTGAAGTGACGTGACGAAAATTCCTCGTTCGGGTAAAATTTTGCTGGTAACTACATAATTTAAAATTTTACTTGTGAATAATGTTATTTTTTTAAGCATTCTACCTTTTCGCGCTAGTGTTTAAAGCATTCAATTAAGTTCTGTTCTTGTGTTCAAAATCTGTTCTTTTGTACAAAAATTAATTGATCGTGTATTTTAACTTAATATGACACGCACACACACACATACACATGAGTGCGGCGGAAGGGGGTGGGGACGTAGTGCCCCTGCGCGCTTCGGGCGCTAATCGCCATCGTTTTCGACATGAAAATAAAATTTTTAAATATTTTTCATTATTATACCTATATGTTTCGACACCTTGCGTCATTTACTTGGGTGTGTCTGTACAAAAGAAAAGTTATTTGAAAATCATTAAATATTAATTATAAGTATGTTCGATAGAATTTTTTTCTAGCATCTTTTGAAATCCTGTTATTTTCACGTTATTTTCACGAACACAAAAGTGTTCGTTTCCGTTATTTTCCAGTCTTTTTTCGTCATATTTCAGCATTTTACGTGTAGCTCCGTTATTTTATGATATTTTTGTTTTATTTTTTTACTTTTCTTTATTTTGCATTGTATTTTGTTTTAACCAGCGTTTCCACGTAATTTTGCGTTATTTTAACATCTTTTTCTGTTAAGTTATGTTTTTTATTTCGTATTAAATCGTACACTGAAAAAAATTTTAGGCTGTAGAAACCATAGTTTCGATTTGCTATACTAACACTATTTATAGTGTTCATTTACCCTTACAGACGGCTGAAGCAGCTATTCATTTGTATAATGTAACGACACTATTGGTCAGGTGCGGGAAATGTACTTGTACAGCTCTGACAGCGGTACGATTTAGTTTTGCCGCCGGTATTTGTTTGTTGACAACGCTACAACGCGAAGCCAATGTTCATGTTATAACCTAAAAAAGTCAAGAAACCGGCCGCATCAACCGCATTTTTGCAATCCGCTTTTGCGTATTTCATCTGTAATCAGTGTACTTATCAATCGAGATTATTTTAATGAAAAATATGTATGTATGGCGAATCATAACCTATTTAATGCTCCGACAAAAAACTCTATACATTAGTGCTTTCAGTGTATCTTGTACAGCTCTCACAACTGTACGAATAATTTTACTGTATCTATAAAATTCAGCAGAAAGAAAATCAGCCGAACAGTACTGTTGTCAGAGCCGTACTTTCAGTTCTTACAACGTGAAATTTTTTTTCAGTGTACACCACACTGGGAGCTATTTTTTTTTACCTATGAAATATTTTGTTGTGGGCGATTTTCAAGATGCTTTTATTAGTTTAAAGGTTTCTTCCATCAACGTTGAGAAAAATTGGTATAAGTAAACAAATATTATACTAAAAACTGAACATATAGCTCACTTTCAATGATATTATTTTTTTAAAATGATTAAAGAATCTTTAAATTAGTAAAATTGTTTTATATAAGATTGTCAACAATAAGCTTTTTAAATTCAACAAAATTTGTTTGAGGGTATAATAAATACATTAATAATAAATATTTCGGAAGTTTAAACTTGACGATTTCAGTTTAGAAAAAATTGTCGAATTTTTATGGATTTGCTCATTCATTCCTTTGAACGTGTACTTTCTGAGTCTTATTTCGGATTTTTTCATGCAGCTAAATATGCATTTATACTTAAATCTTTTAAAATAATACTACCTATGGATTGTAATGCATACTATGAGTTGCGGGAAACATTCGGAATATTTCATAACTTGAATTCTTACAATCATTTTGTCGTTGTTAACGTTATTTGGCTTATTATTACTTATATGTTTTCACTTCAGTTTGCCTGATCTGGCCCTTTAATTTGTTAAAGCCTTTGTTTTCGAGAAAATCGTCGGGATATTTTATTTACGTAAAATGAAGAAACCTATAAGACAATTTATTGGATTTCTTCTAAAATTTTCCGAATGAATATGAAATATTGCAGCAGGATAAAAGTATAAACACGTGGGCGTAACGTTAAAACGAAATGTTCGTATTCCGAACTGGTAGATCGAAAATTAGGTGCGTTTGACTTTGTGTGCTTACACAGGCGTGTGCACGCGGCAGTTTGTTAGGCAATTTCAGCGAAAATTTGCACGTGCTCGTGCTAGGCAGGTGGCGACGTTGTATATACACTTGCATAGCACGGGCACTAATTTACGTCGCATGAAGCGAGGACAGGCCCACTCTTACACTTTAGGCGCTCGGGGCGGTTAATCGATTGGTCTTGCAAATAAATATCGTCAATTACTTCGCTTTTTGTTGCTTTTAATATAGCGTAGTTGCGCGAATGGTTTTCCCGTTAAGGGGAAGAGTTTCAGAGAAAGACTAAATACAACGTGCTTTCAGCTGCGTGTTGAAAGCAACGGTTAATTACCGCGAGTTTAGTATGTTGCTTCTGATCGAATTGTTGTGTTACATTTCGATCATGAAGTTTTAATGAGCTATTTCTACCTAACACGATACTGGTTTTAGAGACTGATCTCGTTTTTTATTTCAGTGAAAAATTCATACGCTTAAATTTATTATTACTAATATGAGTTTTCATTTGACGTGATATAAATGTCTTTATTTCGCACAAAAGAATTTGGTCCGATTATGGTCGATGATTGATAAGTAACTACTGATCAAAAAGGTTCCAATGCAAAAATAGATCTTTTTAGCATAGGTACTTGCGGGTGTAAAAATGTATAATCGCACGAAATGTAAAGTTTTGTATTCTTTATGAAAATATACAACTTATAATAAAAAAAGAAATATTTTCTAATTTGGACGCACTGTTTCAACTTAAATAAAAAAAGATGTACTTCTGAGTTGGTACGCTTTTGAAACGAATCTCAAGTTGGTACTTCATTTATGCGGAAACCAAGTTAGCACCTTTTTGGAGCGAACTTCGAATTGTTACCTTGTTTTACTAAAACGGTTTTGTACCAAATCGTTCAAAAATTGTTAAAGTTATTTAAAAATGTACAAACCTATCATCCATTGCTAGTTTTGGCACGACTTTTTTTATGTATGGTATACAAATCTCATTAATGCATATCTCTCGCTATAATAAGTTTCAACAAAAATTTATTATATTTATCGTGCAAATAGAGAATAGATCTTCTAACCAGGCTCTCAATTCACACGATGAAGACTGCGTTATCATTTTCGTATCAAGAAATCTACATAGATGGATTACGACTGTCGTAGCTCCCCTATTTAATTTACTCGTTTTACTTGAAGAGACTGTATACCATTTGAAGCCGTCTGATTAATTTTCTTTGCCATGGGACAGAGGCATAAGTCTACTCTGCAGCACTTTCCAAGTCGGTGATTTGAACTAACAGTCATGTCTCTCTCTCTCTCTCTCTCTCTTTCTCAAATGAAGTTGATTCATGACTGATACCAGGCGGTGAAATGACATTTATAACGAAGAAGGAAGGTTAACTTTTAATCAGTTTCTGCAGTGGACACCAATGTTTTTGGGCAATAGAGGGCATTCTATTTTATGTTTAACGCGTCAGAATAGATGGCAGGACGGCTAGTAAAAGCGTGCCCGAAGATTCTTTGATATCAAAGTGGAGAACGATATAGATTGATGGTTTATTTACACCTATATTTTGTGTTTATTAGCTAATATTATCTATTAACGCAATATTAAACATAAATGATTTTGTCTAACGCCCAAGTTTACACTTTCTAAATAGAGGTATAGATTTTAATGAAATAATAATTTACGTTATTAATTGGAATATATAATTGGAAACTTATCGTCCGTAAACAGTTTATTAATTATATCCAAGCTTGTATAATAAGTAATTAAAAACGTAACTTCAAAAGCTATATAGATGCTCTTTGACGTGAAATTCCTTTGATAACGGTGCAACGTCGATATCGCCCTAAACAGTAAATTTTCCTGTTATTCGGAAAACAACATTTCGTAACATTCTCATACGTACAAAATTCGAATGCTATTGTTGTATAAAGCAAACAAACACTTTGCAGTCGTCATAAGTATATGCAGGAGATCAAAATGGATGCTTTCGCCAGCTCAAAGTTCCGAATCAATCTTAGTCATAATTAAGAGCTGTCGCATGTGCGCGTGCGCGCGCGCGCCTGCACTCACTTACTCGTATATCCATTAACCAATGAAATCGGCCGGAGGAGCGTTCACGTACAATTTGCCATTGTGCAAATACGTTCGCTCGCGCGCTGTACGGTGGCGTCATTAGCTTAAAAGCTTGCGCGCGAAATCAGCGCCGCGACGAGCATTAATTAACCTTATTCTTTTTCCCGCAGCGTGTCGCGCGGCATAAACAAACCAAAACGCCCTTCTAGAAGCTGCATATATATACATATACTTATATGCGTATCACAGCCCCGGGGCGGAAAAAAGCACGAAGCCAAACGGCCGTCAAACGGTTCGGTCGAAACGAGCTTGCACGTGATTAATTTACTTTTCATCGCACGCGCCCGCAGCAACCCGTGGATAATTTAGTCCCGCGACATTGCGTAATTATTTATCCCCTCCCTCTGCTCCCGGCATTTCTCTTTCATCCCGGCCGAGCTCGCGCTCTCCTGCGGGACGTCTGCGTCCTTCATTTTAACTAGCAATCTCCCAGCGCCGCGCGGCGAGCGCGAAATAAAACTTAATGGCGAATTAACGGGCTGAGCTAGAGTTTGCCCTGGCGATGTATTATTGACGGCGTGGATTGAGGCCACGAGAGGCACCGCTGAAATTTATCGGTTTTGATCTTTGGTTCGCCAATAGGGTGGAAGCGTCCCTGCCTTCGGTCGCGATGCGCTTCTGCGTTAATGTTTAAGCGCGGGAGCACTTTCGTATACATCGCAATAATTTAGATATTCATGCTGCTGATTCCATTGTTTAATATTCAATTTTATGTGGGTGTTAATTGAATAATTTATTAATAATATCGTTTTATCATTCACTTAGCGTAATATCATTGTCTCAATACTATATGTTTAATGATAAGTTAGTGTGTAATAATTTATAATCAAGTATCTAGCTTTTCTACGGAAACGGATATTTTAAGTTGAGGAAATATAGTCGAATATTTCTCTTTCTTATTAATATCAACTGTAACTGACTTCCAAATACCGTATATAATTTACCATTTTCATCTTCCTGTTTTAGAAATGTAGGTCAAACGTTGCAATTGGCGCGTTCACTTTCTGATCTAAACTCACTTAATTGTTTCTAATTTGCTTATTTAATAAGCCTGCAGCGGAGTTTGAATATGATTATATCTTGTTGAATATGTATGATCAAATATGTACTCGTACGATTATTATACTTCTATATGTTGTAGGTTTAACATTTCTGATGACTATATAAATTATTAAATTTATACAAAGTATGTTTTGAAAATTATTCTTTTATTGTAAAATATTGTAATATTAATATTCTCTCTGAAGCTCATATAATTACAGAAATTTCAACGTGGTTTTATTTTCAGTATAAAATAATATCATTAAATAATTAATATTTATAGTCTTCATTTAAATATAATAACGGTTCTGTTTTAATGCTTGAAATGTTTTGATCAACATTAGTAAAAATTATTCGTCAATTTCAAAATCTATTATTGATGAAATGAAAAAAATGTTAGTTTAGTAAACAACTCCAAGAAATTTCTGAATTGAAAATCCGCTCTATCACCGTTAAATTTGTTTGCGAATCATGGATCTCATGCGCGTCTGCGAAATGCAGCTCCCGTACCCGTATAAGCGCCACTCATAATAATAAAATTTAATCTCCACCTACTCATCCGATTTAATCTCGGTTGACCCGGCCCTAATCTCGCCCCCTCCTCCGCTTGCTCTTCTTGCCTCCTGCCGATCCGCGTCAAATAACCCGAAGTTCGGCTGGGTAATCCCGCTCGTTGTACGCGTACCGCCCGAGTTTATGAATGCAGGACGAGTGCGGGAGTATTCAGTGAGGTGTACGTTTTACTTCTATTCGACAAGTGTATTAATGATGACCGCTTGTATATCAAAGTTGACTTTTGACCTACATGAGTTCCGAATTGTAGTTTGCTATTCATTATTCCTTCGTCATTCGAATTATTTACTTTTTGAGTTTGTGTTGAATTATTGTTAGGAAGTAGTGCTTCAATGCGTACATCGGCTTAAATGTTGTTTGATAATTTTCATATAATCAACTGCAAGTACACGATTTCAGTGAAAAAAAATATTTAAAAGTCGTACGTTATATGCAATAAACAGAACGTCACTATTACTTGCACAAATCAATTTTATTAATTTTTAGAAATTAATTTGACCAAAACGCACTTTTTATTACATTTTCATTTATCTAATATCATAGTATCATGGGTTTGATTTCCACTTGAGGTCTTTTACCACTGAATTTACCATGGGGCACTACCACGTTAAATAATATGCCAACATTTTGTGTGCTCTTTTATTCAGACGCAACTGTATATTAAAAGGCGAAAACATGCCTAGGTAACGGATAAATAAATATGATTGGGCTAAAAAATGGTCGCTGCATATAATTATAACGTAACACAACCGTTTTAATTCATTCTTTTCCGTTCTCCACAAATAGCCAAAAAGCTATCAACGCTCACTCCCCACATGCACATCTACTCTTTCTCTCTCTCCCTCTCTCTTTCTCTTTCTCTCTTGATTCCCTCCAGCATACACTCAGCCTATAAGCACTCACGAGAGCGGCAAGGCGTCTATATTGGCTATTACGGGGTGCGTGACACGTCGGTAAGCGAAACGGCGTTGCGCACTGCGACCCTACTTCCACTCTCCTCTCTACATATGTATACATGCGCGCATATATATGCACATGTTGCCGTGTATTAATGCCACGAGGGAATGCCGGTCTGCGCTCCGGCTCGTTAATAATTCCGACGTATGTGCTGGAGTGAGAGAGAGAGAGAGGTAGCATGAGAGAGCACCGCCTCCGAGCGCTCTATCAGGTCTATCTCGCGAGAAGGTGCCGCAGGAAGAGTGAAAGAGAGAGAGAGAGAGAGAGAGAGAGTCTGCCCCCCCCCATGACGCGTCGTTCCGCGGTTTTGCCTTTTTACAGCTGAAAGTAAGTATTGTGATGCGTGCTGGTGACTGCTTGGGAGCAAGGGAATAACGGAACAAGACACTACACGCGAGAGGCTGTTGGAAATGGTTGAAGTAGGTTTTTGAGTGAATTCTGAGTGAAAATATTTTTGCGAAATTTATATGGTTCATAGAAAATGTAGCTTTACATATTACTAAAGTTCGTGTAAAGAAAATGCAGCTTTCTCAAAGAATCTCAAGTAAAAGAACAACACATTGATATTTTTTAATAAATAAGTATGCCTGAAGAGATTTTTTTCTTTAGAACTCTTGAAGTCACGATGATGTAATTGCATTACAGTCAAAACATTCTACAGAGGAACTGTAATAAACTATATTTATTCCTATCGTTATTCTTTTTCGTATTGATTTTTTATCATTATTAATTCAATTTCTCTACTCATTTTGTCAGCTATATTTATAATTTTTTAATCCTTTGGAATAGTAGGATTTATCGTGACCAGCTTATTGGCAATATCTAAACATCAGAGACGTTTGTTTTTTAATGTGAGTATCAATCATAATGAATTTTAGCTATCCTCTCAAACTATTAAAATTATTCTCAAGTTAAATAAGAAGCAAATGTTCGAAAAACCGTGTCGAATTTATGAAATATAGCGACTTTGCCGACAGACACCGGAGAGTCGATCCAAAAACAGCAAGGCATCGTGGACTCTCGATTTCGGCGTGTCTATATTGACATAGCTCGCTCTCGCCATCAAGAGAACACCGCGATATTGTCTGAGTATGATCGATAGATTCGCGCGATGGCTAGAAGTAATCTCCATTAAAGATGTCACGGGCCAGGTTCGGTGCAGCAGCGTCAACAGTGTGCTGTTAGAGCATTTACCTCACCCCTATGTTCTGTGAATTGTAGAATTCCGAGGCATCAATTACGATTACGACCGATCGTTATTCAAAGGTTAGTAGTCTATGATCGTGTTCAAAGGCTCGATTAATATCCGCCCACCAGCAAGCTCACTCACGGAGCTACGATAGTTCGATTAAATTTATTAGTGAATGATTGTTTATTAATTTGTGATCGAGATATAAAATTGGCGCTCGGTGTATATCAAGAATTTACGTGAAGATTTATTTCTCTAAAGATTCTTCAATAAAGGGCGCGAGAGAAAGGAGGAATTCGTCTGATGTCACGCTGATGTCTGGTCATGACAAGAAGAAATCCTTTTCGCAAGCCTGAAAAAGTGTCATAATACATCCATTTATCTCTCGACTCATATAAATTCCTTCTCGCAGTATTCGACGCACACACATTTACACACATACACGTCCATAAAGATATGTTTTAAAAACTTCCATTCTTGAAATCACAAAAAACATTTTTGGTATGTTTTTTTGCAAATTTTTCTTTCAACAAGGATCCCTATAGAAGGAAGCAAAATACAAAAAACTAAAATTTGAAAATCAACTAATTAAATAGAAATTTTAGGAAACGGGAAGGGGGGGGGGGGCAATGTTGGGACAATTCACTTTTTTTTAAATCAACTAATGAATCTATACAGTTTGACTATACAATATCACAGATTTTGCTTCACTGTGCACTTCCAACTTACAAGGGAAGTCTTGTGAAACTCCGGGAAATGCTTTCATTTGTAAAATAAATGGACACCTGTCTCGGTGTTTTTCTGAGTTGACCTTAGTAGCTAAGATATGGACATTTTTCTAAAAATTTAGGGGAAATAGTTGTTTCCAGATATTTTAATAGGTTAATATACGTAAATGTTCCAAAAAACTACTATAGATGAGGTGAAAGTTGAAAAAAAAGGATTAACTTAAGATTTGTTAGGCTGGAAAATCTTCATTCTTTCAATATGTAGTCATGCGTAATTAAAGAATCCTTGTAAAATTACTAAAAGATTATTATTTGTTAGAAAAACTTTAAAAATTAACGTAATTTTATTTACTTATTTTAAATCACACATAAGTTTGGAACACATTAAGATTTTTCAACCAAAGAAATCTTAAATTAAAGCTCTTATTTTCAAGTTTCACCTCGTTTATTGCAGATCTTTTTAGCACTTTTGTGTTTCAAGTTATTCAAGATGCCAAAAACATCTACATCCTTTAGATTTGTCGAAAAATGCCTGTATCTCTTACTGATGTCCATTCACAAAAACGCTGAGTTCAAATGAAAGCATTTCCCGGAGTTCCATAAAAATCGAGGACCCACATTCTTGATGCTACCGTTGTTAGTGTCTAAGGTTAAACCTAATAACATTATTTAGTCGAAGGGAAATATTGGTTCTTAAGATTCATAGGATCCGCCAACAGGTGAGAGCTCTGCGAATCTTGTATAGGAAAGAGCGTGGAATCAATGAAGTAAAATAAGGCATTATTTGGTTTGACTTACTTTTATTTTCCAATTGTTGCCCCTCTACAAAATAACTTAATAATTCACAAAAATTTTAGTTTAATACACAAAAATATAGATCTGTGTACTATAGTAACTGTTTGGCTGAATAACAGTGGTGATGTTGCGCCCTTGGTGGTGAGTAGTTGTTTTCAGCAGACAAGAGGGTGGGTCCTATATAAAGCGCAGCTTTGGCTAACTATAGGGATACCCTCTCTGAATTTTTCAATCAACTTTTAGCATTGTGAGTGTAAGGGCAGAATATTCCCTTCACTTTAGGATACAAGGCGGATGACTTTTTACATTTGATTTATGTGTAAGATTCAAATCCGTATTTATTTGCGTTCAAATATTAAATCTAGTTGCTGACTTTGGTACGCGTTAGATCTATGGCGTTGAAATCTATTAAAACGCCATAGACTCGTTTTCCGCGATAATACGGCGTGAAAAAACCAAGTAATATTTCTAAATAATTTCAATTGAGAACAATATTTTATTAGTTTTAATTTGTAGTTTCCACGTTTCCTCTATTACAGTACATTACGTAACAAGTCCGTAAAGTAGGCGTATTTTGCACGGATATAGTTAGTCGCCCGAGCGAAGCGAAAGTGACAAATTACCCGTGCACGACACGCCTACTTTGGGCACGTGTTGCGTTTTCTATTTTTTATAACTGAGCGTGTGAAACTACACGTTAGACGCCTGTTTAGCGTGTACGTACAGTTCCCGTATTTTGTTTTACAAATGCGTGATGTTTCTAAATTATCCACTAATGCGTAAAGTAAAAACACGTTAAGCACTACTTTATGCACTAGTGAAAAAAGTGGGTACTTTACGCACGTTAAACAGGCATCTAAAGTCGAAATCAAATCAAGGAGCGCGGGAGTGCTCCGAAGGCAAGTTATGTGTCCAAGAATGTAAAAGAAGCCTGAGGGACGACCGCGCTATTTTATAATATACTTATAATATCATATATAATCATTTAAATATAATTTTTTGTCCTCAGGCCGCAAAATGAATTTTTGCGGCCCGTATAGAGGCCGCGAAATACTAAATGTAAGGCCTAGGCCACAAAATATATTTAGTATTTCACGACCTCTATACGGGCCGCGAAAAGTCATTTTGCGGCCTTTGCACAAAAAAATAGTATATGCTACCACGAACGCAAAATGTATCATTCCCTCGAGTGCGAGTTTTGGCCGCCTCGCTGCGCTCGGCCCCAAAGCTCGCACTCGCCAAAAATGATACATTTTGCGTCCTTGGTGCATAATCTATTATTAATTATAAAAAGAGAATAAGTAAAAGAGAACAAAGTTTTAATTTTTTATCACAATATACATTAGTTTCACATAGTCTTAGATGGTAATTATGTTAATAATAATAATAATGAAGATAATAATAATAATAATCATTATCATCATTATTTCAAGGAAAATTACAATTTTACTTAATAATTTTAATAAGAACTTAATGTGCAAATGTTACCATTGGGATTCATATTAATATTAAATTTGAAACGATCGAGTTAATAAATTATAATTAGTGCACAGAGAAAAAGGAATATTTCAGTTAATGAATCATTTGTTTGAATATTACAGGTCAATAGCATTTGCTTCAAAATCAGAATTTATAATTGTTATAAAATAATTTTAAGCATTAATACCGCACGATTTTAATATAAATTATACGTTTTTTCATATTAAATCCATTAAATCGTATTTTCATATTTTAATTCTCAATATAGTTTAAGAAATATGATTTACTCGTATTATTTAAATAAATTGACTTGTCAGTTCGCAAAATAACCATCGCGAGACGAAATTATTGTGAATAAATTATTTTAAAATAGAGAATAGTTTTTGGCAACAGAAAAAAAAAAAAAATAAAATAAATATATATATATATATATATTAAGTAAAAAAGAAATGCATTAAGATTGCATTCGATTTCTGTGATCAGTAGGCTGACGATATGGTCCAGTACACGAAGGGCTGAAATCGAGTTGCTGGGTAGAACCTTCGAAAACTGTTTTTTGCTTATAATTGGAGAATGGCAAGAGATAAAAAAGTCCCAAATAAAAGTTGTAGCGCGCCGCCGACGCGCTCACTGTTTGCATGCTCCTTCATGCTTTTCTAAAGCTAAATTTTATCGCAAATAAATAGGATTTATAATACAATAACGTTTGAAATGATCCAGTTTTACTAAAGATTAATAAAGTTATTAATAAAATTATTAAAGGGAAAAAAGCCTCGCTTCACGAAATATCCAAGACAACGACGACCAAGGTAACGGACAACTACGCAACCACATCACATATCGTACAAATATAATAAACAATATTCAAGTTTATTGCATGTATTCAACGGTAAAATTATCGAAAAATTAATTATTTTGAATGCATACATTATGTATATCATTTGGTCTGCATGAATAATAAGAGAGTTGTTTGTTTAGCATAATAATCTGTAAAATGAATTATACATCTTCCTAACAAAGCGAAAATTGTTATTGTATCTGAAACTGTAAGTTTTATGGGGTGCTGTCTGGAATTTTCGGAAGGAAATGAGGAAGAAAGTAGGTAGGAAAAGCGAGACAGCTAGAAAATTTCCTTCGTTACGATGTAGGTAGAAAACTGCAGCAGTATACCTCGCTGCACTAAGGGAAAATACCCTCACGACCTTATTTACTGCAGTAAACGCGAACGCGACTCAAATGAGAAAAATGTAAAATAATTGCCACTTGTGCGCGCGCGCGCACACGGTAGGTCCGGCGTTATTGCAGTCAACGTATGGTTTATTCAAAACACATAAAATGCTGCAGGCCTGCGCAGCTGGGCCCGCGAAACCCGGGCAAATAAGAGAATACTTGGGAGTAAGAAAGCAAGAAATAAAAGAGCGGAAAAATATAGCGGGGCAGTGAAAAACGGGAATGCATATTTGAAAAAAAGTCTTCATTCAAAAATTGTTTTTGAAAAATTGGGTAAAAAATGGCGTATTGTTTAATAGTTCGTTGCCGATCTCTCTCTCTCTCTCTCTCTCTCTCTCTCTCTCTCTCCCTCTATCATAATAAAATATGTAGAATACAAATTCAATCACAGGTTGAAAAGCCGAACTTTTCAAGTCACAATATTATATTTATTAAAAAATATTCTTCTGCGGAAACATTTTTGAAATACCTTTCAAGCACTACAAATATCCAGATGTATCTGGGTGTGTGTGTGAGCATGCGTCCATATGTGCGTGCGTGCGTGCGATGTGTGTATGTGTGTGTGTGGATGTGTTGCGCGTGTGAATGGATAATGCTATATAACTTTGTTAATTTTCATACAATTTTCTTCGTACAAGATATATTGATTTATAAAATTTCAGGAATACATGAGATTAAATTTTTGCTTCCTGAAGGAGTAAGCTTGGAGCAGTGAGGCAAATTTTCGAGATAATACATGTTTCAAAACTATTTTAATGACATTTGGCATTAACATTCGCCACTTTTGGGAAAATTTTTGTCGTTTTCGTGTGCTGTATGCGTGTGCACGCGTGTGGGTGTAGGTATGTATGTGTGTACACATCTCAAATATTTTGAGAATATATTGATCGATTTTGATTAATTTAAGATTATTTTCATTGATTTTGAGGATACTCTGAAAATTGTAACGAAGGTCTTTTGAAAATTCGCGTACAATCGCAACTAGCGTTCGGCCGAAATTAATTATTCATAAGGTGCGCTATTAGTGTACGAAGAGAATCGGTTGGTTTGTGCCAGAGAGAGAGCAAAGCGCTCTTTCTCTTTACACTCGGAACTTCTGATCAACTAACACCTCGATGGTTAAAGTTCATACTTCATCTCTCAAGGCTAGTAGGTGTGTCAAGTACATCAACATCTTGTTATATCAAGGCAACAACTGAAATATAGATGAAGTATGGAGAAATTGGAGTTTTGGTAGTCTCACCCAGCGGGAGAGCCTAGCATAATCGTCGAATTTACAAATAAGTAGAGCGTTTCGAAATCAGCGATTATTACTGGGTATTTGATTATTGTTTAGCTTACATATTTTAGGGCTTTAATTTTAATGAAGTTAAAACGATGTAATAAGTTTAGAAATTTCGTACAGTGTCAGGTATCTGGATCACGGATTCGGCTAAAACTTTAGAATATGTTTTTGAATGCAGAAATATATGACGATGGCCGCAAGATTAGACCTTAACGCTCCAAAAACTCACGTTCTGAACATTTTTAGTTTTATTTTGAAAAAAAAAAAAAAATATTGGAAAAAGCCTCTTCTTCCCTGGTGGAAATTGATTCCATTATTTGCCTAATAAATAGCTAGTTTCACCAATAATCGTCAAAAACTAGACACTTTTCTTGGCCATTTTTATCCATCGATGAAACGATTTTTCCGATCATATTCACCATTTAATAGACAGAATAATAGAGTAAGTTTTTTCATAGATTTACATTAGCTTATTTATGAGTATTTAAAAGATATTGGCCAGTTGTTTTAGTTAGAAAATGGCTAGTAAGAAGATTACTATTATGACGAGGAGTGAAAAAGATAGAATCAAACGGAAAAAACATTGTTTTCGTTTGTAATGTCGCCTAAAACAGTACTATAAACGAATTAAATACCAATAATTCGTGTTTATATTTTCGTTAGCTATCTATTTTTAATATTTGTTTTTCAATAGATGATCAAATTACAGAAAAAATTTAGTACAAACATCATGAGATTATGTTATCTCCATTAAATAGAGAATATGCTAGAAAACTAGCCATTTATAAAGTTCCTGGCCATTTTTCGATAGAGAAATTTCTACCAGAGTTGAAACGATATTCATTCAATCTTGGAAAGTCTAAAATATTATTTCAAAAAACGAAAATAAAACTCGAGAAAACGAGCTTCCATTTGCTTTTTTTAGAATTAAAAAATATTGATTCCTTTGAAAGTTATGGAAGTTTAAAGTTGAGCAAAGAAAATGCACCAAAATATGCATGAAACGAACAGCCAATTTTAGAGGTTTAGCCGTGCATTTTCATTGCTCAACTTTAAACTTCCATAACTTTGAAAGGAATCAATATTTTAATCTCTAAGACATGCAAATGGAAGCTCGTTTTCTTAAGTTTTATTTTCTTTTTTGAAATGGTATTTAAGACTATCCAAGATTAAATGATTGTCGTTATTTTAAACTAAGGCTTATTTTAAGATTTTTTCAATATAAAGCTAAAAATGTATACATAATTTGAGTTTTTTTAAGCGTTAGGGTTTAATATTGCGTCTTTCTTCACATTTCTACATACAAAACCATATCCTCAAGTCTTACATTATTTCTTATAGTCTAATCCATGACGGATTAGCAAATGGCGTAGGTGAAGACGGGCTCATTGCGTAATCAAGTATTTAGTGTTTCGACATAAAGACAGTTTTATTTATGTATTTCATGAAAATAAATAATTGACTGTGAGCTATAAATAAAGATTTAATTAATTATATTTATCTCTGTTGTTATATTCATTTTGGGTATAGTTTATATTTAGAGTTTCAAAATTTAAAACCTTCTTTAAATTAGTGGATTTTCTTTTGGTTTGTTGCCAAATAACACGTTGATATATAAATCTAATATAAAAAAATGATATTACTATAAAAAGAAATAAATCTAATAACGCAAAATAAATACTACAGTTCCATAAGTTTTATAATATTCTACCCCTACAAAATTTTAATGTCAAAGTTTATTTTAGCATAAACTTTGTACTTTTGGGATCAATAATTAATTTATTGGAATAATAAATTAAGTTAGTGGAGGCTAAGTGCGAATGAATTGGCAGCGGTTTTTTAATATTTTTTCAAATCATAATTTTTCGAGAACTGTTTCATGTGTAAACTTACGTCAGTACGATATACGGTATACGCAATACATATAGGTACAATTTTATTAAAATTCCATGTTTGTTTGAAGTGTTTGAAATACTTGAAACAGAAATTTTTTTTTTACATATTTATACGTCACGAGAACGTCTTACTGTTCGAAACCAATCGATGTGTACTTTGGAAAAAATGTAGGTATTACCAAATATTTGTAAAATATTTAGGATTAAAAAGCAATAAAAAGAAAGATATTACATCTTACTATTAGTTGTATAAATAATAATCGAAAGATCAAATGAAATGTGTGTCCTTTTGTTCACTGATTCGAAAATTCGTTCCTTATTATTCATCTGTAATTAAAAGCTCGCGAACTGAAACAAATAACCGCAGAGCGTCAGAATAATAATAATAATAAAAAAAATTACATGTCAGATCAATGAACTCGGTAGTAGTACTGCAAATTGAAATCCAAAGCAGATATAATTATATTCCGGCAAATGCCATCGTGAAATTATTCCGCAGAAATAAGTTCGCCGCCCGTGTCCTATCGGCAGCAACAAAAAGCTGCTGCGGAACCGCGCGCAGTCGGGAAGGAGAAGAATAATAATCAAAAATAGACGAGAAAGAGAGCCAGATCAGAAAGGAGAACGCGAGGAACGTGCGCGCAAAACGAGAAGGAGGCAGAGCGAAGAAAAAGAAAGCACATAACTCCCGGAAAAGAGCGCGCCTGCGCAAGCGAGAGGGAGAGCAGGAGGGGTTGGGGAGGAGATAAGGTCGAACGTTCACAGTCGGCTCTCGAGGTTTTTGACAATTTATGAGAGCGCACGCGCGCATCGCCTCGAGGATTCCCGCGGTTTTTACGAGACCACCACTGCCGCCGCCGCTGCTGCGAACGAGTGTATATATGTGTGTATAAGCAAGCGGCGTGTACTGCTCGCTCCTCTCCTCGTCATTAATACAAGAAGTTAATGAAGTTAGTCGGCCATACAGCCTGCTTGCGCGCGCGCGTGTTCGCCTCTCTTTCTCCCGCAGGCGAAACTACCAGCTCTGCTATCGCTGTTGCGGCGTTATTGTACCCCCTCCCCCGTCTGCATTATGAGCGCACGGGCGCTGAGACATCGACGCCTGAGTATATGTACGGGCGCGCATTATTTATATCGCGCGACGCGTGATTAATTCATGGCTTATCTCCTCCTCGCGCGCGGGCTCTCCCTCTCCACCGAGCGCAAGCAGTCTCTCCCGGCGCGCGTATAGTTCCGCGTTGTTCGCGTTACTCGGTTGTATAATGCACACGCCCGCGCGCGGGGGCGAATTTTAATTAACTTGTAAGAGACACGCGCGGTCGGATGAGCTGTGTGGCTGTTGTGCGGTATAGGAGGGTAGGACGGGTAAAACTTACTCTATCAAAGTGAGCGTTTAGGATTCGTACGCGCGATTGATTTCGCTGTGCACTATAAAGCTGACGGTTGGAATTTTGAGGTGGGCTGTCGTGTGCATTCGCGTGTGACTTTGTGTGTGAGTGCAAAGAAAAGTAAAATATGTTCAATAAAACAGAAAAAAGTAAATCCAATCCATTGGAAATAGATGAAAGATCCATGAAATTAAATGAAAAGACAGTCTAAGAAGTACAATATAATGTATGTTTTTCATATTTTTTCATATTACAGTAAGGGAAAAATTTTACATCTATGAGTGATCTGAAAATATTTTGAGGGGCACATCCACCAGACTAGGTTTTTCCAATAACTTTATTTAAAAAAGAAATGCTTAAAAATGACCTGTCTCAAACAAAATGAAATAAAACTAGAGCATGCAAGCTTTCATTTCCTTCTATAGAATGAAAAAATGTTCAATATCTTTGAAATTGTTATAGAATTTGTATAGCTATAATAAAAGCGATTGTATGCATGAGATATTCAATGATGGAGTCAATGTTCTTCTTTTAAAAATGTTATTCTTTTAAAAATAATACAAAGAAATATTAATTTGGCAGCAATTTCATATGATAGCCTATATAAAACCATAAGAAAAGAGAACTACTCGGAAATGCGAACTTTTCGAATGAACTTCAGCTTCATAAAGAGAGGCCGATATATTTTCTATGTATATTTGTAGAATTCAATCATATTTTCGCATGTTATTCGCTTTGTTATTTCCTTTTTATAAAGAATATAAGTATACCTACAACATAAATTAATTTTAAAAATGTGGAAGAAGATGTGGTAGAGGCTTGGATAACGAGCGATTGTATAAGCTTAGAGTACTGTAAACATTGTGAACTATATTGATTGCTGAGAAACGAGAGGAGAAGCGGGACGAAGGAATATTTTCGCGGGGCTAGAATTAAGAGAGCGTCTGCGTTCAACCCGAATTACGTACCACGCACTATGAAGAGCACGAGAGTCAGGTGGCACCGTGACGAGGACGCAATCAGGCCACAACCTCAGGGAATATAGCAGATCTGCATCATAACGACATGAGAAGAATCCCGGTTGTCCGGTGCTCTGCTCCATTTCATCGACTCGGCGATTGCAGCTGATCCAAGAGTCTCGGCTCCCTGTGCTGCATCACGACAAATAAAAGGTACCGCACTCTAGCACTCTGACGTCACAAAGACAGGTCATATTTGGGCATAATTTAAGAAACATCAATTGACACCTTTATGAAAAGAAATTTTGAGATAGATGTGTGTAGACAGGCGTATAGTGTATGAGTGTTAAATAAATAAAAAATTTTCGTCTAAAGAATGTCTTCTGAATATCTCCCATGTACGAACCTTATACCTCCGATTTTTTTCAATCTAAAACCTCTTATGTAAGTTTAGCTAATCTTATTATTTGAGGTAACCCAAATTATTACTGTTCTCCTGATTATGCCAGGTAAAACGGTTACGCGTAATATGCTAAAATTTTCAAATTGTTTTCTCTTATGAAGCGTTTGTTTCCATAAACTTTGTTTTGGAATACTAGATTGCGCAAAGTATCGTCTTTCATACACACTGTTTATCATTTTTAAGAGGACATATTTTTAAATGAAAAAACTGCTGCAAATACATTGTCATTTCACTTCTCACAACTTAATTTATTTTATTAAATGACTTTTGAAATATCCATTTATCCCTTATCTAAGCACTTGTTTTGATTATAATTAATCATTAAATTACTTAAACAATAACGATAAATTTAATAATTTTAATATATCAAGATATTCATAAATAATTATTAGTATCTTATAAGGTGGTTTTTAAGTTGAATAACTGTATCGTATAAGGTGTAAAACCCGATAGAGCCGAACGTTCGCTGTAATGCAAAGCTTGATTACAACTATTTAAATTCTTACTCCCTGTACACACACCTGCGCTTCGAGCGTTCGGTAAATACGCGCGCAGTCCTATTGTGCTATTTATAGGATCTGCGCCAAACGAGGCGCATTTCTCAAAGACGAAAAGCACGGGCCCTCCTCTTTATGTAGAGCGTCGGGGGAATCGGTATACGTACTGAGCGCGCACAATCGATGGATCCCCCTCTGCGCGCGCTCATTTAAGGGCGCGGTGTCGGAGGAAGACTTTAATGGCGACCGCGACTAAATTGCCCTCTTAGCGGGAAAAACCGCAGTAATTAAAGGTATCGGCTCGCGGCGTCGGGATTGCTGCGCGATGTCCCTTGCCGCGCTTTGATGCCCGCGCGCGAGGAGTATAACTCTATTATACGCCCGCGTGTATGTACAGATCAGACAAGGCTTCTATGCGGGCGCTCGTTATACCACCGCGAGACGTTCAAAAAGTCGGCAGATTCGTCTTTGTCGCTGAACGAGGGGGTCTGGAGGGAAAGAATCGGAAGAAAAAGTTGCGAGTACTAATGAGACGTTTGTGTATCGAACTGCTATGGCCGGGTGGGCACTGAATGGGGATGGTTATAGGCTGTTGCATGGATCGTTGGGCAACGGTATTGAGAGATAGGAAAGCAAGAGTGTACGATCGATATAATTAAAGGAATGGTGGAGTACTGTTTATGTATATTGACTAATTTTAGCATTAGTATATAAATTTCAATTTTTCATTGACTTATCTTGCAGGTAAAATTTAATTACATTTTAACAAATTTAACCAAAACTTTACAAATTTGTTTTTTATAATCACATAATCAAAACGCTGTTAATATATTGGCACGTAGCTTCCTCCAACTAATGTAGTAATTCCTTGTTTTAATTTATTATGCCAATAATTAATTATATCACATCAAAGTTTATCTATGAATATTCGCAATAAAACAAATATATAAAATACAAATAAAAATATACATTAATGTCAAATCGTTTGATGACCATCACAATTTTTCTTATAAGAAATCGCCGCATTCAAACCGCGTCCCCAATCGAAATCGACCACTGAAATCTATAACCTGTTATTTTATTCAGTTTTTATAAATAATTTAAAAAATTACTATAGATAGATTGTAAATATATTCATGCCATGTTAATTGATTACAATATTAACTACAAAATTCCTGAAATTCTTAAATAACCTGTATTTCAAACCATTACTTGAAAATATGATTTGCCAAAAAAATAATAAATAAATAAATAATCGTGAATGAAAATTTTTGCCCAACGAATTCATTCGACTGATGTACAAAAACTAACATTAATTATATTATAACTGCAAAATCCATAAAAATAAACTTGTTGATTTTAAAAAATTGAAAACTCCACATGAAAATAAACTAACCTTAAAATATTAAAATGTTACTTTTGATACCTAAAACAAATAAAAAAAAAATAAATATAGCTTTACATCCTCACAAAATTTCAAACCGATTAAATCAATTTATCCCAGTTATTGTACGACGAAGACTTTTTAACATAACAAAATTTTAAATATCAAATCTCTCCAAAAGTACACTGAAAAAAATTTTGCACAAATGATGAATAGTGTAGTGATGGAAAAATCGCTATAAAACAAAAAAAAATCGACTTTACCAAAAAAGAGATAATAACCACCAATTGTGTAAGAAAAATGAAAAAGAATGAGCCCGGTCCGGTTAAAATCGATCAAGTGATTATGAGATATCAGCGTACATACACACATCCACAGGACATTTTCTAAAAATAGTGTATTTCTACACAACATTTCTAATATTTTTCTCGAAAACTAAAGGGAAGCAATTCTTTATTCCGTTTAGTTTGGAGAAGTACATGGAGATAAATCGCCTAGGACAATGTTTATGTAGAAAAAGTTACTATTTTGAATAGTGTAGTGTTTGGATTTACTAGTAGTGAAATAGCCAATTTTACGAAAATATCTCAAGAATCTAACAATTATCGTATATTTGGTTTTAATTCTGTATAAACGTAAATTTCTCATGCCATCATCCGCAGTACATCAAAATTGAAAACTCTAAATGTGATGAAACAAAAAAAAAAAGGAAGTTGTTATCTTGGCGCTGGCCAGAGAAGTCGCGGCAGCGCGCTGTCTCCTTCAAGTCCCCGAGGCTTGTTGCGCTGTCGTCGCTGATTGGCTCTTTTAGATTGGCAGTTACTTTCATTGTCTAGTTTTAGTTCGCCTTCCAGCTTCCGATAGTCCCTCCTTTTCTCTTTTAGTCTTGCACTTTCTTGCTTCTTACGTCCTTAAACGACTACTAAAGTTCACCTAGTTCCATAATGTTAAGCAAAGAAATCTTATACAGTTCTTTAAGCATTATAAATAAATAATGTTAAATTTCAATTGATAAGAAGTCCATATTTTAATCAGAGAAAAATAATAACAAAAGTATACGGCGAAAAAGAGACATTTTAATTAAGTAAAAATATTCATTTCAAACTGGGATCATGCTTAAAGTTGGGTCTATCAAGGGATTGTGATATTTTCGAAACGAGCACGAGTTGAGACGCCGACGATGCAGGACGACGGAGTGGTGCGCTGTTGTGCTGCAATGGATGCCCAAGACAGAAGTTTTCTAAAAAGATCTGTGACGCGCAAGCTGCAGTTTTTTCTCTCAGCAAAGCTAAAATTCTGCTTACTTGCACAAAAATAGTTGAAAAGGTAAATAAGTAAAAGTTTGCGTATAATCGTCGCTTTTAAATAATCCTTTCTTATTTAGTTGCGCCCACAAATATGTGGGCGATTTGTTGAACAGAGGCGAAGAGCTTATTTAAGATATTCAGATCAGTGATGCAGGAGATGTATTACTTGTAAAATATCTGCGTTATAAAAACTCGGCACGATTGAAACATATAATTTGATTTTCGTTAATTTCTCCGTTCTCAAATATCAAAACAATCTTTTGGCAAACCCCCAATTGCTTCGCTGCAAAGTTGTATGAGTCTGTTATCGCATTGTTTATACTGTAATATAGTTCTGAAAAGTACACCGATTTAAAACGCGCGAGACTTTTTTTCCACTAATGATCCTTTATTTTGATTTGGTACGTCTTTAGAGAAACCTTTGGCTCGAGCGTATTGACGAATTTTGTAATCTTTTGTAAATAATCATTTTAATTTTACCAACGAACCTTTCTAGTTTTTCCGTTTTCAAGGATTTCAGAGTCCGTTTGTAAGTTGCTTATATGCTGAAAATAATAACTTTAACGCGGAGTTCAATGCAAAATGATTTACTATACATTTTCTGCTTGCAGAAGCGTAAGAAATCCTTTTCTAGAAAAATTTGTTTTTAAAATGTAGTATTAAACCACGTGATATTCGAAAATCGAGATAAATTTATTTAAAAAAAAAATTTTACAAAAAATGATTCTGACAACATACCATATATCTAGTATTGAGAAATCTGTAACAAATAATGGAATAATGTAATATATTGAAGCGAATCTCTGAAAAATTCATTTATTCTTTTTAATATTATTTTGCCTCCCGTGCACGGGTAAAACTGCAGAATCTTACCTAGTTACCTAACTTTCCACACCTCTTCCCGATAACCGCAGACTCTGCGTTCCTACGAAAGAAGCCGTTCACGCGGCACAGTTAATGCCACCTCGGCCCCGTTTGATTTTCCACGCTTCCAAAATACTTTGCATACATCGCTCGTTCGCTCGCGCCCGCACCTAATGCACAGTCTCTCCCGCGCCCCTCCCCCCCTTCCCGCTCAGATGCAAATTTACCGTCGCTCGAGCGTGCCCATACCTACCTACACATCCTCACACGCGCGCGCACACACACAGACACACACATTCAGATCTCATACTCAATTCTCGAGTACCCGTATACACAGACACACTCGCGGAATTACGTTTTCTCCTACCCCTAGCGTAAAGTGGGTACTGCAGGAAGCGCCCGCGTGATTTATAGATGTGATTTTGGCCGACTAAGGACGATCGGGAGACGTAAGAGGGGCTGGATGAAGAGAGAGGGAGAGGGAAGAGAAGGAGGATGGAAGTTGTGTCTCGCGGGCCTGTATGAGAGATGAAGGCGCGGGTGCTATGGGAGATAGGAGTTATGTCAACAATTATCGTGCGCGACCGAAGGCATCGGGTGCGCTGGGGCTTCTTTTTGTTTAGTTCCTGGTGGGGAGGGCACCGTTATTTCCGAAGCTCAACCGAGCGTATTGTTTGGTACCGTCGCGAGTAATGACGGGCGATCGCAGATATGGATGGCAGCTGTGGCTGGGTCGAGCTTGCGGCTGGATTTCGCGAGGGCAGAATGATTGCAGGATTATTCACTGACGGCGCTGGGCTCGGCAAATTTTTTGAGCTGTTCGTTTTAACAAAGTCAACTCTGTTAAAGCCAAGTTCAGATTCTAATTTCAAGTGAACCTGGAACCATGGTTATTATAGATAGAAGATGCACTAGAAGTTCGTCATAGTTTTTGATCTATAGTATCTTCTAAAATGGTGTGACAATTTGATATTTTTAATAAAATACTTCATTACTCTACTTATTCACCGTCCTTTAAAATTTTTTTATGCCGATTATTTATATTATTTAATTTTTTATTTGCAGCTGGAATCACTAGCAAATACTACTTGAAATCTCAAAACTACCAATTCTTCAAGTGCTGGAGCGATAAGCACCTAGTATATATCAAACCTTCATATTATTGATTTGTTTTTGAATTTGAAAGGTGATAACATTTGAATAAGAATAGAAAGGCAGGCGCGGACATCAAAATTCGCTAGCATGGACCACAGATTAACCCGCTCAGTGCTCCACAACAGCTCATATAGGTGATATCTCCATAAGTTCAGACTTAAAATCTGTGCTTATTCGCACAGAAGCGCCTCACAATGCAGTGGTCAAGATCTCTCCTTCTTAAATCTGTTTTATCGCGCGATCGCATCTGCAGCCGATCCTCTACTTGTACGCAAAACACAAGTATAGATACACAACAGACGCACGCACGCACGCACGCACGCACGCACACATATATCTCTCAACTTGCACCTCTATATTCTTTCAATTAATTTATAGTATACCGCTGTATTTTTTATTTTTCATTTTTGAAGAATTTTTGCCTTCTGGCTTTTCTTCTCTGAGTCAAAAAATTCTTTTCATTATTGGTTCAATCGAGTGTTCCTTGCGTTTTATTATCCTCCCCCTGCAATCCTTTTCCAATCCATTTTTTTTACATATCAATTTATTTAAAAGGTTAATTTTTTTACTCATCCGACAAAAAACGGAAGCTTTCCTGTTGGAAAGCTTTCGACGATACAGAAATATTATTTTGCAGTTATTATATACTACAAATAGTTAAGTGAAAAAGTATGACAGGCGATGGCAAAAATCAATAACCTCTCAATTAATATAGTATTTTCTTATTCTCCCAACATACAAATGGGAAATATCTTTCGTGCGCATATATATAGCCAACGGGAAAAGTTTTGGATCGCAGTAAAAGACCAAAACTCAAAATTCCCCATTTCATTACGTTCGACTTTTTTTTGCAAGCAAACAAACCGCCCCGATACGCAAGATTCAAGATTTTTTACGAGAGAGAGCGGTGCGAGCAGACCAGCGCCACATCGCCCCGTTATTTTATTACCCAGGGAGTGCGCGCGTTTTGCCCAGCGCAGTAGCACTACCACTAAGATATCGCCCGCGAGCGGTGTGGAGTGGCCCCTCGGATACGCACACACGCACACGTATATATACATACGCAAACAAGTGCACTCGCCCCCGGTGATCTCGCGGATATATATATGTGCGCTGCAGGGCTCAGGCCATGAGCCAAAGTGTGACATGCGCGCGTGCGCGCCTGGATACACGTACCTACGGGGCCAACTGTAAATCAACAAAGACTGACGACCGAGCACCAAACGACGAGTGGTTCTAATCAACGTTGTACTCTCTTATGTACGCCAGTATACGGTTGTCGAAACCTACAAATGGCCCTGGCTTAGATAATTACTTGGGGTAAAGGAAAAACTTTTTCTTTTGCTTCGTTGGCGATCGAATGTGCGCCGACGTGATTAGTCCCAATCACAGTTTATAGCATTTTCTCATTTAGCACAAGTGTCAGATTACATGGAAGTCAATATTCGATAGTCGAAAGATGCTATATTAATAACTATCTGGCGGAAACTTAACGTCACAAATTTAATTTCTTATCAATTCAATTTTATTTTATTAGATTCTTACTCAAAGCATTTCATTTTTCACTATCCGATTTTCAACTATAGCACTTATATATATTTAGTAGTAATTGATTTCGTAGTTTATTTAATTTCTCAAATGATTAGCCTCAATTATTCAAATAAAGATATCTTTTATATTATTTTTAGCTATTCTAATACGATATGACGGTACAATTAATTAATTTACTAGAATTATGATGCAATGTGAAAACTACGCCTTTGAACATACATGTATAAGCAACAAATTCAATTTTCGTTATAAACGTCAGGAATCTTCGTTAGTTTCGTTAATTGAATAAATTAAATTCCAATTAATTACTCTCCGAATGACTGTTTATTAACTTTGCATTATTGTAATATCAAATTATAATTATCAGTGATTAACGATACTCGGAATTCGTTTCCGCGAAAGCGTAGTAGGCGCCAAGCGCGCATGGCAAATTTCTGAAATTTGAGACATTTTATTGATGGATAAAATTTTCGATTTCCAATGTTAGGAGTATAAGAGAATTATGCATCTCACTCCTGTTAGAATACAAATACGTAATTAGAATGTATATTACGAATATTTCGATTGTATTTATATGTGATCACATAATCAGGTCAGTGTAAGAACGTACCATCACGAGGAGAGGAGCAATAATTTATAATTTTGGAAAAAGTACCAAAAACTTTAGTTTTCTTAAGCTATATAATTTAGTTATTAAAAATTTAAAATATCTTTAAAAAGTACTCTAATGTCAAACTAGAGGAATTGCGCGCCAACCCCCTGCCGTCTATGTAAAAACGAAGTATTTATAGGCACAACCGCACTTCTCAGGAGAATCTTGTATTTTCATTACAGCAAAAATTGCAACACTTCAAATACTTAATAAAAACTTAATGTAGAAATTTTTCTTTAAATTCCTGAGTCTGGTTCCCATTCGTTTCTGGACGTGTCCCACACACTCCTTCTTCTCAACTTTAACTTCATCTCCATACGGTTTGGCCTGGCACAAAGCACTGTACACTTTCGAATCTCCATCTCCAATGTAATGATGGTATTTTACATTATACTTTTCTTGAGATCTTCTAAACATTTCCACAACTCCATCGACTTCCATCTTTCCAGCACTTCCTTCATGGTTTGCTGCACATTTATCTTGATGATCACTGAACCAGTCTTCATATTCTTCTGTGCCTTTTCTATTTTCCCACTTTAAACATGATTTACAAAAACTGTTCTTGATAAATATGTCAAGAACTTGTTGAGAACGCAAGCCAATCAAACTTGAAATTCCTTGCAATGAAGAAAATCCTCTTTTTCTCCATGACCCATCACCAGATACATCTAGGCCTTGATTTTCAGCTGGTGTTAATGCTGTTTCCTTTTTGACGGCTTCTTGCATAGAATTTTGTGCTACCTCTTGAGTCACTTTGCTTAAATCTTCATTGAGATGGTCATAAAAACTATGTGCAACAGGTGGTGGCAAATCCATGATTCCGCAAAAAGTTTGCAATGCATTATATCCTTGCCCAATTGCTCTTAGTGCAAGAAGACTGCGTCTGTTGGTTTCATAAGCATTGCTTTGAGCTCCAACTTGCTTGCTCGTGCTTATAATTCTTCTCTCTGAACAATTTTTGCACATAATGTTAAATTTGGAGCCAAGTCCTCGAATATCTTCTTCTATAATTTTAACTTGTCCTTTACATGTTGCACATACAAGAAATTTCTCCAGCTGTAAGAACAGAATGTTTATATCTATTATTCTGTTTCTTGTTTGTGACGCTTCTACAGATATATCTTTTATTTTCCCTGAAGTTGTACTTCTTTTCCTTTTGTTCGTGATTTTTTGTTGAACATTCTCTGAATTTTTGTTAAATCCTTTATGTTTTTTTTTTTTCTTCCAAATTTTCTCTTCTTTCCTGGAGCTCCTGATGTTCTATTTCTCTTGTCAGAATCCATAGTGGCTAATATCTAATCCTCTATAATGTTAGTTATTAAAAAACACAAATAAAAGTCACTCACTGAACTCACTAAATTAAAAATATTAACAACACTTTGCACAGTGCAGTTAACCTAAAATCGCTGTCTTCTACATTCTCAGTTAAAAGAGTTCTACACAGCACTTTATTTACAAAAAAATTTTTTGTCAATACTGAATAAATTGCATTGAAAAATGCAGATTCAATTATATTCAAAACACTTTTAGTTTAAATCCCAACGACTATGGCGCTGACAGAACGTAAACAGATGAGATTTTAAACCATCTATATGTATTGTACGTATTATACTTTTGTATAAGTAGAGTAAAAGTAAAATACACGAGGTTTATACCTCGAGTTAAGTTTGCCTACTATGTCAATGTACATTTACGTTCTAAATTCAGTATTGTATGCTGTGAAGCATAAAATAATATAAGATTAACAATAGTATATCTAAAATGGATAATTTAAGAAAAATCACTAAATATGCAAAAAAGTGACTTCACGGTTTTAGCTGTATTTTCTAAACGAAATCGAATTTGGAAATGCGGTTGGAAGCATAGTATTCAGCGGAAAATTTGCTATCAAAATAGTACATAAAAAAAATCGATTTTTCGACCCCCTAACCATGGCTTGTCCCCTTAAGTGATGTATGGAGTGTGTGTATGTGTGTGTATGTGTGTGAGTGTGCGTGTGCGTGTGTGTATGTATGTGTGTGTGTGTGTGTGTGTGTGTGTGTGTGTGTGTGTGTGTGTGTGTGTGTGTGTGTGTGTGTGTGTGTGTGTGTTTAGATCCGCTACGGGTAGGTAGTTATTACTGGTAAGATTAGTTCGGCTTATCAATTTATAAGTTTAGCCAGGGTATAAGAGCTCGCATCAGGGAATCTGTTGTATTAAAATACATCATTATTTATTTCGCAGACATACCAGCGAAACTTACCTATCTAATGGTTTTCTACCTCACTATTTGGTTGACAGAGTCAATTAGTACATTACATTCTTTGTATATGGCAATTTGCCATGTGACAAAATCTATATTAAATATCAAGGTGAGGCCTTGGTTAATCTCAGATTTCTGTATTTGATTTTTACATTTTTCAATCAATTTTCGGATTTTCAAATTTATTAAAGCCTAGGCACAACCTGTTCAGTTCAATGAATGTGCCTCTGCTCGAATATTATAAAAAATATGTATGTTAAAAAATAAATTTGAAAAATCAGTGAACGTCAGTAATTGTGTACAACGTATGTGAATAAGGCATCCCCTTAAGAGAGCACATACATCACACGTCAAGAGTTTTTTTTGTAAATATAATATTACTTTAATATATACTTATATAATATTACGTAATTTTGATTTTTTTAGTTCAACATCAATTTATATTTTATATCTTATTATTATATTTTTATAATCATATGATCATTGGAATGTTTTATTGATTTTTCCAATCTTATTTATAGCAATTGCATTTAATATTTCTCTGGTAAATCGAATTCTATTAAATAATGAAAATTGACTATATAAGGTATATTGAGGTGTTAAGTTTATAGGTCTAAATCATCAGGAATCGATTGTATGTGAAAATGTTAAATGGCAAAAAGTTCTTTTTAAATATTATTTGCAACTTTTATATTTAACATTTTTGCGTAAAGTCAAATTCTGTTGAACAATAAGCGAAAATCGACTATTTCAGGTGTATTAGGCATTAAAAATCGTTTGTATAGGTCTAGCTTGTAGGGAATTGATTGTACATGAATATGATAAATGTAACAAAGTTTTGTTTTAATATTATCTATAACTTTTGCATTTAACATTTTTTATATAAAATCAAATCCTGCTAAGTTATAATCGAAAATCGATCACTTTAGGTACAATTCGGCGTTAAAAATCGTTTTTATAGGTTTAACTCGTCAGGGATTGATTGTACAAAAAAATGTTCAATAGGAAAAAGTTTTGTTTTAATATTATTTATATCTTTTACATTTAACATTTTTGTGTAAAAAAACGACTATTTTTGATGTTTTAAGTAGTTTTTCGCTATTGTATTGCAAAATATTGTTCAAAGAAAAAATATTCAATGTAAAAAAGACGTGTTTTAACTAGTTTTAGCAGATGCATTTGTTGTTTTTGACTAAAGTTAATTTTGTATACATTAAGCTTAAAAATCTGTTTTTTGAAATTTTTATTTGCTCCGGCGTTTTTTTTATTTTCGGATGGTTTCAGCTCAATAGAGAGTTCAGGTAATTATAATTAGACGAGTACATGCTCCAAAATTCGTTTGGATCTATCAAAATTTCGCTGAGATAATCGGGTTACTTGATCACATACATACGTAGACACATACATATATCTTCAGAAACCCTTAAAAATGGACTTAGAACCAATGTTATTGTGTAGAAAATTAAAAAAAAAAATTTAATCCTGGGAAATGAAAGTAAAGTTGAAATAAATATGGGTCAGGTTGGCTAAAATAAGTAAAAAATCGATATTGCATGCGAAATTCAGTAGTAAAAATTGCAAAAGAAAACTTTTTTAAATATTTCCCATTTATAGACAGGTAAATTCGTATGCAGATGCTTAAATTTGCATGAATTTTGTTTGCTCTTATTAGTTTTATACATTCCTTATTGATTCCTTGTTGATATTTACCTGCGGCACCTATGGGCGTTCGTCTTTTCTTTTCTTTTAGATAAAATGGTGTACAAATTTGCTCTGATGAAACAAACAAAATAAAAATTACCGCAATATATCGCAGTTATACATTTATAGTTTTACATTATTAAATATAGTGGATATACATATTTTATATTGATTTCTTTAATACCCATTATAACACTTACTATTTATAATTGTTGAATTATTTTTCAAGTAAAGTCAATTAATAATTAATTCTTCTGTTTGAATTCGACGAATGCTCAATAAACACTGAGATTTTATTTTCTAAAGAAGATTTCTGGTTCAAAATTGAGATTTATAGAGTGAAAGGTTTAAAGAAAAATAAGCTTATATAAAGGAGATTTTCCAAGAGCTAAAGCTAATCAAAAACTAAGTCCTTCAAGGCAAAAATTTACGTTAATTTAAACTTTTTAGAAATAAAAAATGACTATAATAACAATGTAAATGTAATATTAAAAAAAAAAATTACAGTTAAATAACTATAACGAATATTCTTTTTAACAGTCTAAACTAACAAGTTAGTATTTCTAGTATTATATACACCCGACGAGCACGTACCTTGCTTTACTCTCTGCCTCTCTTGCCACTGCTTTGTCGTAATCAAGGGCGTGCTCAATGAAAAACGCAGTTCTGGCCAATTCATTGATTAGTAATACGTACTAAAAATTCTCATATTCGACTCGCGTGAGTTTTCCGACTATTTTCTCACGCGAGTTTTACGTGACATTTGAGAAAATAAGGATACATCAAGAAAATAGTTTATAACAAAATAATTTAAAATTAATTGCAGGTAGTAGCCATATTAGCTTTTACTGCGATGCGGATTTTAACATTTATTATGGCCCCCCGGACAACCTAGTTTTTCATCTTTTGTTATTAACAATTTCTGTTTGACCAACTGTTTCGCGTGAATCTCACATGAGAGCTTGCGTTATTGTCACGTGAGTCTTGCGTGTGATTTTAACGTGGGAGCTCGCATGATTTTTACGTAAGTAAAAATTTTTAATAGGGCTGCTGACGAATGAAACTTTCCACGAATCAGTGCAGTATTGCGGCCGGGCAGTCGGGATTTGCAACTGAACGAACACAAGGGGGATGGAGGGAAGAAGAGGCGGCTTCTCTGCGATAGTGGATAGTTTAATTATCTCGTCCTCTGTAGCTGTCGACAACGATTGGTACTCTCGATGCCGCTTTGCAAAGAGGGATGAGAGAAGGAGAGAGGGAGGTCGAGTGAGAGAGAACGAGAGCGAGAGAGAAAGAGAGAGAGAGAGAGAGAGCGAGAGAGAGAGAGAGAGAGAGAGAGAGGTGGGAAAACAGGGCGACTGATTGTCGCCGTAAATTGAATAATTGCCCAAGCTCGGTTACAGGCGAGACTCGAAAATCGTCGGTGAGCGTGGCGAGAAGAGGAGGGGTGAATGAGCACGAGAAGAGCTACCAGTGCATTGATTAGACTTGTCAGTCAGTGATTTTTGGGTAAGGAATATTGGTTTTGGATGACGATTATGGTGAATCAGTTTGTCAGCTTTACCGAAAATTTCTTCTAAAAATACAGGTGGCGAGGTAGATATGCACTAAATTTTAGTACAGAAATTTCGCTGAATCTACTCTACTGATTTATGTCAGAGTGATGCAATACTTTTAAATCAACAATTCCAAAATTTATTGAATACGATGAATTCAGCATATTAATTTCAATTTTAAGAGAATCTTTAGTCCGTACATCCTCAATATATAAAAATGGTGGATTCCCCTCAATCTCTAGGATTTCTTTTTGATGCCTAGATCAAACGCTCTTTTTACAATTTCATTTAGTATTAAGTCAATATCACTCCTAGGGCGTCCTCAATTTTTTTCTTCAGATGTACCACCATATGTTGACGTTTCTTTAACAGTTTTTTCTATAAACATGCTTGCTGAAGCATACACAAAATTTTCCGTTTAAGTAGTCGAATCACTTATTAATTGTAATATTTTATTATTTAAGAGACTTATAAGTTTTGCAAATCCTTTTTAACTATTTAATAAATGATAAAATGTAATATATGGTCTGAGTAACGTAAACAACTATATGTATATTTTGTTACATGAGAAATAATTCAACAGTTCTCGTAAAAAATTCGAAAAAGCCTCTTCATGAAACGGTCATTTAATCTTGTAAAGTCTCAAATTTCAAAAAGAGAAAATAAAACTAGGGGAATCGGGCTTTGATTGGCTTTGTTCAGATTAAAAAAATATTAATTCCTTCCAAATTTTCGAAAGTTTAAAGTTGAGCAAAGAAAATGCACTGTAAGACCCATAAAATTCGCTGTTTGACTTTATGCATATTTTGGTGCATTGACGTTCTTCAACTTTTTTCTTTATAAAATCATTTTTAAACACATTAATAACGTCATAAAAAAACTACTGCCACTTCATTGGCACTTAGCCATCTGAAACTTAATTTATTATTCTATTCCATTAAATTAATTATTGATTCCAAAAATATATAGTTTACGCACAAACATTATTTGTTTTAATATATAAATTCTTTATTAAATTCTATATTTGTTAAAATTTTAGTATGTAAGTTAGTTATGTAAGTTATTATTCTAATGTATTCCTTCAGTCTATGTACATGTAGCTTCTACCTCTATAGAATACGCACATGTAATTAATCTGAATAAATAAATAAATAAACTTAAATCTTAACCAGAAACATTTGTAGCGTTAGAATGTTATAAAACTTAGGAAATTCTATTCTTTATTTATTATGAAGCGTTACAATTGCTTTAAAAACTGGTTACGTATGTCAGAAGGTATGAAAATCTACCAAAAAACAAAAAAGGCTATTTTATAAACTGCAATCTATTTTTTGAAAAGCAAAAATGCCAACACCTTATAGCCTTCATTAACCCATCGCCCATAAAAATTTGATCAACAAAATCCAAATTTACAATTTTGACCCTCTTTAACACACCATAAAACACGGGCTCTTATGAAAAATAAAAATCGATTCCGACGTATAATCCGTTAAAGTAGGGATTTACGCTCGCGCGATCGTAATACCCGTATTGTAAATCATTTATGCAAATTGCGTTTTCTCTTCCATCCTCTCTCTTCCTCTCTCTCTCTCTCTCTCTCTCTCTCTCTCTCTCTCTCTCTCTCTCTCTCTCATGCTGCCTGCCTTTCCTATCTCTCTTCTTCGTCCATGAAAATGCATAGGTCAAGATTCTGTGAAAAAACGGAATAGAAGAAAAAAAGATAACATACAGAGAGAGAGAGAGAGAGAGAGAGAGAGAGAGAGAGAGAGAGAGAGAGAGAACACGCGCACTCTTAAGCTGGCAGCGCTCGGCAAATTAAGTATGCAATATTCGCCGCGTACATCAAGCCAACGGATAACGCGCACGGGTTGATTAAAAAAATACTGCATATGGAGAGCGCAAAATTGGGTAAGACAGAAATTTTTCGGGATTTATGCAGCTGCGTTTGTTTTCGATCCTGCATGCAGTTATTTCGCATCCGTTAGGATTGTAGATCAAATTTTGTAATTTACAGCTACGGTGGATATTGATTGATTTGTAGTGGCATGTTTAGTTAAGTTCGTATTCAGCAAAAAAAAAAAAAAAAAAATGTGCAAATTAGCATTTCGAAAAAGAATTGATGAGATTTTATTTGAGTATGTAAATTACATCAAGCGGCTATCATTTAGATGAATATTACCTCAAAAATCGTTATGGATGAATTTTGTATTAAAAACTAAATATTTTTAGTTTTTAAAAATAGATATTGATTATAAGAGTATCATATATTTTTCTTCATTTAAGAATATATTAACATCTATCTGGAATTTAATTGAACCATCGATGAAACAACTAAAATCAAATAAAGCTGTTGACATAAAATAGATTCGTACAGCTTGAACGATCGGAGGACCCTATCATGCAGTCTGCACGATACCGGACGGTAAACCGGATTTAAAAAAAGCACAATCCTCTCAAAAAGCAGCAAGTAAAAAGGAATTGAATTGCACTTCTTTACGTTCCACCCTTTCCCGGGCGTACAATCTAGTAACAGTATCATTACAATCGACCAAGGAAACAAAGCCCCATTTCGCTAATCCCAGCTCTCCTTTCCCTGTGCTCTCTCTTTTTTACCCGCTCCACGTACGGACCACGGCTCCCGGAACACTTCCGCTATCGCGAACCCGTAACACAATCCAGAGAACGAGAGGGAGAGTGTATAAGAGGGAGCGAGAGAGCAAGAGAGAGCGAGAGAGCGAGAGAGAGCGAAATTAAAATCCGTACGTGACCCTACATCGATTCGTGACCGGCGACCCGCGCGGGGTATCACCAGTGGAAACCGCGCGGCCATTTCCCAGCGGCGACGATCATCGATCACGCGGACAATTCAACATTCGATGCTCACCCGCTACGTTCCTTGGAAGTTTCGCGCCCACTTTTGTGTGCGCGCACTTAAAGTTTTCTCTATCCCAGGAGGTGGGGTAGGAGGAGAAGGAGAAGGAGAGTTTTAGTGCCAGGATGTGCTGCTAATGCAAGAAACGAACGCGCGGGGCTCTATGGTGACGCTTTTGTGTATGTTTACACATTGGATAGTGATTTTTTCAGTTTGTCGAGGAAAATTTTGAAATTGACTTTTAACTCAGGGAGGAATGAAATCTAGGATGGGTTGAGCTTTGAGTAGAAGGCTGAGAATAATAAATCTGGAGCAGCTGTGTTTTTTTTTTTTTGATCAGCAATTTTCTGAATACTATTCATATAGCGGGAGTCGCGAGATTCAAATTTTTTTATACGATATGAATGTATGTATGTATGTATGTATGTGCATATGCATATACGTACGAGGATTCTCGTGCTTTTAAGTGTGTGCACACACTCAGACACATATACACACTCACATACACATACACGTACGCACCAGCCTGGGTCTTTAAAAGGTAGCTAATAACGGTGTACGTAGAAGATGCGGTGTACGTGGATATTGAATCTATCAAGGTGTTTCAGGTACCTGATCATGGTTTCTAGAAGGTGAAGTTTGTGTCATTTTGTAAGTAGTTGCCGAAACTAATAACTAACTAAATAACCTAGGTGCTCCAGGTAACCAATGACGGTGGCTAGGAGGTGTGTTTCGTCGCTTTTTATGTCTAGATTTTAAATTATTCTAAGACGAAGTCTAGGTGCTCCAAATAGCTGACAACAGTGTCTAAACTAACAAATCTCGTGCGATATAAATTAGTATTAGTTCCGGAAAAAATTAGTGGTCAACAAAAGCTAAGATTTATTAGGACCTGAAGTTTTAATAGGGCTATCCATTTTGATCAAATTTATATCAAATAACGTAAGTAAAGTAACAGCCGCATTTATTAGCTTCTCTATAAAAGTGTTTACATTAGAAATATTTATTTTGCGATATGATTTATTGTACTTTAAGTTTAATCTTAAGTATATTTATATTTGATTTTAAAGATTTAAAAATACGTTTAAAGAAGTGAGACATTACATTCTTATATAAAAATCTAAATAATAATAAGATTATATTGTGTAATACTTTGAGTTAAAAGCCGGGGAAGCTTATTGGTATATCACTGAAACGTAAACGCATCTGTCACTATACATTTACAAGTATCATCTGGACATTTTTTAAAATTTAAAGCAAATAAATGTATAAGAAATGATCCGAATATTTTATTGATATCATTGAATCCTCTTGCGGTTCCGTTTTTATTCAGTATCAGAAAATATTTTTCTATACATAAATCCACATACTCTGTTATTGAAAGATTTTATTGAAAAAGCAAGTATCACGGTTTTCATTTTTCACATATAGACAAAATTTTCCCACAAAAATTCTCGTTAAATTTGCTCGTTTTGGAGATTTTTGTGTTGGCGTATAAGAAAATTTTTTCGTGACTGTCAAAAAATTTCAGATTTAGGCATCCGCAATATTTTTGGAAGTGTTAGTTCCTGAACAGTATCTTACTTCGAATTTTGCTAAAACAGTTCTAAAAGCTATCATAACAATTATTCTATTCTGAATTTAATTATTGATATTATGGGTGCGGCCGCGCCGTCTCTGGCAACGGCGTGGGTAGCGCTACCGTTACAATAGACGAAAGTATTAATAATTATGTATTGTAACGTTGCACTTCGTCATCCCAGTGCAACTGTCACAACTATTTTGTTAAGCAGGATCCGGAGGCTGACGCTCCGACTGCCGCGGAGTCGGTGGAAGGCCGACTCCTGTGCTGAGAGGAATGTAGGGAAGGCGCACGCAAATAACTCCAGTCAATTACAATACACTCTACATTTATTGTCTCTCTATATACAAAGATTCGCCCGACAGCGAAACGGCAATTGGCGCAATGCCGCGCACCACGTACGCGGCTTCGCTATCGGAGTCCGCGTGGACTCCGCTCTCTCTCTATCTTTGGCGCAGGATGATCACCGTTCGCGGCCGATTTCTCGGCGCTCATGGCGATACAAATCCTCGCTCTCGTTATGCACGCGCGCGGGCCACTGTACGGCCGGATGGTGCATCAACGGAATGCGACAACGAGGGCACAGCCGCTAGGCGTGCTCCTCGTCACAGTATTAGACGTTGAAATTTATCTCTCTAAGTTAACGTCTGAAAGTATAGATATAATCGTAGAATTTGCTTTTGGAGCGTTTAAAGTGCAATTTTCAGTCAACGAAAATTTTGCCATCAGGAGCTCACATTGGTTTTCGTTGAAAGGCAGTATTTGCGCCAACTTTTATATATACTGTGCATGGACATTACCCAGTAATTTATTCATCTTTATGCATTCAGGATCCGTTTGATCTCTAGGACTATTTCAAGGTAAAGCCTCGGGTAAAGCAGGTAATCGATTAGGGCTTTCCGATGATGATGCGCTTTCTGTTCGGACTACGTGAGATTCGAGTGAGGTTGAATGAGTTGGAGGCAAGAAACTTGTCGCGTGACTTACATGTTTATGTAAACCCATGTAGACTGTAACATGTCGCGTGATCGTCTCGAATATTAAAATGTAAACTACACAGACACGCGCACAACCATACGCACACGCACACACAAGTTCTCATACTTATGAATAATACTGAAATAAATTAAGCTCTTTCAGTGAATTCAGTTTAATCTCATTAAGATAGTAAATTTAACTGTCAACTTGCAATTGGTGATAATGTTTTACTGCGAGGATAAGAACCAACAGCAGATGAATGTCAGAAGTCTTTGATAAAGAAACGATTTCGCGTAAAGTATTACTAGCCTATAGATTATACAGATTTAACTATTTAGCAACGAAACTATACGATTAAAGCAGTTTTGCCCAACCTAGAGTTCCCGAACAAAAACGCAAAACACCATTGTAATAGCCTGTACGTTCACACCCATCACTCATCGATTGGCAAACTAAATCCACGTTTCTCTCTCTCTCTCTCTCTCTCTCTCTCTCTCTCTGTTTCTCTCTCTCGGTATACGAAAAACCCTTGCGGTGCTTTGTATTTTTTTCCTCGCCCCATTGTCCGGAGTTGAATTTCCGAAAATCGAAAACAAGCCAGGCGCTGCTGCCCGCCGGCCGGAACGTCGCGCGAAATGCCCTCTTCCCATTGAAATTCACCTTCGGCGCTTATCGGACGGAGGTGAATTTCAGCCATTCGCGCCTCCGTCGCCGTCGTCGCCGATCGTTTCGTCGCTGGAATTTCGCAGGTTCATAGAACGAGGCCAATCTGCTCGGTAGCCAGGGAAGGGACGGGGCGGGGGGCATGCTGTAGTAGTGCGCCCGTAGCGCATGTATACGGTACTGAAGCAATCGTGCATACCGGGTACGGTAGGCAGGTAGCCTGGCCCTCCGGTGTGTTGTTCACTCAGGGCTAGCACGCGCTCCCGCATGGATGATAATTAGCGCATTTTGCAGCCGCATGGCGGGCATTTACCTTTAGCTATTACTACTACTGGCCGAGTGGCGCGCTTGACTGGCTGCAGCTCTGTCTATATTATGCGTCCGCGATTTCGTTTGCCTATGCTGGGCTTTCACAGAAAAAATATGGAGTGACGACACTTTGTTCACATTCAGACGTATACTTAATTTTATACGTTTATGTGCACGATATATATATATATATATATATATATATATATATATATATATATATATATATATATATATATATATATATTCAGATTATTTGTTGTGAAATATAGCTTGCTTCACTTGAAATGGGTAAAACTATCGATGTCATTTTTTCCAATGGATTTGATGAAATGAGTATAAAATAAACGCCGCTGTTATTTATACGATAGATTTATATACACTGTGTATCTCTTTATATTATATAGTTGTAAGAAAAAATCTGATCGATCAGCCCCTCCTCCCCCCAATGCTCCCCCTCACTCCCCCTCAAGGGCTACCCTCAAACCTCCGTCACTTTTATACCCAAAAAATCCACAAACTATACTTCCACGCCATTCACGAAGTAGATAGAAAGGCGTATTTTTAAGAGGTAACATGTTAAAAACATTTAGAGCAAGAAGCATCCCCAGTCAGTCATAGCATCACAGACACCGAGTCAGAGACGCAGAAAGAGAGTGACAAACGAAAGTGATAGACGCTAAGATCAGATACAAAGAAGCGTAGACGGAGAATGGGAGACAGAGACATAAAGGCAGAGATATACAGATAGAGGTATACAGACAGAGATAGACAGCTAGTGGCAGAGACTTGGCGAGGCTCGCACAACGGTGCTTTGACAGAGACAAGCTATCAGAGCCAGAAAGTCCGCGATAGGAAGATCAAGATAAAGGGACATAGACAGAAAGACAGAAACAGAGACGAGGAGAAAGAGACAAATGGAGAGACAGTGACAGACGGAGAGAAATGTGGAGAGATAGAGACAGCGGCAGTGATAGTAAAATAGAGAAAGGGCGATATAATCAATGAAGGACAGATGGGTAGGGACAGACAAAGTTAGTTAAACAGAGGCATAGCGATAAGAACTTAAACAGAGAGATAGAGACAGCGACACACAGATAGCGTGAGGAACAGACAGATAGAGACAGAAACAGACATAGAGACAGAGACAGAGAGATAGAGCGACTGCAACAAAGATTGAGAGAGAAAGGGACGCAGAAAGAGAGACATATACAGACAGGAAGAGGTAAGAAGTCAGAGATAGCGAGTTAAAGACGGAGTCAGAGACGCAGAAATAAAGTGACATACACGAAAAGGTAGATGCTGAGAGCAGATACAAAGAGACAGAGACAGAAATACACAGTCATATAATCATCGACAGAGAGATAAAGGAGAAGGCAGTGATATACAGGAAGAGAAAAAGAGGCAAAGAGAGAGAGGGGGAGAGAGAAAGAGAGAAAGAGAAAGAGAAGGAGAGAGTCAGAAATATAGAGGGATGAAGACAGACAGAGCCAGTAAATAGAGATAGAGAGAAAACAACATAAAACGAGAGATAGATTAGAGCTAGGGATAGAGAGTGAGAGGCAGCAAGAAATAGATAGAGACAGAAAGAGAAATATAGCGTGGTAGAGATCGACAGGTATAAATATAGAGACAGAGAGGAAGAGATTGGGAGCCAGAGATAGCGACACAGACAGAAATGGATGAAATGAGACAATTTTAAATAAAATAAAAAAAATATTACAGCGCCTTCTATGACAGTACCACAGTGGTGGGACGAATAACTATTTTTCGCATACCATGCGTAAAGTATTGTTTTTTACTTTTTTTTTACTCCCTGTATTTTTTTTTACTCCCTGACATCAGGGAGTAAAACGCCACATGTACACCCTCCTAGAAACTGCGACGCGCATGCACGTTTCCCTCCTTTTTTCCTGGCGTCACTAATCGGGAAAAAAGTAGACACACGAGCATAAGCGTCGCAGTTTCTAGGAGTGAGGTTATGTGACGTTTTCGACCCTGAAATCAGGGATTAAGCACAAATAACTTTTCGCCGGGCAAGCGAAAAAATTATATATTGAAAACTATGAACGTCCGCAAGTTTTTTCCCTCGCTTCGCTCGGGCATCAAATCCCTCCCGAGCGTACATAGCCTACTTTAGTCCGTAGGTGAACAATCTACTATTCTTTAGGCGTTATAGATTATTGTATTAAAGTACATGCCCGATTAAAAAATAAAATTTCTTTGGAAAAATAGAACCTTACATTAAATTTAACATATTACATTCTAGATTAAAATTGATACATTTTCAAACTTCTAATTGGAGATTGACCAGCGTAGCGAGGTAGAGGGTATCCCCTAGTACATATATATAATGAGTTATAATCTCTTTAGTTAGATATCAAAAGGATACAAGCATCACAGCGAGGTGTTTTGAAACGTATACTTTGAGTTAATGTACTATATTTCTGTCATACAATTAACATCAGCCAAAAATAAATTAAATTTCGCAATAGTACGTTTGCTTTTAAGTATTTTACAGATTGGGAAAAAAAAAGTAATAAGAAACAATTACTCGTTTTGTTGCCTAAGATATCACTATAAGAACTTAATATTATTAATTGTAATAGCAATAGATGAAAAAAAAAAACACAAAAAAACGTAAAGTATAAGTTTCATTAATATCTATGGAAGGATACAAAAGTTTTGTTTCCTCATGTTTATCATTTACGGATGTTTTGAATTATAAAATCGAATAGACGGAATAACATAATAAGAGTATTTAGATGTTCTGCAACCTTAATTCCAATATGATAAATGGGCGAATAATAAGAAAAAAGCGTTTCATCGTAACCGATAAATTAGAAAGTTCGCCTATCCATTTTCCAAGTTTCTGGTTCTAGTAGATAAATTTCTACTAGGTATGATATCTTATATGATGCAAACTTTTTAAATTCTAATATTAGGATGTGTGAAGTATAATTCTTATGAAAAGTAACTGTAGTCTTAATTACAGACAAACTGTGGATTTGGATTACAGGAAAACCGACATAAGATGTACAAAGATTTTAATATAGCTTTTACTGGTCATATTTTCTTACTATAATTCACATAGTGAGTTTAAAGTTACCAACAAAATGTTTAAAATGGGAGAATTTATTATTATTGATTCTCTCAATATTGAGTCGGAGCCAATTACAATTCCTAAATCGATTCTTATATTACATGTTTATACTTTAAGTATTGATCCTGTTTACTTTTATTTCATTATAAGAATTGTTGGGTGATAAATTCTGAACTTTCGTATGTCTTACATGTAGTTGTTTCTGTAGTTTCTTCTATACTAGAATATACTAAGCGGCCCGTCGTTAAATCTACAGTAACCACAGTAAGGGAAGTACTATAAATAAAATGTGTTACTAATAGGAGATTTAATAAAATTTTATTTCTTATTTTCATTGTTGTATGGCCTTTTAACAGAAAACTGATTGTAATATTCATTATAAACTTATCTTTCTACAACAAATTTTTAAGCTTTCGTATAATACGTTGAATGTGAACTAAAGAAATCATTATTTTATTAAAGTCTTTATTTTCAATTTTTAATCGAATTGCATTATAATAAACTTCATTTTACTGATTAAACACAACAAAGTATTATATAGAGTATATGTAAAATGAAATGTCATAATAGGAAAAAATATGAGATATTTTATGATTGAAAAATAAGTTCTAAAACAAATAATGAATATTATATTATATTTACGTAAATGCAAGGGCCAGAGTAGGTTTGACACAAGGGCCCCTAACAGGCATGTAAGGCACGGTCGGGCTGAAGTCACTTTAAATCCGGGTGACTAGCACCCCGAATCGGATGATTGAATATGTTTTCTTAGATTATTAGGAGATTCTAAACATCAAAATGAAAATCGCCCCTTGGACCGTTTTTTTTAGATCATTTTACATTTTTTTGGGGGGGGGGGGGGTCTAGAGTTTCGACGATTCACTATAAAATTGAAGTCAACTATAGACGTTTTTCAGTTCGACATATGATAATGCAGATTGCTCTTAATTTCGAAATTGTAAATTACGAAAATCAGATTTATGAATGTAACACTTCGCCTACTGTTCAAAACATCGAATTTCATTAATAGAATTTTAACAGGGGTACAATATAGAAATTTCGAAATAAATCATTATAAACAGGTTATATTTGCTTTGAGATCGTATTGATGAAATTCGATGTTTTGGACAGTAGGTGAACTGTTACATTCGAAAATATGATTTTCGTAATTTAGAATTTCGAAATTACGAACAATCTGTATTATCATATGTCGAACTGAAAAACTAGTTGACTTCAATTTTATAGTGAATCGTCGAAACCCTGGACCCCCCCTTTTTTTGTTGGATTTTATAGCTGTCAGCTATTTTGAATTTACTAATAATTGCATCACAACAGGGAATAGTATTCGGATACGTATGCGAATATATATATGGGTAACATGTCAACTGTTCAGCTCAAAATTTTAAAATTGCTCAAAATTTTTTTACTCATTCCAAATTAGTCCCAAAACACAAATATAAAGTTTTAAAGCAAAATATGCAATCGTTCTAAAGTTATAATTAATTGAAAATTTGAAAATTTTGAATTTTTTCGTAAATTTTCAATTTTTATGATTTTTTAACTCAAAAAGATGCTAAAAATTGTTTAATTCTAGATTTTAGTATCTGCTAACAGATTGTCTCAATCGATTACAATTAAGATCGTAATACTGTTCTAGTTAATTCTAATCAGAATCTGTTCACTCATCCACACACACACAGACACACACACACACACACACACACGTGCGCGCGCACGCATGCACACACACACACACATACACTGACAGAGTAATACGTTTTATTCCATTATTCCATGCATGGCCTTGCTCTTTAAAAGATAGCTAATAGTGGTGTAGATGCATTTTGCGTCTATAGGTATGCGTTTTAGCTACCTGATCACGGTTTCTAGAAGGTTTTGTTTTAAGCAATGATTTGTATAATATATAAGTAATATTTAGTATGTATATTTTTTGTATGTATATCATATGGACCTTGATTTATTAAATTTAATGAAAATAATTTTTAAAGCAAGACGATAATGTAGATATTTTAGGGGCATCATGTAATAATCCTCATCTTATTTATTTATTTCGCGTTAAAACATTTATCACAGTAAAGATATCTGAAAAATACAATAGTACATTACTAACGCGGGCGGAAGAGGATTATTTACCTCATGCGACGTTTTTCGGCCGAGCGAAGCGAGGTCGAAAAGTCGCATGAGGTAAAAATTCTCTTACGTCCACGATTCAGTAACGTATTTTTCCGTCCGAGGCCGCAAAATGACATTTAAGATGGCATTTTGAGGTTAAAGGGCGGAAAAAACCATTCCAGTCTTTCTAATTTTTCCTATCCGATTTCATTTCGCATGGCGGACTTTCGTTCCAAAGAACGCAAGATTCAAATTTTTGTATACGATATATGTATGTATGTATGTATGTATGTATGTGCATATGCATATATGTAGGGGAACGTGTGGCGGAATGGGCACTTTTTTATGTTAGCTCATACATTTGCATGAAAAAACTTTGATAAAAAAGAAGTTATAAAATGTTAGCTGAAGGGGGTTATCGTAAGCACAATAAACTTGAAGTTTATACTTTATTGTACTGTAAACAATTAGATGTTGCTTTGTATATATTAATTAATATTCCATAATATAAGCTTAGATGGATCGTAGACAAATGTTTAAGGAGTAAAATAAGACGTTAAACATTAAAATCAAATGAAAAATAAATTGTGGTAAATTGCGAAAGTAACTTTTTTACTTATTGAACAATATCTACGTGTTCGATTAACAATTTTTTATCAGAATAGTTCTTTTCCGTTCAAAAAATATTTGCCTTTCATATCCGTGTGTACTTACATGATTATATTTTAATAATTTGTGACATAAAAATTAAGTAGTGAACTCACTTTAAAATCACGATAACCCCTTAAATATTCAATTTTAATATGGGATAAAGATCAAGTCGTAAAAAAAACATAAATTATTAATTTTTACCCTATACGTACCGACTTTAAAAACCCCACGGGTGGGGCGGTATGGGTTTAATGATGGGGCGGTATAGGCACGTTTTCCTGTTTCTGTTTTCATGATTTACGACTGTGTTCTAAATAAAAATAAGTAGTCCCTGGTCGAAATCGATTCCATTATTTACATAATAAATAGCTAGTTTCGCCAATAATCGTCAAAAACTAGACACTTTTCTTGGCCATTTCTATTGATTAATGAAACAATTTTTCCGATCATATTCACCATTTAATGGACAGAATAATAGAATAAGTGTTTTCATAGATCTACATTAGCTTATTTATGAGTATTTATAAGATATTGGCCAGTTGCTTTAGCTAGAAAATGGCCAATAAGAGGATTACTATACAGAATCAAATGGAAAAATCATTGCTTTCGTTTGTATCCTCTGAAACAGTACTATATAAACGAATTAAATACCAATAATTCGTGTTTACATTTTGATTAGCTATCTTTTTTTAATATTTAGTTTTAAATACAGGATCAAATTACAGAGAAAATTTAGTAGAAACATTTTAAGGTTGTGTTATCTCCGTTAAATAGAAAATATGCTATGGCTAGAAATTAGCCATTTATTAAGTTCCTGACCATTTTTCGGTACAGAAATTTCTACCTGGGATCTACTACATATTTTAACATTTTATTTGACAATAATACATTATTTTTGTATTTTTCATAAATTTAAAGCCACATGGATGACATAACCTACAAATAGTAATAGGAGTTTCCTGGCCACATAGGTTATGACAATTGCAAAAATTATCATTAAACTCACTGTTTTTTATCTTCAAATTATCTTGCTTCTTTGTTTCAAGGAATAGCTTAACTTTTCTTCTTAAAGTTTCTTGGGGAACATTGTAAATAATAATTATTTTTGTTACGAATTAATTTTATTCATATTAATATTATTAATAATTTATTCTTGTATTTCTTCTTTAAGGCATGTTAATTTAAAGATTATTATTTCTTATTCTTCAGTTATTCAAATATCTTGAATTATTATTTTATTATTTAATAATGAACTTTGACTGCATACATCTCATCGTCTGATCAGAATTGCCTATTATAGACTTTTTTACGTCAACTCTTATTATTACTAACTATTAATTTAATTTGCACTACTACTTTAAATTAACTAATAGAAGGACTAGAGTCGTCTAACCTACATTACTTAAAGGAGGCAGCCAGAACTGTGAGTTCATACCGCCCCACAAACCAGTGCCCATATCGTGCCAACCGAGACATTATTTTTTATTGAATATTAAAAAAAATTTTATGTATAAAGACAAAGTATATATATGAAAATGAAAGAGTCACACAATTAAATGGTACAATTAAAAATACGGTATTTCGTAATAAAAATATTTTTTTTTTTCGTATTCAAAACTCTATAATGTAACTTGAATTATCTTAAAATTTTAGATATTTTTATTGGTTAAATATTCCAGAGACTATGTAACTATTTAAATACATAAACCATAGCTCTAGAAAATATCGAATTTCAGGGAAAAATGCTGGCCTTCTAAAGGTTAATCGTAGCTAGCAGGTATTAGTCGCGTATTAGATATAGCGCATCTTTAAAAGCCGATTCTATATTTTTTGTTATACGATCGAACTATTACATATTATGTTCTTTGGGATTACATCGCATGTGAAACTTTCGCGATTTTTCCATCGCTGATTTTCTTATTTATTACTGGAGAACATCTCAAATTAAATGATAATAATAATAATAAATTAAATTTCATAATGTACGTATTCGGACTATGTTTTAACAATCAATTTTTGTAATGGTCTGCTGTTGAATAATAAATAGTTTAATTACGTAAGTGGATTAACAATACTTGCAATATTTGAAATCTATTATTCAATACCAAACAAAATACGTGATTCAAGATACTTTTAAACTACACAATCTGTATAAAAACGCAAAATTTCCAAATAGATCACGCAATGAACGCTTTCGTCCACTATCCTAAACAACGTCTTCTACCAACTTTTTTTTCAACTGTCCGACTTTTCCGCCCTTTTTACTCTAGTTTGCCACATTGCCGCAGGAAAAAAACGTCAAAAGCCTCGTTGAAGTCAGACCACTGCATCTCTTGTCTGGTCCGCGCTTAATCGGAAGCCATTAACCGCAGTGCGCACGAACGCGCTGTAAGAAACTAGCCATTCTCTCTCTCTCTCTCTCTCTCTCTCTCTCTCTCTCTCTCTCTCTCTCTCTCTCTCTCTCTCTCTCTCTCTCTCTTCCCCTCTTTATGTGGGGTAGCATGTGCCGGCAACACGAAAGAGCAAGTTGCGAAGGGATGAAAATAAAGGACGGAAAGACGGTGGCCATTATGACCTATGTGTGTACACAAACGGTGTAGGCGAAGAGACGTAAGAAATTGCGAATCACTGAACCTTTCGGAGATTGTCCGATCTTTGCGCGAGGGCGCGCGGGCTGTCAGTGACGGGTGATATAACGGGACGAAGAAAAGTGCTTTAGCCGGAGAAGAGAGCAAAAACCGTGTTTGCACGAAAATAGCGCCCGCGACGTCTGTTGACGATCGACGCGGGAAATATTTTTCGAAAATCGGAATCAGAGTGCAATATTGGAAGTTACTATTTTTAATTATTAGCCAATTTTTTAACATAACCGGAAAATGGTTGGATGGAATCGACACTCACAATTTTTCCGGTCATAACTTCTGGAATTATAAATGAAAATTAACGAATAAAAATATATTTGTTAATGATAATCAAATGTACTTCTAAATTGATGGCTCTGTATAAATAGAAAGCCTTTGAAAGTAGATTACAAAAATTATTAATTATAAATGTCAAAAAATACATTCCTTTTTAAACCTCAGCCATTTATCCCAGAAATCGTACACAACATTTCAAAAGAGAAATTGAAACTAGAAAGAAAGAGGTTTTATTTGCTTTTTTGAAAATTAAGAAATGTTGATTCATTCAAAAATTATAAGAGTTTAAAGTTGAGACTTTGAGAGTATTTGTATGCCTTTTCAACGCTCAACTTTAAACTCATAACTTTTGGAGGAATAAACATTTTTTAATTTTCAAAATAGCAAATAAAAGATCTTTTTTCTAGTGTTATTTTTTTGTAACTTAATGTAAGACGTTTCTGGGCCAAATTTTACTTTGTCTAATATAGAGTTAGTCAACTATTCATTACCATTTTTGCAGCAACTCACATGCGCCAATAGTCGCCATTACTCTCTACTTCAATACATAAATTGACTTCGCATACCTAACGGAAAATTATTTTTGTTTATTATATGATTTGAGAGCAAAAAACACAAAATAATCTTACTGTTAGAAACTATGACGCTTTTGCTCTTTTCTTCACTTTTTTCCCGACTTGTATACCATTTGTTATTTTGAGGAGAGGATGAGGAGGATGAGGGGGGCTAAGGGGTGAGGACGGTGCTGGAGGGAGAAGGGGATATTTGACCTTTCAAATTTCCTTTACAAAATGTATAATTCAGGGGATTCAGAGACCTATAGGCCTTTGAGGCTAAAATCATCTGGAAAAATATAATAAAATATAATTAGTTATATATATACTAATAATATATTATAAGTAGGCACAATTTTTGATAAAATGACCCGACATATTGTTAGGTTGGCAATAAACGTTATTAATGCTTTTATTGGTTATTGTTCTTTAAGTTAATTTTTTTACCTTTTTGAGATGTGGGCGTGGATTAGGCAGATATAAAATAACTCCTCACAATTTAATAGAATATAGTATTTATTGAATAATCGATAGTTTAGCTGACGATGATAATAATTACACTGATTATAACCACGCGAAATATAAAATACAATTAATCTGACAATTTGACACGTACTAAATATTGCTCTTAGATGGAGCTACAACTGAATTAATCGATGTCTTCCGAGTAGATTTTTAGCTCCGACTGACTTTTCCGAATGCGATCGCTGGATTCATCGCCTAAATAAATATGAATCTCAGCATTTTCGCAAGTCGGAATTAAACAGTTAAAAAGTGTGTCGTCACTCGATCGGTGTGGCGACCTCAAATTTAGCGCGTCGATTGCATTGTAGAAATACGTCACAGACGTAATAATATTATCTGTAGACCAATTTTACTCAATTTTATTGCATTGCCAAGATTTTTGCTCTGGAGTTGCGTTTTGAAATGAATATTCGACAGATTTTCATGGAACAGAGCTTAATTTATTTGAAATTTATGCAGTTATGGATCTAAGAGTTGAAAATATAAAGTTTTTTTGTGTAACCAATTTTAAAATGACAAAAATCACAAAAAATCACAATAATTCTTAAAATTAAGCAATTAAAAGTGGTTTTTCAATTAAAAAAATTACATTCATCCATAATTGCATGAATTCAAGCCCTGTCCCATGAAAATCTATCGAATACTTATTTCAAAAAGCTACGTAAAAGCAAAAATTGCAATGCAATATCTCTGAGCAAAATTGGTCTACAGATTATATTTCGGGCTATTTATTAAGAAACTGTGCCTACTCATAATATATTATTAGTATATATAACTTATATTTTATTATATTTTTTCAGGTGATTTTGGCCTCAAAGACCTATAGGCCTATGACCCCCTTAATCACATTTTTACGTTATTATGAGGGGGGGGGGGCTGAGGCGTATGTTTTTTGATTTAACTATATAATATTGGGGTATATATATATTTAGAATAATGTTTTATAGTGTTTTTAACAAAATCAATTTTTAATGCTGTTACTACTATAATCGAAGTCCTAAGTTGAAAGGCTCTAAGTTTAAATTTGTCTGTTTTCCATTATACAAGTATGAATGCAACAGTACACCTATATATAAATTCGTGTAAACTTGAAAGAGCTTCGAAAGCACATAACAAGCTTTAAACGATTTCACAACTATCGGCATATCGGCATAAGTCGCGCCCACAAAAATCGTGGTATACATAAAGCAAACCGAAGTAAAACCTCTCAACGTATGTCGCATTTTCCCATTTGAATTCGTAGCGCAAAATTCACGTTTAAAATTATTTCAATATTTTCATTACTGAATAAATAAAAGCGTTTTATATGAATACATATTCAATTAATATATTAATAGCTTATTATGTCTCAGTGTTTGCATATTTACTATATTAATATTTGTTTAAAAATATTATATTAAATATAATATTATTGATTCAGACACATGTATGTTGTAATTTGTAGTAAGCCCTATACGTTGAAGAGGTTGATAACACTTTCGAGTGTTTCAAATAACTTGACAATAGAATCAGGTAAGCGATATATCGCAAATCTGCGAAAAAACTGACAGCTATAGGCCACCAAAACGGTTAGTTTCCCTTCGACATTCGAGATATCGTTTATTTCAATAAGGCCTCAGGTAATAACAAAGAGGAAGAGTGGCTTTTTATTTATGGTATTATTTTAATACCGCTCGTTTAGTGAAAATGGGTTTGCAATTTTTACACTATAATTTAATTTAACGAATAAAAGGTTGTTTAATGTTGTTCAATTTAATCCTTTATGTAATCTTTCTTAGGTAAGGTAAGGTCTCCTAATATGGCCCAGCGACTAAAATGCACCATCGTGATATTTCGAAACCAACGAGAGGTGATTGTTTATTTCGAACCCCTCGAAATTTTTCAAGCAGCTAAAATTGAATTAGCTTAGTTTATTAAAGGTGAATTATATCGGCTATTATTATACCTAAGTATTACTGTGGAATCAGTATAAACAAATGGATACAAAGCAATGAGTATATCCATTTGTTTTGGTTAAAATATATTTTTATTTATTATATGACAAAAAGAACTAAAAGACTCAAAAGTAATGTGGACCACCTTTACAATCCTTATTGTTAGTATGGACAATGGGTACATTTCATATTTTTTCATATTTATATTTTTTATCGGTAAAGTAGCATTGTTTATGAATTTTTGTATATTTATTTTGGTAGAAAAATCGTTTATAGTGATTTTTGTTCATAGATAAAAAAAATAAATTGATTATCATAGAATATAAAGAGGATTTTTCATTTTCTTAAATAAGTAAACGTTGGGCAATTTGGTGGTGGGGGCAGTCAGATCGTCCTTTGCTAACAGAGTTTTTTTCCAGGTTTTAATTAAGTTTTTATTTCAGATTCTGCGGGGGTGATTATAAACAAGGGCAATCTGACTGCCATAAATATTAATTATTTTAATTTAATTTGTAAGACTGTAAGACCGATGGAAAAATTCTTATCAGTTGATAGTAAATTGCAGTCGACATAAGTAATATTTTTAATGAGAAAATAAATAAACATATTAAATACTGAAATGTATGTTTTTTTTATACATTTCCAGAGTTTTTTGAAGTAGTCCATAATAAGAACTCCTAGAAATTTTTGTTTTCTTTTCGATTTTAGATTATATTTTTTTATTACTTACGTAATCAGTTAGAAATTCAAACATATTATTTTTAACACATTTCTCTAGAGATTAATCACTCCGAATCTTTAAAATAACATTTTGTTCAATTTTTATCGTCATTTAAATTTGGGTTCACATATTGACAGCCTTCACCCTATTATAATAGGGTAGTTCTCCCTATTATAATAGTTGAGGTTTTCCCTCAACTACACCAGGACATGACACTTGAAGTTGAGGAGATAAAAAATCATTAAAATTATTACTAAATATATTGTGACGTTGCAACCGAACGTGGTATAATATTCTAACCGGACTTATCGTCGTCTACCTAACTAAGCTTCTCCTCAGGTTGGAGGGTTTCACACTCGACTACTACGTCGACAAAATGCAGGAACCCGTTCTCGGGATTCGTGCTCGGACGATTACCTGGCCGCTCAAAGCTGGGACGCATGTCCGATGCTGTAGCCGTTGTCACCTGGCTGCGTGTTATGTCACCTGGAGTATGCGAATCGGCGCTGAAAAGGGTCCGCGAAATGTAGGTTGTTTCGGGGGATATGCGCATGCAAATAAACGTAGGCAAGGCGACTACGATAGAATTGGTTTATTGACCATAGTTGCTACATCTCTCGAGCACCCGCTGGTGCATCGACGCCTGTTACGCGCGACAGAAGCGCATCGCAATCGCGTTTAGGTTTACGCGTGGAGCATTTGCCATAGCGGTCCGTGAGGAGCGAGCCAGCCGGACAAGATGCCCTTTTGGTGGGATCCGGTATGTTCGTCGTCGTCGAGAACTGACGCCTCGCAATCCGCTGACGCTCACAAAGTGTGCTGACTCACGGTTCGTCGGCAAGCTGTTGTGATGCGATATGTTGGCTGCTCCAGGGCCCGAGTCCTCTTCTTGTCTTGTCCTTCGCGGCTCCTACTAGCGCCGCGGTTCAACCAGAGTTGCGCTTCTCCGCGTGGTTACAGCCGGGTAACGCCTTCCGCCGCTCCGGGACTGGCTTCCCTTGCTTTGGCCGTGTCTCCGGCTGTCGTGGCGGATGCGCTGACCCTGTGGTACTGGGGCTAATCGTGGCTGAGTTGCGACATTCGCTTTGGAGGTACCCTTCGCCCCGAGTCTTGTCTACCGAAGCTCTTGATGATATGGCTTCATACGCGTTGAACCTCCGCGCGGAGCTTCCCTCAGAGGCGTAAACTGTCACCCTGGGGAAGACGGCGACATCGGCGTAGACGGTTACCGGCTATCGCGAGTTACGCTCAGTGATGTGAGTTGGCCAATTGACCGCTCAATTGACCAGTCAATTGACCGTCATGACCCTGACAAAAAAAATTTTGACTGACAATTGACCCTGACCGGTCACACTTCTACGTGACAGTCAAACCTACATTTATATAGAGTATAGAGTATTGGGATTTGACATTCGTATATATAGCTAATTAAAATACATACTAAAATATATCTATATAGCTAGCCAAGATGGCGCGACTTAGCCAGCAGCCCCATTTAAATACACAGCGCTAACCTACGCCATCTTGATTAGCTATATATACGAATGTCAAATTCCAATAGACGAACGGGGAAAAGTATGGTTTTGTCACCAGGAATGGGCTGCTTCTTGCATAGAACACACGTTTTCGTCATTCTTGACTTATTATTTAAAATACATTAAAAATATAAAGTTTACTATTTTATTTCTCTATAAAGTAATGTAAAATTACTTTCATTATTTAAAACTTAAACGATCGTTTTTTTATTCTTTTAAACTTTCTGACCAATAACCGGTCAGAAAGCTCACTGACGGTCATTTTTATATTCAGGGATTGTAAATCCTGATTGTCAATGACGGTCAAATTTTTGCCAAAATGACTGTCATGTCACAAAAATTTTATCTGACTGGTCAATCCACATCAATGATTACGCTTCGCTCCGAGCCTCGTCTTGAACTGCCCCAAAATTACTTCGTCAGCCAGCTCTCGCTTTATCACTCCTTCCCCTACTCTCTCTCTCTCTCTCTCTCTCTCTCTCTCTCTCTCTCTCTCTCTCTCTGTCTCTCTCTCTATCTGTCTCTCTCTCTATCTGTCTCTCTCTCTCTCTCTTTATGATTATTTACCTTTTCGGTGATTTTCCGACGTGCTGCTCGTGCGCGGCTCCTACCGCCTCGCTCCTTGCTTTAGATCGTCTTGCGCGCAATTTGTGTGTGTGTATGTGTGTTTGCCCGCGCGTGTGTGAGGAGACGTATCTCCGTCACAATATTAACAAATTCATAAAATTATTATAATTTTTATATTATTTTCCAGCTGCATCTATTCAATAGAAAACAAAATCCTGAACCTTGGAGCCGATGTCAAACACACTGTTTTCACCGGTTTCGATGAGAGAATGTATTTAAAGTAAAAATTAATATATTTCTTATTTATATTACAAATTTGAAATTAAAGCTACAAAGGCAATTTTTTATTAATTGAGTTGTTTCGCGAATTTAATTAACTTGCAGTAAGTTAAAAGGTTGTTCTATCGATCAATAATTATTAAAAAACTTTCAGTATAAGATTTAAAATGAATCAGAAGTTTAAGTTTGCGCTTGAAAGGATATACTCCTGAATGGATTATTTTCAATATCAATATAGAAACTTTAATTCAAATACGAGAAAATTTTTGAATGTTTAGATAAGAATATATTATTTATTTAGGGAACTAATAGTTAATTCAATGAAATGATACACAAAATTTGAGAAAATTTAGTGCCGATGAATACGCAGTGGTTTTCCTAGTTGGTTATGGTAGCCAATTTTGTTTGTATCGCAACAAAACGATGCTTATCACCAGAAATCCAGAACAGAAAAATTTGCTTCAATAAACGGAAGAAAGAAAGGTCTCTCATACAAGCTCTCTTATAAAACGTATTTAACTATATAAAAGCTCGACTTAGCGTTCGCCATCTATTCAATTTTTATACGAAACGGCGGGGCACGCTCGAGCGACAAGAAACATCGTTTATCCGCATAACTAACGTCAACTTCACGAAAAAAACGCTCGCCGCGAAGAAAACGAAGAGAACGTCTCCACCGCATTCGCCGTTGCCGCCGCGAGAAAGTAGGTTAATCACGCTCGCGCGCGATAATTCGCAGCCGGCCGCGCGGCAACGAGATAGTTAAATTATCCGGTTGCGCGGTGGCGCATCCGTCCGTCGAACGAAACCTCGAAGGACATGCGTATATATGGGAGACGAGAAAAAGCGCCCGTGGCGGGAGGAGCAGAGAAACAAATCCGCGATAGGCAGCGGTCGCGAACTTCCGTGCGCTGTAGTACAAGTGAAATTTTAATTAGTTAGCCAAGCCATTTTCCGCTCGGATAATCCGGGGGGATGTCGCGTTCTCAATCCGAAACAATGGCGCATGGGCGCATGCATGAAATGATAAAAATGGGAGAAAGAAGGAAGAGAGGAAGAGAGAGAGAGAGAGAGAGAGAGAGAGGGGGAGGTAGAGGAAGAGAGAGAGGAAGAGAGAATGGGAGAGAGGTCGGAAGAGGAAGAAGAGAGAGGGAGGAGCAGTTGTGCTACGCCGCGGCGGTATACGTACACACAATTTTCGCGAGTGCACCGACTCGTTCCGCTTTGCCCTCCCATTTCTCTCCCTCGGCGGGACTTTTTAATGCGGCCGCGTTACATGCGCGTATATTGCGCGTGAAGCGCGGGCGTTTTTGCGCACGGTATGAAGATGGGGATCGGTATACGCGCTATGGCCCGATGAGTTATTTAGAAATTGAGTCGCGAGTTTTTGATTAATGATTTGGTATGCAGATTTTCTCGATGATGAGCTTTTGTTAGCGCTGCTCTTTTGGGCGTGTGAGCGTTATACAAATTAGTCATTGCGTACGAGGATTGATTTCAGTAGTTGTTAATCGAATTATCAAACGAATATTTTCAAAGGAAAAACGGATTTGTTGCTTTTGTAACAACAACTGTAGCACGCCGCTGCAGTTATTTTTAATGCGTATACTAATATTTATTGTTGCATCGCTCAATGATATGTTTTAATAACGATATGAACATAATTGTAAGTTTTATCTCCCTTCTACAATATGATGATCATGTTGGTTATTACATCTAATGTTAAAAGAATGTTTGACAATATCACGTTTATTTATGTGGACATTATTAATTAATTATCCACCCTGGTAGAAATTGCTAGTTATTTTACAGTTAACATTATAGCTAAAAACGAATATTGCTTGTATTTCATAATTATGTACCAATCCGAAATAAATTATGGCATTTACACTTTATAAAATAAGTATTTTAAGTAATAGTAGAACTTTTTAGATCAATTATATTATTTTTGCATTATGATTTTTGCTAAAAATGCTTACATTTAATTAACACGATAGCTATAAAATATGGTTAATTTTCTACCAGGGCAGTATTTTATTTTTATTATAAGAATATTAACAACAAGAAAAGATAACCAGAAAGGAAACTTATCATAATAAAAGTATTTTTGATTGGTGATTCCGACAAGAGTGTGAAATGGGGGGCTTTTTGAAATCTTTTTTTTAATGTTTAATAGAAAAACGGAAATGATAACGTAACGCCATAATAACCTTTGTATAGTCTTTTAGACTAAATACAAATAAATTCTGTAAAAATATAGAAACATATAAAAAAAATGTACATTATTACTGCAATTATCTATGTCACATAGATTATGTGTGTATATGCCCTTTTAGTTTCATGAGTACCTGCAGCTATCCCTTTTTCCATATTCGCTTTCAATCTATAAGCAAATTTCCGCAAACGTTAATTAAAAACATATTAACTAATAAGGTACACTTATTTGATCTTACAGGCATCGATTTTCAATAAAATTAAGAATATTCCCTTGACCGAAATTACAAGACTGACCAATTTTACGATCGTTCTTTTAACTAAATTTTCGGTACTTAGGGCAGCGACGAGGACGTACGCCTGCAGCGCGTTCGGAGCCTCTGAATACCCAGATAATAGGCACTAACGACAGGTGCACGTGGCCCTATTTTAGTGTACGTTTACACTAACTGCAAATGGGGGGTTAATTTTCGTATACCGTTAAACCCTCGTTGAAGAGCGGTTCGGCCTTCGAAATTTTATTTAATAACCTTCGCAGGACAAGAAATCCTTAAAAACTAAGGAACAAACAAATTCTTTTATTAAGTAACAAATTGAGTTATTATTGTAGAAAGTACTCTGTTAAATTAATAAGTGTTAAACTTTTAGACTACTTTTTTAAACTCCTTATCAACTCTATGCCAATTTTTTTATTTCATTTAATCACAAAATTCTATATGAATGAAATAAAAAAATTGCGGTACTCAAAAGTATACTCTTTTTTGTTAGCCTCTACGGGCTAATGAGGAGCCTAAAATATTTTAGTCTAGAGCTTTAAACCTTACTTTAATGAAAACAACATTTTTAAATATCAAACTATTTCTTACTTGAAGAAAGTTTATGATGAAACTTTTCTTGATATTAAACAGGTTAAAAAATTTAATTACATAAAATTTATACAATTTTAATACTAAATGAAATTGAAAATTGTATTGTTTGTAATGATGTGTGATTTGCAACGTTAACGATAATGCATAATGCGTTATAACATTTTCGTGTAATTATAGTATAAATAAAGATGGGTTAACAAAAAGTTGATTACATGAAAACAGTGTTTATAAGCTTAATTTCATGAACGAAATAATAAATTGATTTTTCTAATAGTGCAGGTGCACTGGACCAATTCAACCATAGAAAACTTTATATTACTATTAATTGAGTAATTATAAGCCAAGTATTACCGAGTATTAAATAAGATATTAAGCATACCTTTTGATTTTTCAAGGTTATACTAATAAATATACTATATTAATCTAAATACTTTAACGAAATTAACTGATATGAACAATAAATCATAAATACTCTTTTATTGTAAAATTTTTTTATTTTTATTGCGCCATCGGATTTGGAGTAATCCAGATCACACTTTTTCACTTTGTATAAAGTGTTTTATGCACCTTCTGTGCCACAATATCAACATACATGTAATAACTAGTATATAAACCATTTTTAGATACAAAAAATATTACATTACGATTTTTTTATTCGAAAGTGGGATCATAACCTCGCTGTTGCTATCTTGGGTCACTCGACATGTAGCTGACGTATTTTAAAAGTAAAAATCAATTTATACTACGTGTTTCGCTGGGAAATGATAAATAATAATATTGTAAACACATTTATGCTTATTTAATTTAATTAAATGAATTATTTATCTATAAAAAGAATATTTTTCCAGTGACTCGTATTCCGCCTGTGTTGACTGGGATTACCCCGAGTGGAAAGCCAACCTTAGCTTGATTTTTCTTTTTGATTTTTCTTATAACATTATAAATTTTTATTTTAAGATGAAATTTTTCGTTAATTTTGATAAACAGTAATAGAAATTAACTATATAACGTGAAAAATGAATCAAAACTAGGATGAATTGAAAATACTAAGCAATTCCGCTTAGGTGACCGCCAATATTCCATTCTCCCCTATAATAGTTTGTATAAGAACCCGAGAGCACGGCTAACTGATATAATAACTATAGCTATATCTACTAGCGCAGCGATACCAGGTATGGCTCGATCACTGGGATCAGTAAAAGTAGTTGTTAAGCTATCTAAAATACACAAATGTTTGATCCTTACACCCACAAGTTGATTCCCGTGTTCCTTTTAAATTTTATAGATTTCAAAATGCTTTTCATGTATAAAATTATTTCACGAGAAATAACAGTATAAAGGGCTGACAATTTTTAGCTTTATTATAAAAGAGTTAAAATTTTCATTTATATTTAGGAAGCGATTCATTGCTCATTTCATCGTTCATCAGTATTGTCTCATTTTTTGGATTCGTTAACATTTGGAAATACAATATTTCAATTTAGCGCATAACTCGCGAACCGAATTGTCCCACATAGTAAAATATGATAACGTTGCAAAAAAGCAGCATCTTAAGGAGGTGCATGTAAGCTTTCATGCAGATTATGCTTTATGTTTTAGAACATTCACATCTCTCTTAGCCAGCGGGAAAAATGCAGGGCGAGATTTCATACTTTCGCGTTACTTTGATCAACGTTTTATTTCCATGAAACTCCGGAGAAAATACTTCATAATTAAAATAAAGCCACGTATATTTACTTTGGCGCGCTTCTTCCCCATGCGCCAGCGCTGGATTGTTTATGGTGCTGCGGTAATTCAGAGTGCATCGCAATTTCTCAAAAATTCCCGCGAGTTTCACCGCTAAAGATAATTCGTTCGCTCGACTTTAGCATATTTGCATGTGGAATAGCGCAAAAAATAATATTATTACGTAGAAAAGGATAAAGCATGGCTGGCCACCGTTTTCGAATGGTTTATAAGCTTTCATCGCGCGGCTGCACCGTCTAACAGGCCGCACACCACCTGCACGCGAGCTCCTGTAATAAAACAATAACAATTTCGCAATTGCTTTGTGTGTTTCGTAGCGTAAGAAATACTGCATTAATGTTAATAAGGATTAAACGTAAACTTATTATGTTTTTACAGAGTTGAATCGCGTTTATGAAAATGTTATTCAGAATGAAGAGATTATTTCTGCATTACTTCTACATTGGCGAGCAGTTTCTGAGCTTGTTTACGCGGGTTAAAATAATTTGTTTTAACGGACAAGGGATTTCCAAGCAAATTTATATTTATAAATAATATTTTACATTTTGTTTTTAATAACACAGATTTAATAAAGTGAAAATATTTACATTTGTTGAAACGAAATCAGTTAATAATATATAATTACAGTTCCATTTATAATGAAATAGCGGTGATAAATATCGGACTGAAGCATTGTTAAATTGAGATTCCCACTCTAATTGGTTGTCAGAGAATATATCTAACTACATGTTATTTGTTTGTTAACATTCCAATAGGACTAAATATCCAGGCTCATACATCACGTCGACGAAATTCACCAGCTAATTGAGAAAAACAATTATCAAACACATTGGCTTCATTGATGCGAAAAACAAACGAAAAGAAAGTGCATGTAGATAAATGATAAGGCTTGTCCACCCCAAAGATATTCTCGAGCGCGTTGCCGGAGAAGTTTTCAAACTCCTTCGCACCCTCTCCTCTTTAAAAAACACTCTCGTGCATCTCTCGGGCAGCGGGGTCGCATCAACATCGGTCCTAAATTCGCTCGAGAGAGGCTCGCGCGAAACCGCTGCTGTGGAGGAAAATCCCTCACTCCCAGACTAGCACTATATATAGCCGCGGCGGCAACCGAGTAATTATCGGCTAAAAAACGAGTAAAGTGAAATTAAGAGGCAGCCGCTACTGCTGAGAGTGGATGAAGTGCCGCTCGGCGCGGCGTATATATAACAAGGCACTTTGCTACTTACGCCTGCCCTCGCCGACCTCCTTGGCACGCAGTGCGGCGAGCGTCACCGACGAGGTGCAGATCAGCCACCAGAAGCTCCAGCCGACGAACATCTTGACGAACTCGCGCCGCGCTCTCGTGTCTCTCTGTGTGCAGCGGATCGACGAAAATCTCAGCAACGGCAAGTTCGCGAATTTTCGCGCGCGCGTATATATATACCCACACGTGCAGGATTTATCGGCAGCTCGCGGCGCAAAACTCCGCCAACAGTAGCGGCTCTCCGCCGTCACGTGGCGGCATTTTTCATCCCACACCTTCGGCTCCGCGCTCCGACTCTACACACATTTGTCAGCGGGCCGGCTACCTTCGACAGCTTGATGAAGAAAATTTTCCGCCCGGCGCATGCTCTTATTTTCCTCTTTCTCGCACTTACTCTCAAAGAAGGCAAAACAAAATCGCCGCTTGCGGGGCCGCGAGAGCTGTGTGCGGGTATATACACTATCGCGAGCGGTCGAGGTGCCGCCGGCACGGCTGCGCGCGGGAGTCTGCCGCCGCGGCTGCAGCTCACTCCGGACGGGACTGCCGCCGCGGCAGGCGCGCGCTCTCCCACCTCCGGGCGCGTGAGAGAGAGAGAGAGGATATGTACGCACGCGGGGCGCCAAAGTTGCGCCGGCGCCGTGCTGCATGCGGCGCGGAGAAGGGAGCGAGGGAGGGAGCGTCGATGGGTTATTTGCCATCTTCGCGATTTCAATGAGAGGTGTGCGCGCGCGCGAGGAGAGGCGGCGCATTGTTCACGGCTAGCTGCCCTGGGCTGGATTTATTGTATCGCCGCGAGAAAGGGGCGGCTGGCGTGCCGCGGGAGCTTTGTCGGATTTTCGGCGAGATGTAGTTCGCGGGAAGGAAAAATGTAGGGCGCGAGAGGGCGAGGAGGGCTCGGGATTAGCAGCGAGATGCTTGTTAGGGCGCGCGGATTATTAAAATCCAAACGCTTGAGTGATTTAGATGATAAGGTCGTTTGATAATATTGAAATTGTACGACTGTGGGTGTGTGTGTGTGTGTGTATTTATTGTACTCTCGCGTCAAATATTGATTTTCATTAAATCCGACCAATGGATATCTGAATATGTTTTGGATATGTTTCTTGGGTATCCTGTTTCGATAAACATTGTTGATATTTACGTTATAATTTATTATTTACACGGTGTATCATATATATACAATATGCAGTATAAATACATTTATTGTACATAATATATAGTATAGAAAAAAAGGAATGTTAAAAATAGTAGTCTCCTGAATTTCAGATAAGAAATTCAAACCATGTATTTTCCGTAATTGAGATTGTGCACGAAACTGCATGTGCGTATATTATCTATGGTAAGTTTTTTAGATGAGGTGCTGGTGAACTTCTGACTTATTACATTTATAATGGCATAATATTTCAAAATTCTTTTCTGATTAAAACACGTGTCTGCATAAATCACGCATGATTGTTCTTAGAAACAAAATATAATTAAGTTTCGACATATATATTTTTACTGAAAAAGAAAAGATTAAATTGACGGTATCAACAAAATGTTAGTGTTTGAAACACGAAAAATCCTCGATCTCTCTTTTTTTTCATCCAGGCATATAAATGTTATATACACCTTTAGTACAGGCTGCAGCGCAATCTAGATTTGCTTAAACTTTAGCTCCGCTTTTTTACGATTTATCCAACGCAAGTACAGACGAAACTATATAATTTTCCCGTGCGAGGCGCGAGGCGTTTGAAATGCTCTGTATAATAACTTTGTTATCTGAGCCAAAAAACGCATTACAAGCCAACATATTTTACCCTCCCCTCCCTAATTGCAGTTAAAAATGTTTCCCTCCAAAACAAGAGCATGAACATTCTTTCGTCCCTACCCCCGTCCCCCATTCCAGAGCAATACAAAGGCAATTAATTTTTTCGACCGCGCGCGTGCTCTCGCACCAAAATCGGCCACGGTAAAGTTCCTTCCGAACGAAAGAATCTCGGCGCGCTTGCTCGCGCTGGAGTTAATTCGCGAATCTCCGTATAATTCGCGTGGCGCGCGCGGGCGCCCAGACAAGAAAGGGAGTATAAATCCTCGGGCCCGTACAATGCCGCGCAACTCTGCCGAAGAAATTTCTGCAGTTTAGCAGTCGGAAGTCGGTGCATCATCCGCGAAAGCGACGGGGAAAAAGCTCGCCGATTCGTACCCCCGAGCTCCGGCCCCTGGGCGTATAAACGACCGGTCGGCGATATACCTGTCGGGCTTGCGCGCGATTATTTCCGGCGGACCGGAACAAACAGACTTGCGCGCGCGAATTCGGCGCTGGGCGGGATATAAATGCCGCGCGTCTTTGAGGAGACGCTCGCCATTCCGGCCAGCGGGAATAGATGGGGCTGCCAACACGACTTCTCGATTTCGTCGCGAGAAACGGTTATTTTCACGGACGTGGGGAATTTGCGCGCGCTAGGCTATATACGGGGAAAAAGTTCCCGGACGAGAGGAAGGAAGTCGCGTTATATTGAGCGCGTGCGGCGGGGAATCGTTTATATTGCGTTAATCGGATTTTCGTTGCGTCGACGAAACTTTATATCGATTTTTTTTTCATATTTTGAGAGAATATCCAATTCTTTTAGTTTCCTGGCTGCTTCAAATAGCCGCTTTCACTTAACGACGAGTGAATTATGGGTATGGAAGGGGCGGAAAAATGGCTTAAAAAACTTTATTTGTACATGCTAAAATGTCGATTGTCTGTGGTAGAATACCACGTATGTGCAATATGTTGGTCATGTGTGGCCACGGTACCGAAGCCACATATTGGCCATAGTTTTTTTCATATAACGCCCTTGTTTGTTCCATATGTTGTTTTCTTACAGTATGGGACATATATGTGCAATTCTTCAAAAAGTTTTCTCTAACTCGGCCATAAAAACGACGAAAAAAAAATATGAGGCACACACCTCTGCAATAAGTTTTTTCTTGTTCTATAGGCTACACAATATACGAAAAAACTTTGAAACAGAGGAAAATGGTCTTGTGACAGTTTTAACCACACATCAGTTTTTCTTATGGAAATTTAACATGGGAAAAATGGACGAAAAGTAGTCACTGATGATTAGCCAATATTAAGCTCTTAAAGGTATCAAACAATTTTCTGCAAGAAAAGAATTCAAGTAGACGAAAAGAGCTTCAAATGGAGCAGTTTAGGCTCACTGGTAAGGTGTAGGACTTTCGACCATGGGTCGTGGGTCCGAATCCACCACCCATTTGACCGGAGTTTTTTTTCGGAATTTTCTTCGATTGAGAAGTGAATGAGAATTTCTAAACCCCGGATTTTTCCGGTGAAATTTCAATTTTTCAGGGACTTTCTAATATTCGAGGAAATGAAGAAAAGTCGAGCAAGCCCCGTGGTGCCAACCGTGATTTCTCCTCCCTTCCCGAACGGAAATTGACTTAGAGTTAACATTAGGGCCTTGTCCGATGCCCTAGAAAAAGCGCAAGGTCCTGTCATGGCACCTCGTAAGGCCCGAAGAAATGATTAAGAAGTTACCCGCATAATAACGCCAAAGTAACAAGACATGAACATTTATTTTAACCTCGAAAATGAAACGAAAATGTACATGCGATATTAAGGCTTGCGTAGGGCGGGGATCCGTGAATGAACGTCAGGCCATAGTCAGGGTCACATGTGGTAGCCCTTATACGGCATTTGTCCGGCATCACTAAGGTCCTATCAGGACTATCGGGACAGTACGGGAGCGCCGTTACTTGCCTTGCTAGGGCCCTTAGGGAGAACCTGATTGGGCCCTTTCAAACATCTGAGGCAAGTCCTATTCATTTTTCGTTCGGTCTGTGGAGGCGCTCGCCAATGCCTAGCGCATGAACTGGAGTCTCCGTGACCTGGGCCTCAAGGGCTACGAAACCCACCGCTCGACTTTTAGCTGGCCTTATCACTATAAACCAAGCTTTCGATGACCACAGCAGACCACTCATAGGCTGTTTGCTCTAGCAACCTCCCCAAACTAGCCTTCTTTGGACAATGCCATCTACCGCTGCGAGTCCCCTGGGTGCGAAAGAAGCTTCGAGATCACCATCCACAGAGGGCAAAGCCATCGAGGCACTCTCAAGGTCTGGTACGCCCAACGTATCATCGCAGGGCGGCTGACCTTTGGCTGGACGACCGAAGAAACCCCCTTCCACCGAACCACAGCAGCCATTAGCAAACATCGACAATCCCGGGCTAACAAGGACTTGTTTGGAAAATAATGATGTACGAGTGAGAACTCGCAGGCAAATAAACAAATAGAGGAAGAAGACTCGATCAAAATGGCACGGCGTGACTCAGCGGGGGATCGAACCCCGGACCTTCCGTTTTCGCGAATGGTGCTCGGTCCGCTGAGCTACCGATGCCTATGCGCGACTTTTCTTGGAGTCGAATTCATGTCGTTAGATGCAACCCGATCCGCCTCGTCACCTTGTGCAACCGATGCACACGTGACACTCGTTATAAAATATATAAATAAAAATCATTACTTCGCTATATTTTTAGGATTTTGTGGGAAGCCTTACGCAGGTTTTATGTATAAGTTTTAAATCAATTTTAATTTTTGTTTATAAAAAGCACATTAAAATTTTCATAGCTGTCTTCTTTCAGTAATATTTCAAGTTTAACAAGTGTCGTAAAAATTACTAATTAAATTAAAAAATATATTAAGTGTTACGTGAGTGGAATGCATAACGTGACGTGGCGGATCGGGTTGCTTCCAGCTATATGGTAGCTCAGCTGAGAGAGAATCCATTGCGAAAACAGAAGATACTGGGTTTAATTCTCGGTCGAGACATGCTTTGCGGTATTTTTATCTAGTCCACCTCCATTTATTTATTGTTTACGAGTCTCCACTCGCAACATAAACCAATTCACAAAATTCACTAAATGATGAACCTGTTTCAATGCTACTATTAAAAATAGTAATTATTCTTCATCATTATAGTTGTGTACTTGAAAAGCGTACGTACGTAAGCGTGTGTTGCGTAGTTGTCAATTGAATAGTCTTTGCTGCATTATAAAATTATTTTATAAATGTTTCTGTAACCTATGGCATCGCCTTTTTTTACAGTGATAAACACTTCAGTTGATATTTTATTCAACTGGTTTACTCGAGAATTTTAAAGCTATACTAAAGGATATTTTCGTACAGTGTTTATTTTCATTCATTTTCAGTAAAGAAATGGTTTACTATCGATAAAACTTCTTTAATAAAAGATTTTTTGAAAGATATTATGATTTTTGAAATATAACAACTATAATCTAACATGATTTTCAGAAGTACCTAACTATAGTGAGCTTTTGAAGAAATACTAGTAGCATAAATGTACTTAAAAAATTCAGTTTAGTAGAGCTCAGTGGCTTAGTTGGTTAGGTGTACGATTTGTATGTGACAGCCCCGAGTTTGATCTCACATTAGACACTTTTCCACTAGCTTCACTGTGGGACGGTTGCACCATGCTAAATAATATGTTGAACCTCTGCGTTGTTCTCTTCTGTCCTAAGTGTATTTTGCAAAAGTTTAAGCATTCCCAAATAATGATATAAATATAACTGTATTATTTAATTAATTAAGTTGCGAACACCATTTTAGAAAATTTATACAACTGTATTATTTCACAAACAAATTATATATTTTATTCCGTTCCATTAACGTAAACTATACCACTCGTAATATATTTTTTTTTCAGGCAATCAAATATTCTTCAATTACAACTTCATTGAAATCCGAATAATAGTGTCAGTTACGTGCGAGATTCCTCTTACGATCTGAAATGAGATATTCTGCTCAATTCATTGAGCACAATAAGGAAAAAAATATCTCCATTTCTCTATTCCTTATATAATAAAATACTGTAACGCGTCATAATTATATTGTTGAAATCTTGCAGGTGCGTCGGATTTCTTTAGAGGGAAAAAGTGCGGGAAAACGTGCGCGCGAGTTAGAGCTTTGTTAGCCGCTTATAACTCGATCGGCTGGCGTACGCGTCGAAAAATACCCGTCCAGCCGCTTATTGTTCTCCTCGCGTGGATGCATAATCAGGCGAAAAAGTGCGCGCAAGAGTAGATTTAGTATGGTCCGGACGAGAGAGGATGAAAAAAATCGCGCGTCTGCACTCGCGAAGGGATGAAAGTTCCGCAAACGCAGGGAGATAAAGATAATTTACCTATACTCGTGGAATGTTTTTGAATCGGCTTAATACATACGTGATTGAAGATGGAGAGTGTCAGAGAGAAAGAAAGAGAGGGAGAAAAAGAGGGAGAAAGAGCAATAGCCGAGATATAACCAGTGGTTGAGTGTGTGCTTTAGCTTGCCCGCACACACGTATCGACACAAGGGGATGAGGAGATCAAGATAGAGCCGGAGTGGAAGAGGTAGAGCCCGGAAGAGGGTGTGTGTGTGTGTGTGTGTGTGTGTGTGTGTGTGTGTGAGAGAGGGCGCTTTTACATTATATATGTATAGCCGTGACGTACTTGATAAATATTTAAATATTTTTGCATATTTTCGTTTTTATGTATCATAAAAAAGTGCGCTCGTGAAACTGCGGGGAGTGAGAGAGCTTCCATTGTTTGCGTATTATATTTTTTTTCATATTTAAAGCGCTAAAGTTTTAAAGTGGGCAATCGCACGTGCAAACGCGTTTACGTTGTCGTGTGATATTACTCAAAGCCTTTATTGTCTAGTAATTGAGGAATACATTATAAGGCTATTGTCCAAAATGAACGAAGAATGCGAAACACGAAACGCATCAATATTTTTCGACAAAACCCACCTAGGTTATTTTTAAAATTGACTTTTTAATCGTTTATTTTCAAGTACAAAATAAACGTAGTTGATTTTGGTAATTTTATTATGTTTATAAAATCCTCATCAGATATCATACTCTTTTTAAAATAAAATTATAAATGATATATCAGTGAATCATAAATGTTTATGGATTTTATTGACGTTCAATAAAAGCAGACATTTTTATGACGCTACAATATCGGACAAGTAAATAAATGCATTTGAAATATATAAAATATAATATTAAAATGAAATCATAAATTTTAACATTTATAATCGTAATAAAAAGGGACAGTTGGTCGTTGCCTATCATTTCGTCATGTATATAGCGTCAAGAGAATTAGGAGCATTGCTCTCCCCGCTTTATTAAACGCATAATGACGTTAAGTCGCGCCGTCACTGTGCGTGTGCGGACAAGGAAAAACGAAACGCTTTCGTGTAGCGAGACAAAAGCTGCAGAGGGAAATTAGATGGGGGACGAGATTCAATTTATCACTTGCTGCGAGATGAATGTGCTGATGAATACATTGTATCGGCTAACAATAACATAATTGTACGGTAGTGATAAACTAACGTTAGAAATGAACGGAGCTAAAGTATTGTCAATTCTATAGAGACTATTATAAAAGTATAGTTTATTTACCAGAGTCGGTAAGTATCATTAAAGTTCATTATATCAAACTATACTAACTATATTTAATTTTCTGTCCATTACAGTCAATGGGAATTATTCTTTCATTCTTAGCAAGAATATGATTTGTGTTCAGTCCTCGTTTATTTTACACGCGCACTTTAGATAATTTCCTTCATTAATAATAACCCTTTTCATATTTAATATCTACCGTCCAACGAACAGGTAAGATATCAGTATTCACTCGAAAACGTCGCTTAAGTTTCATTCTTTAAAACTACTTCGAGCATTTCCCCTCCTTCTCAGTCCTCTGCAATTCAATTCGTCTTCGACGTAAATATTAAGTACATGGATAATGGATAGTAACGAGTTCGCGGGAAAATAAGGTCAACTCAAAGGGACAACTTCCCCGTTCTGTCGATCGATGATGAGGCCCCAGGCTCTGGGCCGAGGAGTTCACAGATGTCTATTTCAGCAATGAGCGAGTAATTACGAAGTTTGGATTTAAGGAGCAAGAAAGTGATGGAGTGGTGTAAATTTCAGGCTACGCAGCCGCGGGGATAAGCCCGGCCAACGTGAAACGAGCTTCGCACAGCGGAACTTGGGGTTGCCAAATTTCTCTTCCCCCCTTTCTCTCTCCCTCTCTCCTTTCTCTCTGAGAGAGCGCGCGTGTGGCATAAACAGAGAGCAAACTCACTAAAACGTTTAGCTACACGCGCGTCCGAGTGCGCACGACCGGCCAGGAGGGGGTTTACCAGTGGTAATGATTTTGTATAAGGCAAACAGTGCGACTAAGTAGTTCTCGCGATTCTCGTTGCACTGCTAGTTGAACTTTGAGTTCATACAAAAAAATTATGTGTTTGTGCTTTGCGAGAAATAGAAATAAAATCAACATGCGTTTAAATTATGTTACGAGAAGAATTTAATGCGATACTATGGTGAAGAAACAATATAGTGACAAAAAGAGAGAACAGCAAAGGGCTGATCTCCATATTAAACAATATTATTTAAAGTTGACTTTATGAAAAAAATATCGTATTTAGATACTTATTAACAATAAATAGAGTTTAAGACAGTTAAAAACCATAGTATTAGTAGCAATTTTTCACGTAGTTTTAAATGTTGTTAATTTCTAACTAGTTAACTAGGCAGCGTGAAAACGCATTTACTGTGAGAGTATACCCGACTCGTTGCATCTTATTCAGGCAAATCTGATGTAGGTATACGGTGGCAGTAACATTTTTTATTATTTTTTCGATCTCTATCGAGTTCATTCATCGAAAAGAACTCGGACTGGAATGAGTTTTTTCCCGTTAAAAAATAGCATAAAGTCATTCCTTTTATGCAACGGCAAAAAGAAAAATGAAGGCCATTTTGGGTGCAGAGTCAGAGTAACGAGTTCGATGCTGCTTGGCTCATGGGTCACTTTGATGCGTAGCTCATGCGTCCGTTTGATTCACGGTGAGTGCGTATACAGATTGGAGTTTCCGGCTAAATTTATAAAAAATAGTAAAACAAATCATTTTCACAAACAAACATTGTTCCCGGAATGCATTATCTCAAATTTTTGTCACACGTTGTAACCACTAAAAATAATCCATTAGCTCTGTACGAGCAAAAAGCCGCATAGACCGAAAATTTCGAAACTTTATCTCCATAAAAATATTTTTTCCCAGATTCCGAGAAATATATAGGCAAACTTGAGTTTGGCAATTCACAGCGTCGACTAGCTTCGAGCCTACAACGACAAGGGCGCATTGGCGCGTATGCCGGCGGACAGCGGAGGGAGAAAGGGTCGAAAACACAACTGGCAAGATGAAACGAAAGCGGGGGAGTAGGGGAAAGGGATTAAAAGTCGCTCTCTCTAGCTGTATGGCGCCGACTGTGTTTATACAACCGTGCGCGCGATGGCGTCGGTGACTTGCGGCGAAAGTTAGAAAACAAGGAGAGGAGAGCGGCCCAGCAGCAGCAAGCGCGCGGAGCTTTTAAAACGACTCCTCGTCCCAAGAAAGTGGGGAGTGGAAAACCACTGCGGTAAACTAAATGAGGAGTCATAATTCTCACTCGCGGGTGACGCGTCGCTTTCCTGTCCTCTCTTTCTCTTTTCTCTACACATTCTCTCTCTTTCTCTCTCTTTCTCTCCCTTCTTTTTTTCACCGCTTCCTAGCTTGCCCGTCATTCACCGTCCCTCTTTTCTTTCGTTCTTTTTTTACTCTTTCTCTTTGTCGCACTCTTTTGGCGCCACAGTCATTGACTACCTATAATACATACGTAGAGAGGCGGCTTTGTAAATGGGAGTAGGTAGCATGCTGATGAGATCATTAGTTTGCAATATTGGCAAAGCGTGCTTGAAATTGCTGTAATATATATATATATAAACAAAAAGGACTACCTTGGTAGAAATGTTAACCATGAGTTAGCTATTTTATAGTTAACCAGAAATAAATTACTGTATTTACACTTCATAAAATGGGTACTTAAAGTAACAGTAAAACTTTTAGATGAATTATATTACTTTTGTGTCATGATTTTGGTTCAAAATGCTTCCATTTAATGAACTGCACATTAGATATAAAATATGGTTAATTTTCTACTGGGATATTAAAAATGAAGATAATTGAGTGCTGAGTGTGCTTATGAATGGGGATATTTTCGTCCAGCTTATTTTGCGAGTATTGAGAAGTTCATTAATTAGTTATGAATTAAGTATTGCAAGCATTTTTGTTGTTCTTTGTTATAATAATTATTGATAACGGTGAAGTACAGTAGTAAATATTTTAACTTTTACACTGAGGTAATCCTGGAAACCAGGGAAAAGAATTCTGATAATCTCGTTAGGGTGAGCCTTTCCCTGAATTCCAGGATTTCCTGACAATAAAACGGTATATAAACAAAATCGACTAGAGAAACCCCTCATTTTTACTCCAGATACGGATTCAACACCTTAAAATACGTAAACATGTTTCTCATGTCGAGTTCAGACATGTTTTTTGTGGATCTGTGTAATTAATGTTTATTGGACGCTATTGTTACCGATAGATATCTATATCAATATGCAGAGTAAGAAAAGACAAGGAATGAAATGGCAATACGACGATGATTAGCAGAAAGTCGAGCATTGGCATATAGTTGGCAGATCGAGTATCTGACTAACGAGTCGACTGCTTCGTCTGAAGGATCCCAAGTCCCGTCACTTTTTATTCCAAAAACTTGCTATTATGTTTACTTATAAAACTCTCTCTAATAATACGTATTGTTATGTTTTGTTAAATACATTATATGTTTATTGTAATTTTGTAATAATGCGAAGAATGTGCAACTGAATGCTATTTTTTGGTAAATATATATAAATTTATAGTATTTATGCATATAATGAGTAACTGATTGTATTCTTATACAATAGTATTGTGTATTGTTTTCTCTACAAAAACCGATAAAAAGAAATTAACGTAGGATATAAATGTACGAATAGCCGAGCTAGTGAACTTTAGCTTTCATTCAAAACTTTAAAGCGCTCGGATTTGTCTCTTGAAAGTGAATGATTTGAAAACACTTTTAAGTTGTCTACTACTGTAAATTAATTTAAGATAGTTGTTTTCTAAAATTAGAAGTACTAGAATAATTGTAGTATAAATTTTGTACAAAATTAATATAGGTACCATGAATATGTATGGAAGATCCTGGATTGATTTACTACCTCGTTTTTGTAATGTTGTCAGTCGAAATTCGCAACTTATACTAATTTTTACTAACTAGACAAAGCTTACGAGAGTATAATTTTTGTTGAAAGTACTTATCTTTCTTTTTATTTACAACATGAAATAATGACAATAAGACAATATAGAAGAATGATAATACAGAAAAATTCTTATACATTCAGCTATTTATTCTTAAACTTTGTTACTAATATAGTAGGGCAACAACTACCTTAATCAGTATACTTAAGCAATATTTCAATTCCATACTTTTCTTTCTACAGTCAGAATTCGCAATGTGTTGCTAGTGGATATCAACACGAATTACTTTTTATTATTAAAAGTTATGATAGCTCAATCATAACGCAATGCTTAATGCGCAATGTATTAATTAATTAATTAAAATTATAAGTTAAATGAATATTATTTATTTGACTTTGAATATAGGTGACGTTTAGAGATAAAGGCATTAAAGACTATGTACGAAATGTAGGTACTAAATTGGAATATCTGAAATTGCTGAACACGCCTATCGATTTCAGCACACGAGAAACTGGCAATTTTTAAACACCGGAAGTCGCATTTTAAACAAATTTAATTTTAGCCGAGGAAGTCTCTCTCTCTCTCTCTCTCTCTCTCTCTCTCTCTCTCTCTCTCTCTCTCTCTCTCTCTCTCTCTCTCTCTCTCTCTCTCCTTTCCTCTTCTCATTTTAGAGATCAATCGAATTTCCGCTATTTTTATAAACTTCAAGGTTTGATTTTAATTTCACTTGTTCATTATTTTTAGCTTAGTATGGAAGTTGAAGATAGTAAAAATGTTGTATTTTCAATCCATCGGACTTGTAAAATGTGAAGCTGACTGTTTAGAAAAAATACATTACCATTTTGGATAAACTCAAATTAATGTTAACGTATTCTTATCAAACAAACATTAAGTTGAAAAGCAGAAAAGTTCGCGATCTTTTTTTGTTAGTTACAGTCCTCTCTTTAAAAAATGATAGTCGGAAGTAGTGACTCATTTAAAGACTCGATGATTATTTGAAAAAAGCGCGAATATTTGATTTTTTTTAGATTGAAAATGTGTTAGATTTTAATTTTGGAACTCAAGTATTTATAGAACTATTACATAATTAAAATAGAATAAAAACATTTGATTTTTCGCTTAAAAAATGTATCTAAGTATCGTATCATTTAAATTAATTAAAACTAAATCATAGTGAAAAGTAGTGCTCACACCCCTAAAACAAAATTGTATACGCGCGAAGCGCGTTTGAATTTTGCTAGTTATATTAAATTTTTATTAACTAATGTTTTTGATTCGTCATTATAACATTTTTAAAAGTATTCATCATTAATAAACTAATAAACCGATATAATAATTATAAAGTACATTGTTATTGTTACTATATAATTTTAAAAATAATGTTTTATGGTACTCATAAGAAGAATGCGTAACCTATGGGTCACGGATTTGTACCAAATTGAAATATCTTGTTTTAGAGTAAAAAAATATTGAACCCCTGTTCCAGCATTTATTCTCATAGGCCTTTTTTCTTGAGATATGTGCCATGTTATCTTAAAAATGCGTTATTTTGTTAAAAAATGATGTCTCTTCTATTGTATGTAACTCTACAAATATTCTCATTACAAAAATGAGCGAACAAAATTTTAAAAGTAGGCAGAACAAGCTTTATTTTAAGCACTGCTTCGACTAAAAATATCGATTTTTCAGAAAGTTATAAAAATCGAAGATAGTGTAAAAAAATGATTGAAAATTTCGCCTTTTTTAAAGGATTTTAAGGGTGATATTTTCAATCATTTTTTACACTATCTTTGATTTCTCATAACTTTCTGAAAAATCGATATTTTTAGTCGAAGCAGTGCTTAAAATAAAACTTGTTCTGCCTTTTATAATTTTTTTTGCTCATTTTCGTAACGGAAATACTCGCAGAGTTACATACAATCGAAGAGACATCATTTTTTAACAAAATAATGCATTTTTAAGATAACATGGCACATATCTCAAGAAAAAAGGCCTATGAGAATAAATCCTGGAACAGGGGTTCAATATTTTTTACTCTAAAATAAGATATTTCAATTTGGTACAAATCCGTGACCCAAAGGTTAAGCACTCTCCTTGTCAATACAAACATAGACCCACAAAAAATTGGTATGTGCTAGAGACTAAATACTACCTGTCTACAGTTACGAGTGAACTATCACAACTTTTAATAATAAAAAAATAAAAAGTGAAGGACTCCAGACTTGAACTGGGCCGTCGACTCGCGAGTCAGAAACACTACCACCTATAGCCACGGCCGCCAGGTTCGGCTTTCTGCTAATCGTTGTCATATTGTAATTATATTCTTTGCCTCTTGTTATTCTGCATATTCGTACGGATATCCGTAACAATACATCCTTATAGTTTTTAGACAAAAATTCGATCTGTGACAGCCTGCATGAATTTGAATGGAATCAGCCAACAATCTTTTCATTAATTTTAAGAAAAAGAATAATGTGGAACTGTTTTAGAATCTATTTTGAATTATTCTTCTACCATTTTTTCCCGAAATATAACTGAATTAATTTTGAAAAACGATTGATAACCAGGGCCGTCGACTCGTTAGTAATTGTCGTCATATTGTAGTGGTACTTCTTTGCCTCTTCTTATTCTGCATATTCGTATAGATATACATCTATAATACTATGCAAGTTTCCAAATTTTACACATTTATATTTTGAAGAATAGAAAATCGTCGAGGAAATCGTAGAAAGATGATCTAAAATACGTTAAGAAGACGACAAGTTGTTCTATATTATTTTGTTGGATCGATTGATAAAAGACATCTTTAACCTTTTTTTTCCTAAGATATCTTCAAAATTTTATATTCTGACTCGAGATACCTGTTTAGAAGGGCCACATACATGGAAATATGGTAGTCTAGTCTCTATCATATGACATTTTTGTGGGATTGTGTCTTTTCTAATTAAATAAATTATTCGCTACAGTATTAATTAAATAAACGAATAAATTATTTATAGTGTACTATAACAAATAAATTTTACTAAGCGAGCTAGGAAAATTTTTTGATTTTCACATAGCAATTTTCACATATTTTAGACAGTGGTAGGGTAAAGAGAGCGAGCGGGAGAGAGAGAGAGAGAGAGAGAGAGAGAGAGAGAGAGAGAGAGAGAGAGAGAGAGAGAGAGAGATTTTCTAAAGGGCAGATCGGCGAAGTTTGAATCCGTGCAGTTTGAAAATTCCGGAGTTCTCAGCAAGAATGAGTCACCAGAAAGAAGCGTCGACTTTTACCGAAACCTTTGGTCTGGAAGTTCAAACCCGCATAAAGCGTCAATACTTTGACTTAAGAGGAAACGGCACTGGAAATTATAGTAAAAAAGTTAAAAAAAAGACGATCTCTATTTTGCAGGAATATGTGTGAGACTTATTTCAAGATATAAATGTGCCCTTAAGTGAAAGAAACAGAATCGAATTATTGTGCGTGCTTTTAAACTCCAAACAACTTTGATAATGCCACATTGTACTAATTAGTTTTATATGAAATATTTAAGATTAGTTCTGTAGAGTTGATATGTAATTTTTTAAATATACCGTTCCAAATATCAAAAGAATACGATTTTTTTCACCTTTATTGTGAAAAACTGATCATTAATCAATATTTATGTATTTAATTTAGACTTTAAACACTACTTCTAGAAAAAAGAGTTTTGTTTATGATATCTAGTTAGTCAGATATGATGTATTTATATGTAAAATACTTTTAATAATTTGACATATCATCTAAAAGCGGATATCCCAGTACGTGGTGCTGTTATTTTATGTATGTAAGTACGCCAAAACTTTCTAGTTACAATTTCGAAATACATACGTTTGCTACAATCCACTCTGTAATGCAAAGTCAGAAATTCAGAGTTAAATTTACACTTGACCTCCTATTATAAATGACTATTTATTTATTGTTTTAAACAAACTGTTACGAGTGAGAACTCAACTGCGACTATTTGCTTATAGTTCAAAATTTCTGAAATTATCCTTAGCAAAATTCGACAAAAAAATATTATGAACAGATGTATAATTTTGATTTGAAAACCCGCTGCCAAGTCATAGGCACGTTGCTTTCTCAAATTTATGTATTCATACCATGTGTTACTTTTTAATGCCAGTAATCAATAATTGCCTCAGACCAAAAATTTGTCTATGGATATCCGCAATGAAACCATTATATAAAATAAAAACAAAATAGAAATGAATTTAAATACATTACTTAAGGCGGTCTTACACCTAGTGGCTTCTGTGGCTAAAATCCGCTAAAAAAATCGCTGCCAATTCATTGGGACGTGGCCTCTTCAAAATTAATCTGCTGATTCATTTTATTAATTTTCATTTCCTATAATTAACATTCTTATACAAATATTCTTCTATGAAGATCCTTTATAAAATAAAATATATAAATTCGGGAAACATACATGCAGCTAACCAAGACGATTCAGATCATCAAGTTCTGCAAGCTGTAACGAAAGCTCGTAGACGTCGACGACTATTATTGCTACGACGGCTACTACGAGGCCTTCGCTTTTTTGTATTCATTTTTCTTCTACCTATATTTTTCTTTACTTTCCGTTCTATTTTCATTATTATAAACTGAAAAAAAAAGTTGAATGGTATGTATATATTGTGTTTAAATGTAGAAGTAGTACAATCCGTACAATCCGTAGCCCATGTAAGTAGCTGCAGTATCATTTGCTTTTCATAATTACTACATTATACCCACTGGGCTACGGGTCGCACTGTCATCTAGCCCTAATATATATGCATGATGTCCTGGGATGTCGGGTCCTTCTACAGCGCTGATTAGCGTTAAATCTGTGATATCCGCTATAGCCCATTTGAGAAAAGCCTGCAGTATTTCCTGCAAACATTTGTGCAAGAAATCCTGCAGAAATATCTGTAAGAAATTTCTAGAAAGATTTCGCCCACAGAAAAATTCTGCAGAAATTGTTGCAGAAAATATTTTGTATCTGTACAATAAAAACTGCTGCCAATTCATTGGCCCGTGGCTTCCTCAAACTTAATTTGCTTATTCCTTTAATTAATTTTTAATAACAAAATTTATAATTTTTGCAACAATTTATGACATAATTATAATTAAATTCATTTATGAAGATTAAAAAGTATTAATTTTTAAATTATGTATAAAATATGAATAAAATAATAGGTATGATTTTTTTTTAAATTATGTGTGAAAAATAAATAAAATAATTGATTGTAATATTATCGTCAAAACCCTTTAAAATTCCTAAATAAACTTTACTTCAAATTATATTTTCTTTGTGAAATTTCACGCATAGGTTACTTGTCTCTAGTAGTATGCCTGTCCGTATTTGTGTGCTCTTTCTGAAATTTCCGATGTAAGAAAAAGGTTCTAATCTTAAAAATAATAAAAGGCTACAAAACAAATTTACAAAACAAAAGCATTTGTCATTTCCATTTTCTAGTATACATAAATGCGTTCCCGAATAATTACGATTTTAAAAGAGGGCTAAAATAGTTTTAACCTTAAATATCTCTGAAATTCATAAACAAATTCTTTCACCCTAAGAACTCTTCTAATAAATAATATATACAAACTCTACACCTCCACTAAATTTCAAAGACATTAAAACAATTTTAATGTAGTTATATTGTGCGACAACAAAGAAAGTCATTTTTAAAAATACTAAAATTTTAAATATCAAACATCTCAAAAAATAACCATATAATCTGGATGAAATTTTATACAAGTATTGCTTATATCGCATACAAAATAGTCTATAAATTTCAAGCTGATACATGAAGTCGTCATTGAGAAATTACGATTTTGAAAAAAAACCGCAAAAAAATTTTAAACTTAAATATCTCTAAAAATCATGAAACAATTCTTTTACCTAAAGGATTTATACGATAATATATAAACTCTACATCTCCACAAAATTTCAACATGATTAAACCAATTTTTGTTTTCTCTAGTTATTATACGACAAACAAAATGACTTTGTAAAATACGAAATTTTCAAAATCAAATATCTCAAAAAGTAATCGTACGATCTTGATAAAAATTCGCACACATATTACCTATATCACATACAAATTTATCTATAAATTTGGAGCTGATACATGGAGCCGTTCTCGAGAAATTACGATTTGACATTTTTCAAAAATCATGTTTTTTTATTCCTAACACCTCGAAAAATAATTATAACATGTTTTTACAACACCTCACAAAATTACTTTCACAAAGCTTCCTCTAGGAGGAAGCAAAATTAATTATATTTTCTTAAATATTAAACAGTCAAAGCAGGGGACTACTTGCTGATATAAGCTTTAAACCTTGTTCCTGGCGTTAACGAGATATTTCAATTCAGAGTTGAATGAGGCGCAAGATCAATACTTAGGCGTGAAAGAGTAATACGGTGCATGAACATCGTACAGATTAATGAGATTGTTTGTGAAAATCCAGTACTTTCTTGTTCATCTACGTTACTCTGATTATAAAGAAAATTATTAACACCGACGTTGTGGAACAAGGGCTGATTGGCAGTGTAAGATACACGTGCGTGAAGGGGCAGGGCGAGAGTTGCTATATAATTGTATCTCATGTTCTAAATGCATACAGATATGTGCAATTGTAAAGTGAGTGATTAAAGAAGTTTCACTGACACACGCAGAACGGCGTGTGTGAATCGTTGGTCCGAAAGCGATAGACACCAAATTGTAGGTTGAAAGAAGTTACTAAGGACCTTCTTAGCAGCAGAATGTGTACTCTAATATAGTCTCTTTATAATTCTTAATAATACAATCGGGGTAAGAAAAAAATAAGAATTCGAATCTTCTCTTCGTATACTTTAGACTGATTTGACTGCGCGATAATCCGATGGTCCAGTGAATCCTGAATAAAGGCAATGACGTCACCGCCCCCTCTGCCAAGTCCATCTACGCGCAAGAGCTTGAAAAATTCTGACAATCGGTTTTATTTAAGTTAATTTTCACTATAATAGATTCAATGTCCGAAAAATGTAGCTGAATCGACTGCGCCTTCAAATGGCCAAGAATAAGCGTATACCTATTGGATTAATCGATAACTAATTAACGGGATCTTCCTAACAACTCTTTTTCATGCAGAATAGGGTGCTTTGCTTTGTTCATCGTCGTGTGAGTTAAATCGGAATATTGAAGAGCAGCACAGCTATCGACTTGTTACAATCGTTTGAGATGTAAAAGCAGCGCAATTGAAATATTATCTGACGAGAACTCAATACGAAAGATGGACCAGCATGTTAACGTTAGGGCACGTAACATGGGAAAAGCGAATTTCATTTTATTTGAGCAGACCGTACATGAATTCAAATTTTCAACTGTAAATCTATTACATATAAACATTTATGAAATATTCAAACAGAGTATTAGTAATAAGATGAATCTATCACTTCAATTTCCATATTATATATATATTTATCAATAGTATTTCTCTCTCCCTTCACCTGCTCCTTCTTATTATTATTATTATTCATCCACTTTCTTACTTTCCGCATGCTTCAGCTGCTCGTGGCGCAGTGACGGCGCGGAGGCCCGCTCGGCGCATTGACAGAGGAAGACGGCTTCCACATCTACTTGAAAAGGACGAACGAGATAGGGTTCCATCTTCTCCCCCTTCCTCCTCGAAGCCGAACTACTCGGAAAATAAGCGGCAATGCGGTTGCGGCAGCGGCGGCGGACACAGTCGAGTGAGCATTTGGCTGAGCGCGAGTCGCCCCGGCGCTACTCACACGCATGTAAAATAAACACAATGCACATACGCTTGGTCTTATCTCCATAGCCGCGCGGGCGACAGGTAGCTAAGGCGAAAGCCGACCGAGCGTTGGCTTTTCGACTGAGTTTTGTCTCCTTTTACATCCACATACGCGCGCTTTTTCTTTGGCCCGGCTTTGCGCGCGCGCGCTCCCGCTTTGCCCTTTTAAGCTTCCTCTGCCGGTGCGGCCTTTTTTCGCGACGTGGTCTTTGCGCCCGCCGCGTGCCGGATAAACAGACGGCGCGAAGGGCGTGTGCAGCACATCGATGCCTTTTCGTGCGGGGTGCTTCGAAAGCATCCGTATATCTTCGGAGCTCTCGAGGGGCTATCGCGCCGCCGCTACGGCCGTGTATCTTTGCGTTTGTGCGCTCGTAGAAAAATCGAAGGGACCCAATCCATTTTTGGAGTATAAAGGACGTGGCGTGAACGCGCCGTGGTGAAGAAGGCAAGGCTCGGTGCTATTAGTTTTCCGGGTAGATTCAGACGTGAGTGTCTTTATGATATTGTTTGATGCTCCGCGATATGTGGCCTACCAGATTGGAATGTGACATTGGTCGTATAAAATTAACGGTTTAAAGAAGGTTTTTGATGCGAATGGCAGCTATTTCTTCTTGATAAAAGTTGTGGATGATAATGGTCCAGCTATCCAAATGCCAATGTTTTGGCCGGAGGGGAAAAAACAAAACCAAATAGTACATTACGTAACAAGTACGCAACAACACACGCACGCGTTGCGTATACTATTTTTCTAAATGTGTATACGCAAATCGATTTTCAATGCCTATGTAGCGTACGCAAAGTGTGGATTTCTCGCATTTTGAACTCTCAGTGTGCAAAGTCCTTGCTTTGCGTACTGAGTGTGCAAAGTAATTTACTTTCCACTGCAAGTTAAGAATGCGGGAATCCTATACTTTGCGTACGCTAAATAGGTATAGAGAATCGAGGTTTGCACATTTAGTTTAGATGTAGTACAATTCGATACTAGTGCGTGAAAGTGATTTTACTTTGGTGCGGATGTTTGCGCTCGAGCGAAGCGAGGATGAAAAGTCACACGAGGTTAAAATCACCTTCTCGCTCGTGTATCAAACAATATTTTTTTACATGACGTGTACAAAGCTTGATTTAGTGCATGCTTTTTTATTCAAGCGTGTGCGAAATCGAGCTTTGCACACGGAGTGTCAAAAAATCTATTTGCGTACACGTTTAGAAAAATAGTATATACAACACGTGCGCGTAGGTGAAGCCACACTCGTTTCAACAAATACGAGTCGTATGGGAAAAACCTACCTTGCGTACTTGTTGCGTAATGTACTATTTTTTCCAATGTTACGAAAAATAGTACAGGTACGCAACTCTAATGCGTAAGTGATTCCCGCTCGAATGGTGTTTATCGTCCAAGCGAAGCGAGGTTTGTATATTACACTTTGCATGAATAAATGAAACATACTTTGCGCCCTTGTTGCGTAATCTACTATTTTCTAACTGAGTGCTGCAATGTTCGACTTGGCACACCAGAATGGGTGTGCAAAGTAATACATTCTAGTGCCGCAAGTAACGATTGCGTAAAGTAGTCATTGAAATCATTGGTATAAATTTGGGATGCGTTAACACATCAATTCATGATTGGCTGACACACACAGTACACGTACACATACCCACGCTCAGAGAATGTTTACGACAGAAATCTGTTATAAATGTCTAAATAAGGAGAAGAATCAGACACGGAATGTATTTTCGAAAAAGAATTGCCACACGCTTTCAGTTAATCATTCAGTCTCTCCGACAAAAAGCGTGAGAAAAATCGAGTAATTTCCTTGATTCCCATTGTTAACCCTCCGCTCTACAAAGAAAAAAATACTGCCCAAAACAATTACAGGACAAAAGCGGAGAACTTGCACTCGCGCGCGCGCGCACGGCGCAAGTATAATAACGGGCCTTTATCACAGTCTTTCATCAAACGCCCGGCTCCCACAAAAGCCAGCTTAAAAATCGTGTGGCCTAACAAACATCGTCTCCTCTTCCACCCCTCCAGTACGCAAAATTACAGGTGCGCGCGCACGCGCTGCTCAATCGCACGCGCCTACGTTTTCTTTGGTTCTATAGCGCGTCGTAATAAAGTAATCAGTTACCGCTTTGTACAAAAGGAAGGAAGAGGGGAGCGAGGAGGGGAGAGAGGAGGGGGTAAAGAACTTCGAAGGAGCAAAAGAGCAGGCGTTGACGGTTCTTTCTGTAGGTTTAATTAGAAAAACGAATCGGGATCCGAGGCATTCATCCGGTAGGTTCGCCGGTGCGTTGCGCACGCGCGCTACATTTTTCCGCGTGGCCTCCCGCGCGAGCAGCAGCGTTTGTAGGTCAAAAGGTTAGAGAGAGAAAGAGAGAGAGAGAGAGAAGGGAGAAATGCACACTCACAGGAGTGTTACGTGCGTGGAAAACGTGGCGGAGGGGGCTCGAGAAGAGTGAGTAGGAGGAATTTAAAGGTATATTATAAATATTTTTCACTTATGCAAATATTTCTGTGTCTTTTATTCGAGCGTTTATGCTGAATAAAGGTTTGTGTTGATCTATGATGTTGGGAACACTTGCGAATAATTTTACAGAGTGAGTAATTAATTTCGAATGCAAAGTAACCGAATTACTGCTTAATACAGATTTATGTATGATATCTTAATTACTTCCAGTTATTGCGGATTATAGAACTTGTATTTGACCTTTTAATTATACTTATTTATTTCGTATACTTTTTCTTTATAACATACATGGCTTAAGGGATGGTAATAATAACAATAGAATTATCCTATGAAATACGCACCTCTGTAGGATTTACATAGTAACTCGGAGAAAAGATAATTCAATATAATTTATGTTACGGCATATTTACAATAATAAGAATCAGATTTATTATATATTTATAACACAATGTTGTTATGGCAACTTGAAAATCTTCTAGTATTCCATTTGACATTCAAATTTAAATATTTGGTAACAAAGTGTTGCTTCTTCCTCGAAAAAGCTTTATGACAGTAAAAAAGTTTTCCTAAAATCACGTTACAAATGTGTTCTACGACATCTTATAGAGTTGAAATACATTATTTTTAGAAAATGTCAGTATAGATGGGTGTGTACAAAATTTTGTTTTTTCATCTTGTTATACTTTAATGCCGAGTCTTTTTGTATCTATATAATATACATTATCAATGGAAATGAAGTACTGGGGAGTATAAGGAACGAAGTGGCGCACGAGCGAGCAGGGCGTCGACGCACCCTTTATTCATGAAATTCTCTACAATTTGAAAAAAGTTGTTGCTACTATAATCGTTCCTTAGTTATGAGTAAAAAGTGATTTTACGAAAATAGTTTATGTTCCATGGGAAGTCAAGCCCATAGAAATATATAATGCAACGTTGTCTAATGAGCGTACAATAATAGTACCAGACTTTTCGACTGGGAGCGCTCCGCCTCACTTTAAAAAAGTAAAGTTTTTCACTAAAAAAAGAGAAATAAGATACGTTTATTTCAACACCGATCATCGTTAACTTTAGTATAAAAAGTATTAGCTCGCGCTTATTAGCTGGAGGTTTTTTTTTTGGTTGTTTTGGGTGTTTTTTTCTTATTTCGCATTTTTGCGTTCGCGCACGATGAGGCGGTCGTTACTTAGAGAAAAAGCACGACAATAACCGTGAACGCGGATTGTTTCTAACAATCCCGGGTGGTTTGACACCACGATATGCGGTCGAAACGATCCGTAGGAGATCGCTTCGTGCTCTCCTGATTTACATTTACACACGCTCATATAAATACACTATCCACACCTCATTTTAATATTTTTCTCGTATTTTCGTGATATATATTGATTTCAAATTATATAAATTCTTCTGAGAGGCTTTATGCCGCGAGGCTTAATTTTCCTCTTGTAATCAATAATTTCACCGATTAAAGTTCATAAAAACAAAACACTTGTTTATTTCACCTACTCCTTTAAATTTCTCGTCTTTAAAAAATATCGGGATCTCTTTATGTTGGAAAGGTAAACAAAAGATATTACGTAATAATCTGTTAAAAATCGTTGTTTCGATCTTTATTATTGATGAAAAAACAAAATTATTTGTGAAAAAAAATTAATTTTCTTTGCTTGACGATTACTGGAGTAAAATGTGTTTAATCATTTGGAAATTTTCAGCAGGGGTATAGTTTTCCTACATTTATTGTACATAAATATGCAATAAATTGAAAGTTTTTGAGAAAGGCTTTCTATCTCTCTCTTAAAAAAATGATGACGGAAATGTGAAGCCGAAATAAAACCTTTGCGATTGGTCAAGTTCGTTTAAATGGAACCCGTGATTGGTCTGCAGTGACGTTAGCTATTAGCTTAAAGTCTTAACTGATTCGTCCAAATAAAACCCATATAATTTGAAATTATGAAATATTTAAACTAAAGATAATGTATGCCAAAAAAGTATTATTATTTTGTCTGTAGTTAATAATTAAGGACTATGAAAACTGTTCTGAATACCGTTAAATTTCTAACCTCGAAATTTGTGTATTTTAGGAATAAACTAAAATAAATATAAGTACAATCCAAGTTTTATAGAAAATATTGGATAAATTTGTGTATGTTAAAAAATGAAATGAATTTTAAATTCATAATATTTCAATATTAATTGTATAATACCAGGGGAATCGAAGAGCGCGCGCAGCGCGCTTGAACTGGCTAGTGTTAAATTAAAATTTATGCTGTATCTATAGTGTATCATATAAGTACGGCATGTGAAAAATTTAGATAACGCGAGACCTAAACCGAGACCTCGTTACCGGAGGAAAAATGACCATTTTTTTTTTATATATGTTACCTGAAAATGCTTCAACTTAGAAATCTCAATTGGTTGCTTCACGCCAACGAGTTAAAGCTGTCCGAGATGGAATCAGACCAGGACAAGAGCCTCACGTCAACGCTGCCAGAGACGGAACAACTAAATATCATTGATCACGAGAAGGAACTTTCGGTCGGATTTTAAAATTAGAACTTAGTTTGTAAGCGCGTAGAAATTAATTTGTAGCGTTTGCGTAATTATAAGTTTAGGGCATACAATTTGATAACATAGTAGTTTGTGATTTTATGAAATAAAGTAGATAATTGTTATAATATACTATTAATTTTATTATTTAAATCCACACAAAATATCCAAACTAAAGTGCTACTTTAATGATACATTACAAAGTGAATCTTCCAGTATACGCATACGGCTATAGCGGGTTAAAATATAGTGATTAGATTTCTATTTCAGACGTTGATGGATTGGTATTACGTAACAAGACGCAGTAAGACGTACAAAACCAATAATGTTCATTACAGTTTCTGAAAATGTGAAAATTAAATAAGGTAAGAAATACGAGAATGCCCGGAACCGTCAGAATGGTGAGTTTGAAATTCTAGAAATGAATTGAGAAAAATATCAGATTTCATGAAACTTTTAGAATTTAGACTAAAAACTATTTACATTTTTTTCGTTATAGAGAACAATACTTTTTATAGATTTTTTAAAATAAAATCTCGTTTCAGCTCGCGCCAACATTTTATTGTATTTGTATTTTTGGAAATAGAATTTTGAACATAAATATGTAATAAAGAATAATACTTTGAAATACGCAATATTAAATCATGGGAATAATTTATTGTTAAAGCTGTTCGAGATTATTTAGTATCACAGTTTTTCATGCTTGTTCATCTCTGTAACAATTAAAAATTTTATAACAATAAATTAAGTTTAAGACAGCCAAGCGCCCATATATTCGCCAAGATTTTTGATAATCTGTATTTTGTCTCCTTGAGGTTCAGTTTTCATTTAGTTTATTTACAGACTTTATCAATTATACACACTTTCTTCTGACAGGGGTACATAAATTCCGAGATTTTGGCATTTTCTTTATCTCAGGATTACAAATTATGTGCTTAGTACCGGGAAGGCGAGTCAAGAAAGCATAAAGCAGAGGGGTTAGCAACTACTAGTAGAGGCAGGTGTAAAGCTCGGCGCGAGTGGAACAAAGATTTGACGGAAGAAACACAGGAGGCGAAGGTGAATGCGCATGTCTCTATGTACAGAAGTGCTTAACAGCAAAGTGGAATGAGTAGACTTTTTGAACTATCGCTCTTTTAAGGCTTTAGGACTGTGGAGCTGTGCGTAGCAAGCGTTTATTTATGTACACGTAATGACGGTAGTTTACGGCTGTTCCGCACAACTTTTACTGTAAACAGCATGTTATAGCGTTGTTTAAATACAACATTGGAAAAAAATGCACAGGGTCGAGCGCTCGAGAATATATTTTGCGCGATGAAAAGTTGTAGTGAACGCGCACTTTCGGGAATTAATAATATATTTATGGGAAACAGAATTATTTTTAGTTGACGAGTTTTATTTGCGCGCTTGTATACGGAAACAAAAATTTTTCATATTTCCATAGAGTATATTACTAACAAGGAGGTAACTTGACTTACTATGGTATCTAGTAATGAAGCGTAATTATTTTCTCAAAATATAAACTTGTTTCGATATGTTGTTTTATTAACAATTATGGTTCAAAATTAACCGGTAAAATATTAAAGTAGGCAGAAAAAGCTGTTATGTAAGATTTAGTTTATTAAAAATTAATTAATTAATCCCTCGGGAAGTTATGAACAATCAAAGATATCATATAATAGCGGAGGAGAATAACGAAAAACTTTCACTTTTTTAAACGGTCTCTTGTGAGATATTTTCATCATATAAAATAATGATATATAGTTTTGTTTTTATTTCTTTTAAGATTTTTATTCCAAAAATTACGACGGCTCGCTTGTAACATGTCGGCGGCCGACTATAGAAAACCACTAGAGATAAAGAAAACTCTCATAAATAATTTCGCTGTGCCCCGTAAGATCCACGTGTCCATAAAAAAGGTTTCCGACGACGGCATCGACCGGCTACGGATGGATATCGGCACGAATATTACATGACAATACGAGGTATGCTATACGACAGTACAGCCGCCTGACTCAAATTTGGATCCGTTACTTTTTATTCCAAAATTACAATGGATTACTCGTAACACATTTGAAGAATCCCATGTGAAAGATTTGCGTTTCGGAGACGATTAGTAAAAGTTTTATTTGGCTTAGGTTTGTGGCAACTTATGCAATGAGACAATGTCAAACTTCTCAATTCATGCCCTGGTAGAAATTTCTCTATCCAAAAATGGCCAGGAACTTAATAAATGGATAGTAAAAATAGCTAATTTCTGGATAGTGATGAAATGATTTTTCCGGTTCTATTCTCTATTTAATGGAGATAACACAACCTTAAAATGTTTTTACTAGATTTTCTCTGTATTTTGATCGTACAGATATTAAAAAAAGATAGCTAATGAAAATGTAAACACAAATTATTGGTATTTAATTCGTTTATAGTACTGTTTCAGGGGATACAAACAAAAACAACAATTTTTCCGTTTGATTCTGTCTCCCTCACTTCTTGCCATAATAGCAAGCCTTTTACTAGCCATTTCCTAACTAAACAAACTGACCAACTTTAATATCTTTTAAATACTCACAAATAAGGTAATGTAAATCTGTGGAAAAACTTATTCTATTATTCTGTCTATTAAATGGCGAATATGATCGGAAAAATCATTTCGTCGATGGATAGAAATGGCCAAGAAAAGTACCTATGTTTTGATGATTATTAGTGAAGCTAGCTATTTATTAGGCAAATAATGGAATCGATTTCTATCAGGGTTATAGAACGTTTTTGAAAAGTTTGCCAAACTTTTTCCAAACTTTTGTTCAATTAATTTTTTAAGTGATTGTTGTGAGTGAACTATCGAAAGTTTTAGTGATAAAAAGTGACGGACCCTAGGATTGAACCAGAGCCGCCGACTCGCAAGTCAGAAACACTACCAACAAGCTACGGCCGCCACCGCTCGGCTTTCTGCTAATCGTTATCATATTGTAATTGCACTCCTTGCCTTTTCTTATTCTGACAGTGATAAAGTTAAAGAAATGTTTTTCAAAGCGTTCGCCAAATTCTGTAAAAGTTAAGAATAACTTTGGAAAAGTTGTGAAAAACTTTAGAGAAGTTAAGAAAAACTTTGAAAAAATTGAAAAGAAATTATTTCAAAGAAATTTTGATTTTTACATAAAACGAGATGTTTTAATATTCATACGTTCAAACACATATTTTTACCAATTTTTTTTCTTATAAAACTCAACGTGGCCATATGAGTAGAAAAGATTGCTAGCAAATTCATTTTACTGCAATGCATAACATGAATCCTTTTTATGACTGTGTGCATGTACTTTTTATAGAACCATCTCAAAGTCATTACAAAATATACCTTTTTTGAATTAAAAAACTTATGAATTAAAAAGTATCTTTTTAATTACGTGAATGAGTACATTTTTACATATTATCCTGGGTATATTTTAAATAATTCATATTTTCAAAATGAATAACATACACGTTAATCAACCCCATGCTTTACCGTTGAATCGCATGAAAATTCGTTGCACAGAACAGCTTCTCTGTGAATACCATACTAGATGGGAGGGCTGTCTTCCTCTCTCTCTCTCTCTCTCTCTTACTTTCGTACTAAACTTTTAATCAATCAGCCTGCAGCTCACCGCCAAAAACGACGGGGACTGAAAAAAGGGCAAAACCAACAGGTACTTTGGCGACGGAGTATACGATGACCCGGGCGAGTTATAAATTACTGATGACCCCTGACACGTAACGGCGAAATGCATGCGATTGACCTATTTCCATGTACACGCGCTACGGGTGGAAACGATAAGGTGAGGCGCCTGAAGAATAATAGCCCGATTTTAAGAACGTTCAACTGCGCTCTCGCGCTCGCCCGAAGTGCTCCCTTTCTTGCTGTGGGCGAAAGTTCGGTAACGAGTTTTAAACCGGCTTTGGGCGAATGATTACTGCGCGCCCGCGCTACCTTTCCCATTTACTAAACCACTTAGAGGAGTGAGCACTAAACTTCCTGTTTTTCGATGCCCTGCATCCCGCGCGCATCAGTGTGTCTTGGTGTAGGGAGAGATAGGACAAGAAATTCAATTTTGCTCTTAGTGATTTTACGGAGGGCGTATTGAGTCATCATTGGAGATTATAAAGTGACGTGTTATCGGGGTTAATGTATTGTGAAGGTTTCAGGCGTGGTAAGTGAAGAAAGGGGGAAGATTGTTGAGAAAATAGTAATTTTAGTTGCTAAAATACTTGGATAAATATTGTTTGTAAAATTATGTTTATTTGCCTTTATTAATCTTGTTTATTTGCACTATGGATGACACGTGACATCGCTTAATTCCACACGTCGTAATGATTATGATACGAGGGCGAAACTAGAAAACAAATTTGCATAGACATTGGTAGTGCCAGTTGGGGAAGCACCTGTCGCGAGAACGGAAGGGACGAGTTTCATCTTCGACCTAGTAAAGTTCACACGCACTTTTTTAGATCCTTTTTCCTTGTTTGTCTTTTGCATAGTCTATCAATTAGTTACAATTTTAATAACAATTATTTAAAAGAAAAGTGATACATAATATAAAGTAAAAGTTTGCTAATGTATCGACCTGTTGATAAAAATACAAATATAAATGACAAATAGCAAATTCACCCAGCGACACGTGTATATGATGAGCAATAGAATATTCTACGAAAAATATCAAACAACTCGATACAAAAATAAATAATAATTTTTTTCATGTTTACATATACCAGATCAAATTTTTTTGGTTCTCTGGACCATCATGAATATACAAAAAATCGGAAACACGGTCAATCGAGTGGCAAGCTTTTTTGCTTATAATAACTTTTGTTTCTAAGAAATTTTTTAAAAAAGACTTTCAGACATTAATCATTTTGTCAGGGAGAGTCGCATATACATTTAAAAAAAAAAAATAAAACTAGAGAATTCCTTCAAAAATTACATAAGTTTAATGATGATCGTAAAATACACAAAATACTGTGCAAATCCAAAGGAGTGAGTTTTTGACAATTTTCAATTTATTTACAAAAATGAGTGTATTTTTTAATTAGTGTGTTTTTTGAAGGAATCGACATCTTTTCATCCTATGAAATCAAAAGAACGCAGGCGTTCTCTAGTTTTATTTTCTATCTTTTGAAATGTATGTGCGACTCTTCATGGCGAAGTGATTTATGTTTGATGGAGGTAATTTTTAAGCATTAGTAAAAATAATGTTACTGTGGGCAAAAAGGCTTGTTACCAGATGGATTGTGTTTACGATTTTGTTTAGTCTCAGGCATAGACATAATAAGTATAGACCGCGCTTCGGAATTCGGCCGACGTTCCCATCTTAGAAAGAGAGAGATGCTTTGGGAGGAGTTTCTGTCTCTCTCTCTCTCTTTCTTCGCCTCGATAGAAAGACACACCAAATCCTCTTGGAAGCAGTTCTCTATTTCTAATATGGTGCCGCCGCGTTTTGCCTTGACGCGCGGTCTATACTTATTATGTCTATGGTCTCAGGATGGTTCAGAGAGCCAAAAAAAAGTTTTTTATTTATTCGTTTACCAACTTGTTTGATATTTTCCGTAGAATTGCTCATAATGTTGGCTGAGAGGTGACGGGAGACAATTCGGCTGAGCGCTAAGAAATCAGATGACCACTGTGGACCGAGTTGCCTATGGTTTCTTAGCAATCGGCCGAGTTATCTGGTTTCTTAGCTCTCGACCGAATTGTCTCCTTTCACCTCTCAGCCGACGATATGTATTCTTTCTTATATTTTCGTTGTGGTGCGAGTGGTTGATTAATTATTTGTAACTTTTATTGATATATATATTTTAAATTATTTGTAGCAAGTGAAGCCTTCAATAAGTAAATGCAATAATATGAAAATTAAAAGAAAAACAAATAATCTTATAATAATAAAATAAACAAATAATCTTATAGTAATTTTATAAGGATTCTTTGATTACGTGAAACTAATTAACGAATTGAGATCTTTTAGCGTAATAAGTCTCAAATTGGAGCTCTTATTTTCAACTTTCACCTCGTTCATACAGTAGACCTTTTCATGACTTTTAGTGTAAGGACCATTCCGAAAATCGCCGTGACACGTATCTATTCATTTTGCTAATGAAAGTATTTCCAGGAGTTTCATATAAATCTAGGACCCACATTCTTGGTGCTCCTCTTGTAAGAACTTTTTATAGTTTTAATCGCATTGAATACAATCAAACTCGTTTTTTACAATTATCATTAGTTGAAAAAATAGTGTATGCGACGTGCGTTAATTCCAGCCGTACTAGAATCGATTGTTTTGCATACTAGTGGCGTAATATACTATAACATGCACACAATTGATCTTAAAAATGCCGAATTCTTAATTCATGTTTATAAAAAACCGACAAAATTTTTATTGATTTAATTTTGAGGGACAGCTTTACGAATTTACGCGTTTACTATTTGGCAGATGTACAGCACTTTATATTTTTACTAAATTATTAAAACCATATTGTTTTGTATTTTATTTAGACAACATGCTGATTACAACAAATCCTACTAAAGAAGAATGAGAAAATAATGCAAAAGTCGTAAGAGATTTATTAAAATATTTAGAATTCATCTTTATAATATATTTCGATACTAGTGCGATAAAAATGATTCTGGCACGAGTGTGAGTTTGTCGTCCGAGGGAAGCGAGGGTTTAATTTAATTCAAATGGTAAGAGCAAATTTCAAGTCAATTATCTCTCAAAACTAAGTTTTTAATATTTTCTTGATCTTTGCCGTAGAAACGTTTTATCTAAAACTGCATTACCAAATGAGCTGAAATTTTAATGAGATCATCTTAATATGGTTTTTTATGGATTCAACGGAGCAGATTTTAAAAATCAGATAATTATTCATTTGTATAAATAAAAATCAGAGTTGCAAATACTTGAGTCAATAGTCTATTTAACTCCTCAAGTCCGAAAATGCTATGCACTTACGGAGTCACACGTTATCGAATCCCAAAATGCTTTGCACTTCCGGACTCGTATGCTATCGAATCCGAAAACGCTATACATTTTCAGACTCACTTGCAATCGAGTCTGGAAGTACTTTTCAGTTCTAAAATTAACTGCGAATGAATCCGGAAGTGCGATGCATTTCCTGGACTGAATTTCGATCGAGTCCGAGAGTACTTTTCATTTATTTTGTTTGTCCTATTGATCAGGAATTTAAAATCCTTTTTGGTTTCAAAATCATTTTTGAAACGTTTGTTCAATTCATTTTTAACTTTCATCACTGCCATACTGTGCTACTGTTAGCACTTTTGCCTGTAGCAGTTTTCCAGTCTTCAAAGTGATCATTACGCTAAAAAGGGACTTATCCTTGCGGTAGTTTAAGCACTAATAAAACAGCGAATGAGAGGGTAGAGCGAGAGCAGCGGAAAGATAGATGTGGAACACGGGGGTTTTTCAATATTGCGCGCGGCAACGCATATTTGCGTTCAATGAAGTGAGCATGAATAATGCATTTGTCTATAGGTCGCGTCTTCTTTCTGTGTCGTGGGTGCGGAAAAATAAGACATGCCGCTCGTATAAGGGTCGCTGAGCGCCATGACGTGCAGCCACCGATAATGTCTTACGGTTCCCTCTTTCTCTACGAGAGCACTTCCTATCGCAGGGGCGTGTCGCGTAGTTCATTTTCTTTGTTAGGCAAACAAAGGAGGAGGGATACGATGGATAGCACAAATCCACAAAAAGAAAACAGTGCCCATAAAAAAAATATGAGACAGACTAATTCACCATAGTCCTATGCATTTTGACTCCATAAACACGAATCAGAAATCAGAATTGAGATATCTGCTATATAAAATTTTGTAAGTATCTAGAAAAAAAGTTTAACATTTTTTTTTTACAAAATTTAGTTGAATATTAAGTTTTCAATGTTTAAAAAGAATTTAAAAATGAAATTTTATTCAAATTAAATTACATTATTTATAATCATTTAAATAAAATTTAAATTTGATTATAAGAACTAGGTATGCAAGATATTTTTCTGAGCCCGGACGAGGTACGACAAGTGTCTCAGTGACAAAATGGCAACTAAACATGTGATGCAAATGAGTAGTTTCGTTTATTATTCATTCGCATAACAATTGATAAATAAGATTATAGTATTATGTCATATGACTCGAATTATGTAATGCTGTATTCACTATAAGAATGACTAATGTAAGTTACAATTAAGATTTATTAAATTAAAATAATTTGCACACGTATATCACCAATTAAAACCCACAATAAGCACATATAACAATAATTGCACCAGTGTCTAACTTAATACGGACTGTTTCACTGGAACTAATATTCTAAGATGATTTATTAAGAATTGACATTCTTATATTTTATGTTATGCAGAAAAATGGATAAATTAATAGCATCATTCACGAGTTTGCATCGAATACTAGTACAATTCGCAAAATTGCGACGAAAAGCAGCACGATCCACGAGTTTGCGACGAAAAGTAGCGAGATTCACAAGCTTCCGCAAAAACTAACACTGGACGTGACCGTGCTAATTTACGTTACAAGCAGTGGAACGTACTAGTCTTCGCTGCAATCAAATGGATCGCGTTAGTCTTCGACGCGAATCAATGGGACGTGCTAGTCTTCGCCGCAAACGCCGAAATGGACTAGTGTTCGTCGGAAACAGAATCGTGCTAGTTTTCGTAAGGGACGTCGAATAGTGATCAAGAACGATCTAAAGAATATTGCCAAATCATTGATTCAAAAGACAACAATAAGGATAATAAATAAACCAATGGAAAATATGAAAGATTTGGACATGCACTACGTTATAACTTTTTACAATAATCGGGCTAATCGCGCTTAATTTGTAACAGTCACAGTAACGCTCGTTAATCATGTCGACACTAGGGTAAAAAGCCAGCCGAAAATCGTCCCCGCGCGTTCATCTGCGATTTCCTCGTCGCGTGTGCAGACCGAAGAAACACCGGCGCAGGCGCGCGCGCGAGCCCAGCCGACTAATGATAATTGCCATGTGCCGCAGATAAAGTTCTGCTAGCCGGATGGGGAGGAAAGGGGAAGGAGAAAAATCGCCGGGGAGGTTCGCTTTTGCGCTGATAACTCGCGGATCGGATAGCCAGTACGAGCATCGAGTAATAAACGGTTCAAGGCTTCCGCTACCTGAGGAATTCAGAGAGGTCGTGAATGTCCTCTTTTTGTCGCCAATTTTACTCTGAGCTTTTTAATTATTAAAATGTCTTTTATAAAATAAGAAAAGTTGAATCTAATAGCTGTTATATTTGCACTGAAAAAAGCATATTTCAACGCAATAATAATTTTTTTATGCAAAAGTAATCTTGCAATAAGGAGGCTTTCTATTTGCATGCGCGAACATTAGTTTTATTACGGGAGTACGGATTTCCTTGAGAAGAGGCAGATTTTACGTTTTTATCCAGAAAAACTATTTTGCGAAAAAAAAATATTGATATTGAGGTGTTTAGAATAAATACATATATATTTTTTTGAACAAAACTAAATAAATGTAAATATGTAAAATAATCAAATGCCTTTTGTCTCATTCAAATACGACAATTTTGTTTTTTGCTAAAAATTATTATATTTAAAAGATATGCCTCTTTTCGCGATATGATATTGCATGGAGGAACTTTTACTAGCATTATTTTTAGCAAAAAATTCTTCTTCTACAGGAATATTCAAAATATTTTTATTATTCATGTAAATAGCTTTTTCTTCAATGTAGTCTATTCATAACCAAATTTGAAAAAATAAATTGAGAAAGCACTCTATTTATTTATAAAAGTATTATATATTTCTTCTCCATGTTTGAACAAACTAGTTATTTTACTCTAAAAATGATTTGATTTATCAAATATATAACACAGAATGTAGGTAGTTAAATGACGTTTTTATATGCTTACATTGACTCTTGGTAATATATAAAATATCTTGTTTAGATTCAAAGCAGACGTATATACACGGCAGGTGTATTGCGTTCGATAAATTTATTATATTTGTGTTTATCAAATAGATGCGCTATTATTGTCACTTATGTTAATAGTAGACACTCTTCGCTACCAGATTCTTTCTCCGGATACCGTCATCTCCGTGAGATTGTCGGACCGACTTGTCGATCGTTATCCATGCCATACAATCAACAAGCGTGAGTAAAATAAACCATTCTATTTTATTTTGTTACGCAATAGTGAGAATACAATTTTTTCTCTTAAAATGTATACATTAATTTATTTGATTAAAAAATATGTTTTGATACTCAACAGTTTATCGAATTTTTCGTAGAAATATTTATTACAGAGCCTTCGCAATCAATTGTTCGAAAAACATATAACTTTACGAAATTATAAACCATATTTCTAGGAAAACCAGTTTTTACAAAACGGGGTTATGCTGCGGTTTCTGCCTTGCAAACGTTATATTTTCAAAATTCAATCAAGAAAATTTTGATTGGGAATTCCAAAGTTCTACGAGGCAATCGATATAACGATATTCTTTATCACACCATCATACTCTCTAAATTAAATTCAGTGAAATATCACTATTTTAGAGTGTAAAGTCGGGCACTATCGAAATAGTGCATATTATGCACTCTGAAATAGCGTATAATATACACTAATAAATAGTGGGCACACTGATAATTCAGTGTATATACACTATTTCGGAGTGCATATGCACTATTTCGACAGTGCCCGACTTCACACTCTAAAATAGTGATTTTTCACTGAATTTAATTTCTTAGTCTACAAGTTGATGTCAGTATTTAGATTCTCCAAGGAAAATCTAGGGACTTTTCTGTTTGGTGCTTGCCATTAAGATATTTATGATCTGTGGGTGTAAGTAAATGTTTTACATTAATTTGAACGAAAATTTGATTCACGTAAAGCATTCACAATGGTACCTCCTAATTTAAATAAGTGAAAATTCACTTATTACATGTCAATATTCACTTATTTGGAAAGTGGATTCAGTCGCGAAGTGTGCGCTTTTTCAACAAAAAATCGACGTGACCGATTTTTTCACTAAGCCGACGATATGCTATTTCGACAGTGCCCGACTTTACACTCTAAAATAGTGATTTTTCACTGAATTTAATTTTTGTACCGCAAGCACAATTTTCGCGTTTTTTGAACCTATTAATAGAGCCGAAAGCGACCGCTTGTCGATCAGCGGGCGGTAAAAACTGAAAAGCGCCCGCTGCTAGCGGGCGGTAAAAATCGAATAGCGGCCGCTATCGTTTTTGAATGGAGTTTTCAAAATTGTTTAAGAAAATCATCGATATTTTGAAAAAAACGTAAAAATCTAAGTTGCGGTACAAAAAATATGGTGTGCAACAAGGGCTAAGTGGGTTTTTTGACCTCGTACTGCAACCCCACACTCGATCTAAAAAGACCCACTTTACGCCCTTGGCACACAATATACTATTAGAGTACAGAGTCAAAAACCCCATTTTTCTACCCCTATTTAAATAACCTATAAAAAAAGGAAGAGATTTTTCGCCCCGCAATTTTTTCTAAGTATTGAAGTGAAAATATTTTGAGTCATTTCAATTTAATCCGATTTCATGGTTTGTTTTTAGCCTATGTTGACAAAATTTTTGCAAATATATTTCAGAAAAAATACGCACTTCCTTACAAAGGAAACTAAACTATCTCATTCACAATCTATCCCCATTCTTCATTTTTACAAGCAGACTTATTTTTCCACACAGACCTCGAAGCTTTTAGAAAATTTATTCGCTACGCGCACTTAATCGAGGGGTAGCCCAGCTAACGGGAGAAAAAGAGGGATATCCGACACCGTCGTGCGCTCTATGATAAGTCGCGCGCGAGTGTAAAATGCCGGGTGCGCGCGGGCGCGGGAAGGGATGGGAAATGCGGAAATTACATTTAAATGCGAGTAACAAATGCGCGTCGTGTGTTTTGCCATTCTCGCTACATGCGATTTTCCTCGCGCGTGGGTGAGCGTGCGACTTTCCCTCGCCGGACTTTTTTGCCGGGTTTAATGCGGGCCAACTCTTTGCTTCGCCGTTTCTCCTGGTAGGGAAGGGGGATTGCTTTTTGGCTCTTTATTTTCCGGCGTTGGACCTGCCGCGCGAGTTATAGTGTTTTTTTACGGATCCGTGCGGATAGTATTAACATTCTTGGAAGATTATCATCGGGTCACGGAAGTAGTTCCAGAAAAATTATTGAATTTCCGAGCTAGGATTATGTTTTATTGGAAATGGCTAATGGGTTCACTGGTATGAAAATGTTTCAAGCTTAACTTGTTGAAAAGTTTCGTTCCTAACTGAAGTATTCTGTCAATAATGATGTATTTTCTAAAAATTAATAACTCCGTTCCAAGACGGAATCCAACGGCTGGACGTACTTACATCAAGGCGCACATCATCCCCAAAACTAATGAGTCACGGCGAGAAAAAGTGAGCAAGGAGCTGACTCTTATCACCGCTAACTAAGTTAAGTATGCATTCGCCCTCGATAATTGGCCTCTCACGTCAGTTTAGATTGATTTTGATAGCGATTTTAAGTATTTAGTTTGTGATGCTTTTTGATTTTACAATTTTAATCAAGTAAATGAGTATTTTCTTAGAATCCTGTGTTTATTAATATACTAAATAATTTTACAATATCCAGCTCATTATTTAGAGTAGTACGAATAACATTATGTACATTAACCATTTTGTGCCCAGGATATATTCCCGCAAGAAAAAATTATTTTTTTTTCATGTTATTTCATTAAAACATGAGTTAAATATGAATGTCTAATAGTTCAATTTAAGAAAGAATCTGCGTGAATAATTATTATTCTTATTTTATTTTAGTTGTATTAGCCACTCTTTTTCAAGTCGAAAAAAACGATTGGATAGGTTTTATTTCATTCAAATCCGTTTTATTTTCATTATAATCAATTTTTGTAGCCTGAAAGTGCTTGGACAAATAGCTACCAGGCGCTAAAGGGTTATTATTGCTGCAAATTGTAAGTAATAATACTACTTATTAGAGAACAACATTTCAAATTTAAAGATTATACCTGGAATTGATTTATTGAAACAAATATTTGCTTTTTCACCTTCAACCATTGCTTGTCCCCTTAAAGCAGTGGAATAAAATGTTCAATTCATAATAAGTGAATATTCAGTCAGATAAGTAGATTTTTGGAACTTGCTTGCACCAGTGAGCGACTTCCCAGTTATTCATTTTGAGAGAGTAATGGCTCAAAATAACGTTAAAACAGAATTACTAATTCAATTATATTAACGTACATTGAGTTTGATTTGCGTAATTGAAGTACACATATTTCAAATGTAATTAATTAATTCGCTCTTTGTTTTCTCAAAATTTATGTATCATTTACTACTACTACTATTTCATAAATGAATAAACATTTCTTTTTTTAGCGGAATGCACACAATTCACCTTTTCGCACTTGTTTTTGAGATTTATTAAGAGTTCCTTAAAATTTACATAGCTGATAAAAATTCCTTAAATGGATTTTGAAAAATTACGTAATAATAGAAAAAATAGAATATTTTCTTGGGTAACAAATGACAAACAACATTATGATTTTACAAAAATGGTAAGTGTACTTGACTACATACTATCACAAGAGCCCCCCCCCCCCTCCTCCGCGCGTCTAATTATTATCAAATATAAATTATAAATTAATCGTTCCTCCACGGCACGTAACTTGAGACCTAGCCAAAACTGACTTCCGTTTATACGTAACATTAGTTGTTATACCGTTCAAATTAATATGTGTGAACGAACTTTCTCTAATGACATTTTTTATACAATTTTATTCATAAAATAGTTTTGAGCACGAGTTTTCAAAGAAATATTTTACAGTTTTAAAATTATTATTAATTCAGTAGAATTATCTATTAGTATTATTATTAGTAGCACTTATTATTATTATTACTTATTACCAAAAAGTCTAGTAAGATTAATTTTAATTACAGATGTAATTTCTGTACAATGAATTCCAATTATATTACTTTATCAAGTTGAATCTTAATAATTTTAATATAAATCCTTTTAAATATTTTTTGTAAAAGACCGACAAATGGTTTTTAAATTATTGTTTCTTTCCATTTTATCAAACAGTCTGAAAACAGCGCCGAGGAAATTGGGGGAGGAAGCGTGTGCGTAGTTACTCACGAAACGTGTAGCGCTGTGTCGACGGCTATAACACATACAAATACAGCCAACGAATCGCGAGCCACGCGGGATTATCACGCCATCAGTGATCAGCAGACACCTGGGAATTAACGTGCGGATGGCACTTGAAGGCGCTATACACACACATCAACACATATTCGCACACACATACAGGGATACATACGAACATACAATTTCATATATCGGGACGGGAAGTACGCGTTATCTTACGTGCTCGGATTTCATTTTATTTAATGTATTTTGTAATGATGTTTATCTCTGATAATCCTTTACAAAAAAATTACGTTAACAAAGGTGGCTATGGCGAATTTTGGAAACCCATAAATAACAGAAAAAAATACTTAATGAATTTAAAGCATTTTATTTTAATTTTTTTAACTTTGTTGTAACGGATTTGAATTTTCACTCGTGCGTTGGTTCAGTTGCCGAACTGTATTATCATGTATACGACCTAGCATTACCATGGTGACTATCAAATTTTAGGGGAGCAAAATCTCAGAGGCTCGTGACCGAGCGCGAGCGTCGTAGTCGAGCAGAGCGTTGTGAGAGTTTGCACTCTGGGCATCTCTCTCCAGATTGAGCATTTGTGCGCACATTAAGCACCGACGATACCACGAGTGAGGCGAGAGATTAACATCTTCGAGATTGGGGTAAGTGGTGTAACAATAGAAATAAAGAGAAGCTAATACTAAAAGGATAGGTAGACTAAGCGAGTACATTTAGTCTTATAACACGGCTACTTACACGGGTCGAACGGACGCGTTCGGTCAGCTCGGTAACGCCAAGCAGACTTACGACGAGACCCAAGGTTGTGGGGAGGCAAAAGCGAGCAGCAACGTCGCAGTTTAGAAGACGACGCGGCAACAGCTTTTCGACATCACCCGGCGAAGACTTGCTGGTGCCGCTATCGACGCCATTGCCTCACTCACGCATTCTCCTGTGGTATCTCCGAGAATGGATAAGTTTTTATTTTAAACTATCACGCGTGATAATGGAGAACGCGAAAGACGCGAAGTAATACTCACGCGATTTGTGACGCGAACGAAATCGTTCACTTAAAAATATAAAATAAATTGACACGTGCATGGCACTACATGCAACGTATAGTCATCGGTATGTTGCGTTCATGTTATTCGCGAACGAAGATAACCGTTCTCTTCTTTGTCAATCCGGCGGCGTATCAAATGTGCCATTTTTGTCAACATATGTAATTTAAATAAATATAACTTAATTAAACTGTCATAATTCAGTGTTTGAAGAAAATCATTTTATTGGACCCCAGCCGACCCAACTGGGTAAACACGGTCAGTTCAAGGTTCACGAAACTGTAAAGAAAACAAATTTTGAGAATTGAATTCTTATTAGACATGGTACGAATATAATGTTAGATAAACTAAAATCAGTGCTTTGTGCACGCATCATACAAAAATTATAAATATCTGAAAGCTGCATCAGATTGTTCAAACAAACCCCGTAAAGATATGTCTAATTATTCATCAAAAATTTATAAATTCACATAAACAATCTGATGTAGCTTTGCAAGTATTGATAATTTTTGAATTTTCATATCGGTATCTTCCCCTGAAATTGCAAATGGAACAAAATGAGCCCTTCAAAATTGAAGTCAGATAAAAAATAAAAAAGATTCCAGTGTTTTATTGATTCTTTTTATGGCGATGTCTTGTTTAACAATAATTTAATTTGGTTTAAAAAAATGTTGTTATTCACTTGAAGTACACTTATTTCCAATTACATCATTACTCATATTATAATATTCGAAAAAGTAGTTAAAAGAAATGTTCATATTCAACGTCAATATTGGCGTTCGAACCACCTTAATTTCAGAAATATCAGTAAAAAATTCTAAAATTTAAGGTTAGATTTTTCAACTAATTACCCGTCTCTTTAAGCCCTAAAAAGTTAGCAATCAGTCGTTACAGATCATTTGAATAAGCCTATTACAAACATTTTATTTCGTCTCAAACCCAAAACCTAAAACTCATAACTCAAAACCCTAAAGCCATAAACTCATAAACTCATGAATATGGGGTTCCTGGTGTCGTGTATAACGGGTTTATAGGCTTTACGTTTATAAGTTTTGGTCTTCGGGAAACAGGGTTATAAGTTTTATTTATTTTTGTTTATGATTTTTAGCTTTGCAGGATTTACGGTGCTGGGATTTTGGATTTGTGTATATTAATTGGTTGAAAAAATTGTTCAATATAAAATTTTTATTCAATACTTAAGGTACCTATCATTTCATTCCGTTCCGAAACGAACGAAACTTACTGCAAACAAGCCTTTGTAACCACTGTGCTCCCTCAAACGCAAAAACGTTGCACTGATAGCGTATTTCGACTTGCGCACAATAGTCGCACGCGAAATAGCTCGCTCATATGTACCCTGCTCGCAGCTAATAGAGGATTCTCGCGCATTATAGAGGAATTCGACGAGCTTCTACCTCTGCATCTGCAGGAAATAATGAAGCGTCGACGGTGGAGCGTGGCTTGCCGATCAAGCAGGAGGAAGAGGAGAGGGGCAGGGTTGCGCAACTTTGCCACCCCGCACATTGTTGACGCGCATAGCTGTTGAGTATTGGCACGGAGGTGCTGGCTTATGCGATCGCCGCATAAAAGGGCCCTTGACCATCTCTCTTGTTGCCGCGGTATGATCGATAATCCTGGCGTGCGTGCGAGAGTTAATAGGACGAAAGCGCGCGTGATAGAGAGAGAGAGAGAGAGAGAGAGAGAGAGAGAGAGAGAGAGAGAGAGAGAGAGAGAGAGAGAGAGAGGAAGAGAGAGAGAGAGAGAGAGAGAGAGGGAGAGAGAGAGAGAGAGAGAGAGAGAGAGGAAAAGTGAGATGAATCGTATAGCTGTTGAGCACAAGCAGAAGATGCATAGTATAAGCTAGTTCGACGGACTTGCCTTCAACTTAATCTCAGACTTAGTAGTTTTATTCTTTGTGAGATCATTTCATTAATGTAATATTCCCTTATTTAAAATCCTAGCCGATCCTGATTTTCGCACTTGTTTGTACGTTGTGTCGCGATCCCTATTCAAGGAGCAGTCGGTCTAGAAAAATTACGTACAACACAGGGCGCATGAGTATTGAGACTACTGTGGATGGTCCTGATAAGGTACTCGACTAGCTGTGAGAGGTTATGAGAATTGTGTGATGTCAAAAACAGACAATAGTGTATTATTCATATCGTTACATGAAACTGAAAAGTTTTAACATTTAAAATTACGAAATTTAACGATATTAATTTTATGTTACCGGTATTTAGCTTATAGTCTAAAGTTGTAGTTAGGTAGTCAGTGGCGATCGAGATAATACACTATTATTTATGAAACTTGTTGCACTGAGAAGCAGCATATAGAGCGATCCTTCGCTGATAAGGTTTGAAAGGTGCGCGAATTCATACATCGTTGTAAGCATATCCACGTTAAAATCACCAACGAGAATGGCATTTTTATATGATTGCAGGTAATTGTTCAATGTGATGAAGAATTTTGCAAGGACATGCTCTTCCAAACGTTTATAAACAACCGCTAAAAAAGACGAGAGCAAACCTAAAAATCTAGAGATCTATGTACATATACAGTGATTCCAAAACCTTTAACGAAACGAGAATTGTCCTGGGTTATTGTTCAAGACTTGTGAGGGGCGGTCGTCATCAAGCTATTATGACTCTCTACGATGCACAGTGATCCGAAATCGAAAATTTATTGACAAATTACTCTACATCCCACACTTTTCAACCGATTTTAATAATTTTTTTTTTTAATTAAAGCCTTTTCAATTCCGAATAGATCTCTTGAGGCCAAATTTAAAATTTCTCGAAATATACCCATCCAGAATTCATAAACCTTGCAAGCGTGATGCAGAATCCATGCATCACATATCTAGGCTTTTCTAAACCTTACAAATTCAATTCAATAAACCAAATAACCTTACCTCTAAACGTGTATGTGCGTGAGTGTGAGTGTAGGTGTAAGTGTGACTGCGAGTGTGAGTATGAGTTTTAGTGTGAGTATAAGTGTGAGTATGAGTTTGAGTATGAGTGTGAGTATGAGTGTGAGTATGAATGTTAGTATTAGTGTGAGTCTGAGTGTTATTAAGGTTTAGAAGGGCCTGGATATGTGTTACATGGATTCATACATCATGCTCGCAGAGTTTATGAATTTTGGGTGGATGTATTTTGAGAAATTAAAAATTTGGCTTCGAGGAATCTACTCGGAATTGAAAAAGCTTTAATTTAAAAAGAAAAATTATTGAAATCGATTGAAAAGTATGGGCTGCAAAGTAATTTGTCCATAAATTTTTTATTTCGGAACACTGCGCGATGGCACGCTCGTGTCAGAGAGAATTAGAATTGTGACTTAGTGTTCTCAAAAGATTACTAGAAGATGGGTTGTAAGTAATATGATCATAAAGTCAATTCAGCTCATCTAAGTCTGGTTTAGAGATAATTTCAATAATGTCTGAATTAGCAGCTTCTTGGGTGTAAATTCTGTCTTGGTGTACCCAAATACGCCCCATGTCCATCACTAGACTTGCCTTGTCCCAGAAGGTGCGATAGGCTCTTTCTTTATCTAAGGAGCCTATGGGCTCTAGACTTGGATTGTTATCAAAGGGCGAGACTCGAGACCATCATGAGCATGGCTGTAAACATCACTTACAAGGAGGACACCTTTCAAAGACTCTCACTATATCTCTGTGTCGAGCTGCGTGATAGTTCAGCAGGCAGCAGCGCTTCTAGGCGCCGTTTAGCGATACCACCAATTTTCTCGAGGAAAGCAAGAAAGAAAGAATATGTTACGGTTCAGAGGCACTCGAATTACAATGTGATAACGATTGGTTCCCAGTCAGCAGGCAATGCCCAGATACACTGTCTTCAATGACCTACCATCGGAGAGATTTGGCGGCTTATCACACTCAAGAATATCAGAGAAGCATGTACATATTTAACCGTATCACTTGGTTCGGATGGCTTGATATCAGTTCAGAGCCGGTCTCATAGGTGTTCTTGATAGGATCTGCAACCCCATCCTGTGGTGTGAAAAGCTGCCGGATCATTTTTCAGCCTCGGCAATCATCTTTATACTAAATAAAAGCGGAGCCAATCAGCTTGAAAAGTACCAGTCTATCTCCATCTCATCTGTGCTTATCAGACTTATAAACGAAATCTTAACGCAGAGAGTTGAATACCTGTACAAACTTATCCAGCTCGACGAACAACAACGGGCATTACGGGCAGCGATACATGCCAGCTGCGACCGTACCGTTCTACTTAATGCCATTATCAAAAGCTGCTACACCAGCTTCCGCTCGTTGTACTTCGCAACACTCGACATGGTCTAGGCTTTCGACAGTGCGGACCATACGCTGTTCTGAATGCTGTAGAAGTAGCTAATCTACCATCCAAAATAATTTGCTTACTAGAGTACAGTAAGACAAGCATCACCATACTGTCGGTCATCGAATGTAAATTAGCGCCATTAACAAGAAGAATACACACCGTACGGAAAACGGATTTTAACTGGGCCTGTATTCTCTACTTTAAATTATCTCAATTACAAAAATAAAATATCTGTTACTTTTATTACAAACAGTTATATGTTATTTGTACGTTTTAATCGTTCTATTTTTATCATTGCAGTTTCAGTATAACTGTTTAGCAAGCATGTTAAATGCAGCTAGCTATTGCTCAAAAAATTTAATTAACCATTAGATAAAGTATTTTCGTTACATACATAATTTATCTATCTATTCATAGTAAATATTTCTTTGTGGTTATTCTTTTTATTATAGCAAAATAGTATTACATGAGTTTTAGAAATCTATAAAATATCTAATAATTGGCTACATGCGTTTAAATTCGAAATATAATAATTCAAGGTACAACAATTCCAAATTTTATTTTTGCGTTGCCAACTTAAATTGTCAAGAAAAAATACGTCAGAAATGAAACTTTTTTCAGTGCGTCGTCGAAATGGAATCTTTTTCAGCGCGTCGCCGAAATAAAATCTTCTTTTTCATGTCGGCAAAATGGAACCTTATTCATCTCAGCCGACGCTTCAATAAACTGTGCTCATTTAATTTCTACCTTTCGAAAAGTTTTGAGCTGTCCAAAATAATCACCTTCCTTAATTCGAGAATATATTAAATGGGTATACAAAAATATAGCAGTTTATTTGAACTCAAAATACATGTAATGAACCACTTACCAAAAGATAGGATCACGTAGGGTTCGAAATATCGCGATAAACCATATTATGCGCTGGGTCATAATGAGAGACTTTACCCCATTGGAGAATAAAGAACCAAAAATATTTGAGAATCAATAATAAATTATTATCAATAGGAAGACAGCGGAATTCGTGAATTTATATCTTTTTCATAAACTCAGAGAACTGGAGTGAAGGGAATAAATCGAAATTCCTCTGTCACGCTCGATTATAAATGAGGCGAATTTTAAATTGCGAGATTGCTTTATCTGCGAATTCCCTCTCGCTTCTATACCTTCTCTACCCTACATTCCTACAAAAGTGATATGTGGGCTACTATTCCATCGAAATGTTAGCTGGGTAATATATACAGGCATTTTTGGAGTTATACGTATAATATGTATATGATAAAATCTACGCCCCCCCCCCCACTTACGCGTTCATAAAAGTGGGTAAAATTGTTTTTCAAGGCACACCTTCCGGGTTTGGTTTTTCCTACTCTTTGTGAAGCCCTGTTTTCGGAAATTGATAATTTTTAAAAAATCTAAAGAAAGCCTTTTTTTAACTTTTAGCCATTTATTCCAGAAGCATCCTAGCATTTGTAAAAAAGAAAATAAAACTAGAGAGAACCAGGTTATATTTGCTTTTTTAATAATTAAAAAATGTTGATTCCTTTAAAAGTTCTTACGGATTAAAGTGCCTTATGCAGCACAGACCAACAACAACAAAAGTGTGTGAATGTCCCAAATCGTCAAATAATAAAAATTGATGATTTTATAAGGTATATTATTAAGAAACATCAATAATTCGGATATTGATATAGTTAGGATAAAAAGGTAAAGTTTTCATAAATAACAAATATTAGATAATTTAAATTTAGAAAGAAGAAAATGTACAAAATTGAAAGCCCATTCAGATATATTTTATAAAATTCAAAGATATTGACCTTATTATATAGAAGAAGATAAAATTTGAAAATCAACTTTTGACAATAAAACAAAAGAAAATCAATAAATAGCTAAAATAAGATATGGACTTCAAAATCTCCACCGAACCGACATACGCACACGCACGCATGCACGCACGCACATGTAACAAATTGTTTTTTCAAAATCGGCGGATTTTAGTGTAAAACGACTTAAAACATCTTTTTGAACATTTTTTGTCTCAAAAATTTTTTTCGCTGTTCCGAATCTTTGTAACACCTTATGCAATCGAAATACACAACTTTTTGAGAATGTCTGCATGGACGTATCGGTATAATTGTGAGTATGTGCGTGTGTGTGTATAGTTTTTGCTTCAAATAACATCAACTCCCGTAGTAATAAGGCTCTTGGATTTCGCCATTCCTTATACATTTCGAATCCAGTGAATAACTTAAAAATTATTCGAACGCGCCGGCGGGCCCACCTTCCGTATACACAGACTCAGCCACAGCAATCCCGCCGTTACCACCACCGGGGAACCTTATGCCGCTGCTGCTACTGCTGCTGCTGCAGTGCGCAGAAGCCTGACGTCGCGTACAAATTGCATGTGGCTGCTCCACAGACTGCGGCGGCATGAAATAATCATTCGGGAAGTAATATTTAAACCGGCCGCGTCTCTGGTGTAACATCAATCGGAATAATCCCGTGCTCAACTTTCCCGCTGCCCAGCCTTTCCTCTGGCCCTCTCTCCCTCGTTCCCTCTCTTTCCATTCTTCGTTTTCCCATCTTGTGCCGCGTGCCATGCGCACGTTCGTCCCTCTCGCGCGTCTTTTCCTCTTCCCCTCTCGCTGTCTTCTCTGAAAATACATTAAGCGCACGTGAAACTTAACACGTGATAGTATTTTTTATTCAGCGCCTTGCCCACGCTGTTTTTCAACGAGAAGTAATTTCTACCTAACCCCCTCCCTCTCTTTCTCTCTCTCTCTTTTCTCTCGTTCGCTATCCTTTCCCTTATGATCCGTGGACCGTATATATCTTACATAAAAACGATATAGAGAATATTCAATTTGCCGGCGTCAATAAATAACTAGGCGGAAAATTGCGCTTCTAGCTTTTTTCTACCACCCTTCTTTTGCCCCCCCTCTCTTTTTCTCTGCCTTTTTTCACCCTCGTACGGTTTCGTATGCATTCCGCGCGCATGCGCTTTTGGGTGAGAGAAGAGATTAAATATTATCGCGCTACTACTTAGTGCGCAAAGACGAAATGCAGCTTTAAAGTTGACAAAACATTTATGCCGGCCTTATCGAGTTGTCAATATTGATGCAGTGCTCTCTTTGGACTCCATGACTTCCGTTTTGCTTTCCCAAATAAAAGAGAAAGATTGTAACAGTGGAATGTTTTCGATATTTCTGAGCTCCCTTAGTGTGCGTGTGAGTGTGCATGTGCGTGTGAGTGTGCATGTGCGTGTGCGTGTGTGTGTGTGGGGGGCGGTATACGTGTGCGTGTCCGTGTGTGTTAATTAAAAAAAAATTAAGAAAAACATTAAAAAGTTATTAAATTTCAATAGAACAACAGTTTATCACGCAGAGCAGTCACCGACTTACCGTAGTTAAGCATGAACTCGGGGCTCTGCAACGTAACAAAAACCTTTGTTATTTTAATAAATATCATAATAATGTTGATACTTTATATTTTTTAATTTGCAATTATAATCATTGAAATTTCTACTCAGTAAACATTTTTACATATAATTTATATATACTTCTAAATAATGGGTTTTATATTAATGCAAACCCTGGTAGAAATGTTAATGACATGTTGGCTAATTGTTGGTGAATTTTGGAGTTAAAAACGTCACACTAACATTATTTCGTTGTTAAAGATAAATATTCAATTTTCTTTGATAAGAACATATTTTATTGTCAATATTTGAATATGTGATTATAACTTTCGATACTTTTAATAAGGTTTAAATTTTTTTTTGGTCAAAAATGCTTCCATTTGATTAACACGTTAACCAACAAAAATGGCTAATTTTCTACCAGGGAAATAAATCTTGCAGAAGAAGTACATTTGTATATTAAAAGGCGTGGGAGCGCCTGAAGACAAGTATAAGCAATGAATGGACACCACGCCGGAGGATTTAAATATACATTCAACAAAATAATTTGATGTAATTTTATTCTTTCCTTCAAGAAAGCATTCTGCCAAAGCAGTTAGCAGCAGCTTTTATTCAAGTAATCACGCATCGTTGAGAACTGCATATACAAATATCTTTTTTGCATTTTTTTTTTCAAGTAATAATATAACATTATTATTTTGTAGAAATAGAATAGCTAATATAATTTCCGTATTTTTCTCTCATTCTTTTGTTCAAATAGACTTCGGTAAAATCGTTTATATTTTTTACAATCCAAGTACATCTGTAAAGCAAAATAACTAATTATATATAATGACAATGGTGGTTTGCAATCTCACTCACAATCATTAAGTGGTGTACAAACCCATAATATCATCTTTTTTAGGAATCAATCCATCTATATTTACTAGCCAATTATTTTTCACTTTTTTTTACTAATTTATTAACTCTAAGATTTCAATTTTTCTTTAAAGACCTTTTTTGGACTTTCATACCAAACTCATTTCATATCAAAGATATCAAAGGATAATGCTGTCGTTGCTTATTTTAATTTAATTTATAGGGCTTCTGAAAGCTATATCATTGTTCGGAGTGTAAAGAGACATGAATTAAAAAAAAGATTGATAAAGTAACTCGATGGAAAATATATTGACAGAAAAGTCATAAATGTGATGAATTAACATCTGACTAAATGTCACAAGAAAAATGCATGGTCTCCGAGTCTACAAATTGGTTGAAATTATACGAAACGATATTGTAGCAAAAAAAAAAAGAAGAAAAGAGATCTGCCCAGTTCTGTGCCAATGGAGTATAGTTTTCGGTGTAAGCCCAGTTTATTTAAAATTCATTTAAAAAATGAGTTCTTAACTCTGAAAGTATTTATTGTATGAAAACGAAGAAGAAATTCAAATTTTGAAAGAATCAAAAACGTAAATTTGTTAAAAAATATGATCATTCTTAAAAGTGGAAAATAGTATATTACGTTACCATTGCCATAAATGGCCCATTATGGCACGACGCGTAATTAGCGCCCAAGCGTAGCGAGGGTGATAATTCACGTCGTGCAGTGGGCCACGGAAGGCACTAGTGTCTTGCGATATTTTATAGCACGTTTAAATAAATCCGCTGTCACGTCCATTATATAGCACCGTGCTCATCGCCCTCGCTGCGCTCGGACGCTACCACACTGTGTTGTAATGGACTACTTATGCCACGGATAGGCGTGACATAAATGCGGATTTATGTCATGATGTGCTATAAACATGATTAAAAATGTATCTAAAAAAGTTACAATCGAATTGAAATATTTTTAACCTATTTATGGGAGCTTATATCTTCTGAAATAATCAATATTTTTAAATGTTTAATAATCTAAAAGCAAAAGTCTTTCTGTATAGTTTAATAACTTTTTCCGTTTCTTCGTGATTACAAATATTTAGAGAAAACCAATCATTTTTAATAAAATACTACAGTATACATGTCAAAAGTCTTATTATCAGGAGCGATAATAATTTAAAAAAATATAATTTATTTATTAGCCAAGACATCATTGCTCTCCTTAACAATTCACTATACCATCTTGGAAAATTTCAAATCGATATTCCAAAACCAGTTATAACGATATTTGAACGAAATTTTAAAGGGAAATAGAATGGATTATTACCGAGGGCAATAATGTCTTTTCTTAGTCCCAGTTCAAACATGTTTTAGCATTTTTGGCAAAATCAAATTATAATTGTGTTTAATTTAAAAAATAATTGAAACTACGAAATCAAAAGTTTCTGGAATTTTGCGTGTAAGGTAAGTCCGGGCTAAACGCCAGTGTGGGGAAGACGCCACTTTGCTATATTTTTCTATATTTATCATTAGATGGCGGCAGGACTTCGATATTATTATTTAGTATGATTAGCTTACTACGTTGCCCAAATGTCTTAGAATTCTGCCTTCATTTTCAGTCGATATTGGAACTCAGTTGGAAATAGTTGCTCTGGATATAAATGTTTCAATAAATTCAACCTTTATATTTCCATCTTTTCTTTTGATATTAGTCAACATTTTTTCTTCTATGTAATAAATAATTACAAATACTTCATGATTCTACTAATTTTGTAAGGTAAGAATCGAAAGATTTTATTTATCCTTATTTTCCTTTTTTGAGCACTAGGTGTAAGATGCCACAGAAAACGTTGGGGCAAGGTTCTGACGAATCGGTGCCTCTGATGATTCTTTAGGAGAAGAAGATTTTTTAGATTTTTGTCCTTATTGTAGGATAAGTTATTATAACAAGAAAGGACCAAAGTGTGACTGGATCCAATATGGAGATTGTAAAACCTGGATGCATGAAAAATGTTGTGAGGGTGGAATTTGTTCTATATTTAAATATTAAAGTTGATGTTTTTGGTTGTGAAATGCTCTATTTAAGTGTTATATATGTTTCTATTATAAATAATCTCTATTTACTAGTTTATTTTTATGTTTTCTCAAAAGTTAATTTTTTTCTGTAACATGTGGCATCTTACCTGCGCAAGTGGGGAAGACGCCAGTTTCACATCACATTTTTTAATTATTGCGAATTATTAGCTAATTAAAGTATTATAAATACTTTACTGCATATTTGACAGATTATTGTCTCCTTTATATAATTATGTTAAATAAATTTGATTTACTTAATGAGTGTAATTTTTATTAAAAGTTTTCCCTTAGATGTAGCGTATAGTCCCGACTTACCTTATCTGTTTAGTGGTATTTCAGTTTTTGGAATTTCGGCTTTATGATTTTTCTTTCTTATATTTCATCACAAAGATATTTGGTTGTTTTATTTTCTAAAATTCGAGCATTCAGAGCAATGGCATTAACTGCAACTAATGTTTGAGTTCGCTAAATGTGCAACTTCATCTTGTTTAGTCGACCACATCCTTCGTCATTTCTCATAGTTCATTTCTTCAAAATTTCATCGTGGCCCGTACGAAGAGCAGACGAAAGTGAGCAAGAGAGAGGGGTGCAGGAGCGGGAAGCCAAAACGCAACTCCCTCGCGAGCTGGTAATAAATAAAAACGATATAACGAAGTCTCTTCGTGCTAGCTGTGCCGCAGCAGTACTGCAGCAGCTTTCATTCGCCGTTGTAGGGTGATCGATTAATTAGAGACCCTGTATTTCACCACTGCAGGTCGCGCGTGTGTGCGAGAGGATTTAACCTTCCCTGCAGTATATTTACCAGAGAGAAGCTTTGCGGCGGTAAGTACACGGTGGAAAAAAGGATCTGAAAGAGAGGGGGGGGGGCGAAGGAGAAGATCCGGCGCCACGACCTACCTACCCAGCAACCTCCTTTCGCTTCCTCCTTTCCGCTTTCTCAGTCTTTCTTTTCTCCTTTTTTGCCTTTTTTCAGGTTAAGTAATACGCACCCACGCGTATAGAAAAACGCAGGCCAAATGGGATAACGGAAACCATTAATTTGAAGCTCCCCGAACGAGAAGGTGACCGGGGCAAATGAGAGAAAGTGCGGATAGAGAATTTTTCAAGGGCTACTTACATTCTACGATCGATCGGCCTTAAAACCAATATCTCATCTGCGAGCAGTCTATTAGATTTTCACCTTATCCTGAGGAGACCGAGGAGCGCTAACTCCTTTTTGCTCAACTTTGCGGCGGTCGAGGCAGGAAAGCATCGCCGCCTGGATGTAGATAGAGGTCGGAGGGACCGCGATGGCACAGTTTTCAAAGCAATTGATTTTATATCGATCCCTCGATGTTATCGTTAGCTTTTGCAATTATTAACTTCGTCGTAGATTTGTATTTATTGTTGTGACTTTATACTTTATAAGCGATATATTTTGGGAAAATGATATATATATATATATATATATATATATATATATATATATATATATATATATATATATATATATATATATATATATATATATATATATATATATATATATATATATATATATATAAATTTAATGATATATATATATATATATATATATATATATATATATATATATATATATATATATATAGCGAATGATTCCTGTGAACTATAAAAAGATTTTTGTAATAAAAATGAAATACAACAAATTTTTTTTATAAAAATTACACTTTGTTTTCATACAAAAACGAAAGGATTTAATTTATTCATGTAATTTTCAGGAGGTAAATACAGAAACAATGTTAGAACCATATATCCAGCGCATATGGTTTTTTATATCAAAAAGGAGATTTTTAAATGTATTATCGTGGAATTAATAATCAATATAATAGCATAAAGCCGAGCGGAAGTGGCTATAGTTAGTAGTCTCTAACGCGTGAAGTCGAGAGTACAGTGGCCTTAGTTGAGACCTGATTTTCTCATTTTATGTCGTCAATTTAGTGATCATTTACTAGTGCTTCTATTTCGGCTTCCCATAAACAAAATCTATTCAAAAGTTTTTGTATTTCTTTTAACTTATTTTAGATAAAAAAGTTAGGATTGGAATTGGACAAATCCTTAATTAGTTATTTATTAGTACAGTGACATTATTAACTTACATATTCGACATATAGTCAAAAGAATTTTGTTTATCGTTTTTTCGCGGATTTTTCGATTGTGTATTATTATTTTTATCAGGTTTTAAATAACGTGTATAAATAAAAAGTGTTAATACATTTTACATTTTAAAGGTAGTTGTTGCGGGTCATTCTAGAAATTAATTGCCAATATTCTAGACAATACCTTCCAGATATGGGCCGTAAGCGCTTTTTGGCGGGTATCTCTTGCAGTCATGTGAACTGCCAGTCTTGGAGAATTTTTCTATAAAAATTACCGTAACAGTTTGGTAGACCTGAAATAAATGAAGCTGTTGGGAAATATTATTGTAACAGTCTGGTAAAAATTACAGTGAAATCTCCATAATTTGTACTGGACTGTCATCATAATTGTTTTTAACCGCTTTAGTTATTCTAGGTTTACCAAATTATTACGGTACTTTTTAAGCAGAAATTGTCTCCGAGTACTGGCAGGACTCGCCGAAACCACAGCAAGCTGCTCCAGATTCTAACATCCAAAAATGCTGCGTACTTAGTTGGGGATTCGTACAGTGATCTGGAGTTGCAGAACATCTGAGCTTTCTAAACTCTGTACGGTCACAGACCAAACACCAAACCGTCACTTCCAGTGGCTGCGGCTGTTTAATTGCAGTTTATCTACCAAAGATTCACCTCCTGACTTTTCCCAGCCGTCTTCAGAACTGGAAGATCTGCCGCGATATCTATCATGCGATCGTTCCACCTCAATCATCCTTTGTGAGCGTAGTTCAGAAAATACATTATCTGAAAGCATCAGTCGATGGTAAACGTAAAATCGTACTGGAAGAATGATCTATTATCGAAATCATTACATGACGGCATGTAATCTCCTTCGGCAACGCTATAATCACAATCGACGCCGAATCCACCGCCATTATATAATATCGTACGCACATGTTCCTTCTTTTAAGCAGGAAATTGTCATTGGACTGCAAACTATTCGGGATCGTCTAACGAAAGCGAAGAAATATTCGGTTTCTTCTTGAATGGACAGGAATTCTCATTCTCCATTGTAGCTTTTGGAATATTTATTTATATATGAATTATTAGATTTCGTAGACTGATGAATTTGGTTTTATTGCGTACAATTCACCATGCATTTAATCTACGCCAACGATAACTATCACTGCGCCACCTTTCGACGATCTCGTCTCCCTCCCTCTCTCTCTTTTTCTCTCTCCTCTCTCTTTTTGAAAAAAAAAATGGAGACAATATGAAAACAAGAAAAGGATGGATACTTGTAGATTAATATCGAAATAGTGAATGAGAAATAATTTGTATTTACACGGAGAGAATTTTAGGAGAGGAGACGTCTTAGTGGTAGTGTACAACACAAAAGCCGATGCACGATTTCTTTCGTAATGCGGTAGCGCCACTTTAGTTTCACGCGGAGACTTATACACTAGTGCAGCTGCCTGATCCTAACCTATAGTACAAATCAAATTATCAAATGGCTCATTTCGTAGCGCAGGCGAACTATCTATAGAAAGTCTTCTTTTCTAAAATTCTCAGTGTACTGGTGGCACAGTGAATATTGCAACTTCCTCAAAAATGACAAATCGATGGATCGGGACAACCGAATTTTTTAGGATCTTAAATAAAAAGGATCTTAATAAAAATAAAATTTTATAGAATCATTAGTTTTATGATATATCTTATTGAAAATTACTTTTTATTCTTAACTTTATGTTTGAGAATGTATGTTACCGTTCTAATTCCCACAAAAAAATCAGTAATTACTTTATTAATTTAATAAAATAAAAACAGGTATAAATATTATATTATTATTTTTTGCAAGCATGTTTGTAATCAGCTACAAACTGCTACATGAACTATAATCTAGTCATCATTAAATAATTTTTCATCTTTCAAAGAATCCTAATGCAAAGAGGAGTAGAGAAGGAAAGTGGAAATAAAGCGGGTAAGAGGGGTGGGCGGTACCCCTTAAACGCGAGTAAGAGAATGCGGCAAGAAGATAGAGTGCTAGGGAGAGGGGGGAAAGGTAAAGAGCGGGAGGGGAGAGCCGCTAGACTCGAATGCATCGGCTGGCTGCGAAGTTTATGCGGGCATATAGAGGCCGTTGCAGGTGCGCGCACGGAGAGTTAACAGCACTTACCATAGCGCCCGGTGCATATGAAAGTAGGGTTTCTCGTGCGAGCGGCAACATATGAAAGCACGCTCGAGCACGTGGAGAGAGAAGGGGTGAGAGAGAGAGAGAGAGTTTGCTTTCTCTTCCTTGTGTCTTGCGTGTGCCGGTGCTTAGGGCCTAGGCAACGTGTACGATAACGGGGGGAGCGATGGCTCAAACACGCAGAGAACGAAGAGGAGAAACATTACGGGGGGTTCGCGCGCAAAGATAGGGCTAGACAGTGGTAGCATGGTTTGGAAGGCAAAGAAGAAGGGTCAGAAGTCAAAGGAACGCAACGGAATGAATCGAGCGTGCATGTACGTCTGTATTTACAAGCCCGACGTGTACAGACAAAGGAGATCTAGAGTACAAGAAAAAACAGGAGAACGGATAATTTCGGGGCGTGCCTGCTACCAGTTGCGAGAAGGTTACGTTTTCCGCGTCGTAAGCTCGTTCCAGATTCAGCCTGTTGTTACGCTGCTGCAAACTCCGTCTTTCTCTCATTCTCCTCCCCTCCCTCGCCGCTCTCTTTCCACTTCTCCTTCTCTCTCGCTGGCTCCTAGCTTTGCCGTTGCTAACTCGCACATTAAGGCGTGGATTTACATGAGTAAATACGGCCAGCTTGGGTGCCCAGGTACAAATTGAGATCGGGGCTGCGTCGAGCACCGCCGGCTCGCTGCGCATGTAGTCGGCAGGACAAAAAAGAGTGCAGACGCACACATACCTTCGTAGCTTCAACGCTGGAAAATATGTCATGAAATTCAAATTTCACCTGTCGCGCTCGCTTTGTTAGCTCGCCGCTCGGACGGTGGACGTCGACAAGGTATCGATGCCGCTGATGATGCTGCAGTTGTATGGGAATGTGGCGAAGTCGGTAATTCTAATACACGGTGATAGAGTTTATGGGTGGAAAGAAAGTGATTTTAAGGATTTTGTACATTTATCATCCGTTAATTGTTATTGTGACACTTTTCAACTTATATTATTTTTAAAAAAATCATCACCATCGTTTCAATAATTTACTCGGTTGCTATTTATATATGCATATGAGTTATTGTGACCTAGAACTTATCAATGTTACAATGTACATGTTTTGGAAAATTCTCGTATGGTCATAATACACTAGAAAATGCCGCTAAATTGTTTTTAGAGAAAACGAAAGCTTCTGCAAGCTCCCGTGAGTAAAAGTTCATATTTACCATGTATAGTTACCAGAAAAACTACAATATAATTGCCATTAAGACCGTAAAACCCATATAACAACAATGATTTTTTTTTTTATTCCCGGAATAACCTTTTAAGTGAAAGTTGTTTTCTAAGACATGAACACTATTTGGTCTAGTTACTATCCTGGTGGAAATTTGTCTATCTGAAATGGCCACAATCTCAATAAATAGGTAGGAAAAATGGCTACTAGTTAATAGGCCCCGGTGAAACGCTTTTTCTCCCATTATTGGCACATTTAATAGATTGGACATAACCTCCAAATTTTCGCTTTAACTTTACTTAAAGAATTGACGTTAAATTGGACAGTATTCAACTGTAATTGATAGCTTACTAAAATATAAACAATATGAGCAGACAGAAAAACCATTTACAGCAGTCCTTTTGAAGATATTATGTAGAATGTATTTATTGCCATTAGATTCTGTCTCTCTCACTCCTTGTCATAACAACATGCCTTCTACTAGCCATTTCCAGACTAAAAAAGCTGATTAATTTTAATACCTTTAAAATACTCAGGAACAAGCTTGTGCCTGTCTTCGCAAAATTCATTCTATTTTTCAATCTATTAAATGTTCGAATAGTAGGAAAAAAAGCGTTTCACCGGGAGCTAGAAACTGGACAAGGGAAATTTCCATTTTATAGCAAGTTTCTAATATAAATAACCAGTTATAAGTTAGAAAATGTTTTGGATTTCCACCAGGGTATGGTAATAAATATATTATTTATATTATTTAGTATTCATAGATGCAGTGTTGCATTTAATCTCATTTGTCTTGATTTAAAACACCGATGCGAAACTACAAACTCGATTTACTCGAAATCATGAAAAATGGAGATAAGCAGTTATTCCTGAAAGTCATAGATGTAATTGTGTAAAATTTTATTACTTTGTACAGTCGCTAATACCCGTAGCGGATGCGCGACGTTAAATTAAATAAAAAAAAGAAATACGCATTTGTTAAAATTACACCGTATACACAGTCGTAATGAAATGAAATATCCACAAATTAAATAGAAATATATTTCCATACCATACCAATTATCGTTACTAATTAAAATGATATCGTCAAATTACAAATACTGTTTGAATAACGTGTGCTCAATTATAAAGTAATGGAATATGACGATTAATATAATTACTTTTCGGAATTAAATAAAATTTTTGTATTTCAGATGTATGTAAGGATTTAAATAAAACATTAATTTAAAACGACTTTGCCAAAACTATGGTTATTTGAAATCAAACTTTAATTTTATATTGGATCTCTTTAAACATTATTTCTGTTAATTTATAATGAAACCATGTAGAGAATTAAAATTAAACAATCAAAGCAGTTGTACAGCAGCAATATTTGATGTATCATTTTCCGTGTTTTTCAAGCGATGCACGAAATACAAAGTTTTTTCCTTCATAACGAAAAATGAAAGAAAAGAGGAAAAAATGGAGACTGAACGCGTAAAATTGTTCCTCTCCACTAAAATAAAGAACGAAGCTACTTATTCATTCCCACTTTTTTCGGCACATATGCGCCGGCGAACTTACAAAATTCTATCCTTTTAACAATATGAGACATCGTTATTCGCACGCCAGCTAGCATCTCAGTAATTGTAACAGCTGCCCGTAAATATTTGTTCGAAAACGTGTAATGGCCTTTTCGCTGCGTAAAACTCGAAATCACCGGTTCTTTTATTTTTTTCCCGCGTCGACGAGGAATAGAATTATGAGTTTATCGGATGGTACTTTTCTCCCTACCCCTATACTCGTACCTTTATGACTTAGCGCTTTCCACCGCACTTTTTGAAATCAGTTAAGTATTTATATTTTCATCGACGTGCGTACCCATGAAATTTCGCGAAATAGGTCGCTCTAAATCATTAATAGATGCTGCTGTAGGCAAGGTTCACAAAAGCTTGGATGAAAGGCAGGAAGAATTTTTCAACAATTATCAGTTTACCTTTCTGATTAAGTTTGAGTAAGATGTTTTGTTAGGGGCTTTAAGAATTAGAGATTTTTAAATAGAAATGGTTCTGTGAAAAGTATTCCTTTTATGAAAAGGCCTTCGTATTAATTTCATATTATTACTAGAAAAATATTTTCAATATTATCAACATGTTCCAAGTGTTGCATGTTACATCTTATGTGTATAAAACACAACATTTTTTTATTATTTTATGGTTTTTATCAAAATATGAAAAAAATGCGATAAGATGATTGCATTATTGCATGTAAAATTTTTATTATAATAATTATTAAAATTTTATTGATATGTACAACTAAATAACTATTGAAAAAATTATAAAAAGCAATAAAAATGAGTCAAAGCGGACTATATGAAATTTCAAATATTTTAGTATTAAAAGCATAAGAGATATTGAAAACTTAATAACTCTCTAGTCAATTTATTGATCTCTTATTTTAAAAATTTCTTTTTATCTGCAATGTTATGAAAATGGGAAGTCTGAGTTTTCAAGCTAGAATTTTATGTAACGTAGCACATGTTTTTTTAGGGCAGAATAAAAATAAAGTTGACAAAAATACACGAAAAAGTTCGGGGACAAATACAACCGACAATGTTATTTTTAAAGTTGGATAAAATAAGTTTTTTTCAAATATTTTTAAAAAACATAACAATAATCTTCAAAATTATACTATATATAGTAGAGGGTTCACACGTGCTTTGACAGGTATTGATACAGATGATTTATAGGAAACCATTGAAGAGAGAAACAAGAAGAAATTTTCAGTGCCACAAAACTACTTTCCTCCTCGGAACAATGGCAAAATACGTGTATGCGACGGAAGATTTCTTTCGAAGCTAATACCATGTGTAGGAGGACGACTAACCCGGTTATCGCACCCGCACAATTACATCCAGTCACGCTTTTCGATAGATACTGAAATCAACAGAGCGGGTGGGTGGGTGGAGGGGGGGGGGGGAGTCGCAAGCTCGCTCCTTATGCCCTTGCGAGAGCGGGACACGTTAGACGTGACTTGACAAAGGTATAAAAGTTGAATGACGGCATCTGGCAGGCCGCCGTCACCGTCGCCACCGCCGCGCGCTATGGCATATTGTTTTCGTCCCAGCCGTGCGACAGCTCCGTCATTCTTGCTTCAGCTCGCTCGTTGGCGTTCGCAAGAGAAATTGGATAGTTGGATAAAAGTTTGATGCTACTCCGATATTACTTTTCAGCGGAATTTATCTCTCGACCGGCGTAAGCAGCCGGGAGCAAACTTTTCGCCTTGTAGCGCTCGCGTGTTTTACGGGCCCGTAAGTATTACGTACAGCGGGTACGTGACGCCGGACAATGACGCGCCGAGTCAAATCAAGCGCGCGAAGTCGCGCGTCGGTTAAAAATGCCTCATTATTATGCAGTTGATGCGTCGCAAAGTTTATCCGCCGGCGCGCAATGCCTTTCTCTCTCTCTCTCTCTCTCGAGAGAGAGAGAGCGGCTAACAGAAAGAATCTTATTTTGCCGGCGGAATAGGAGAAGTTAGGCGAGTGCGAGCGCAAGCGAACGCGAGCGAACGGATGGGAGATTCACGGCGCGCAAAAGATTCTCCTTAAAGATAAATTGGCCTGAAAAACATATTGCGAGAAGGACGAGGAGGAGGAGACGCCAATGGGTGAGAGGATGGATGGGCGGATAGATGGACGCGCTACAAGCTAGAAAATCTTGTGCTGTGAACAGTATACGCAACCGGGGACTCAGAATTTTCACGTGGTCGCATAGGAATGCGCTTTTTCGCTCGGAAGTTTTATATAGGAAATCCGGGCTTTCTTTCGTTTAGCAAAAGATGGAGAAAATTTGTTTCGAAATAGTTTTCTTCAAATCTTTGAAAAATCAATTGTTTTTCAGTGACGCCAAAAATAAAAAAAAATAAAAATAATCCTATGGGTTATAATAAAATTTTTATTTTTAAATTACATTTAAATTTGGTTATTAGATAATATTACAAATTTTCCTTCAAGTTGTTCGTATTGTTTCATAATTGAACGTTGGTTTCGATATATCGATCCTTATACTACTGCAGATTTCATACAATTTAAGAACATAAAATTAGTTGAGAGATTCTATCAGTCAAAAGTCTGCTACAAAATATTATTTATTTTTCAGATTATATTTAACTAGAAAACTTAAGTTCTTGAAGCCAGGACTAAACTCCATGCATTCATTTGCATTTGCTTACTGTTAAATGCGATAAATCCATTTATGTAACATAGAATATTGTAATATTTTTCATTATCACTCCCGCACGTTCGCATGAAAATATAAAAATATTTCTCAGAACTTGTTTGTTTTATGAAATAATAAATATCATATTTGTGCTGATATTGGAGAAAGGGGCTCAATCCAATTTTTTCAAAACTAGAGTTATAGTATTTTCGCATTGTAGATCCGTTGCATCATCTGGGTAGATATAGACATCTACAGATAAATTTCTTTGAAAAAAAATAGTTTTAAAACGGGGACAGTCCATTTGATTCTATTGTCTAACTTTTAAATCGTATGCTTTTTCGTAATTTTTTGTAAGTGACTTTTGCTATATCACTACGGATTCTATACATATTCACAACTGTCTATTTTGCGACATTATTTTTTCATTTTCTTTGTTGATACAGAGAACTAAACGTATTATTTTACTTATTATTTTGAATTATTATTAAAAAAGTTTTATAAAGTAAAACAGTAAAGTAAATGTTATTGTTCATGTTTAAAAGAAAATGAAATTTTATTGAAAATAGCAAACGGTTTTGTGAAAACTGCTTTACTGTTTCATAAAGTGCAGACTATAAAAACTCAAATGTATTTCTCATTTCTCAGATCTCTAGCACGGTTTTTTGTAAGTATAATAGCTTTTTGTGATTTTAATATGGTAATTTTTACGAAACAATTTTTTCGGCTTATGAATCTTATGAAACTTATACGTTCAAAAATTTTGGGATATGTAAACAGAATTAATTTGATATAGTTGTACTTTTTATATCAACATTTAAATTTAAAATATATACTGTTAATAATTAAAATGGATGGTCATGACGCGGTTTTTACCTCCTACTTTTTCTTCATAATTAATAAAATAGTATTTTTAAATGCTACTGAGTACAGATGTTGTTGTTATTTTCTTTATACAGAAGAAACACAGCAAATAAATGCACGCGTTGTCCGTAAGGTAAACATAATGATATAAAATGCACAACTAAGATAAGCAAGATTAAAGGACCTTCCCTTGCATAATTATGCAAAATAAGTTTCACGTATAAATAAACGTGGAAGCATATGAAAATTTGAAAGATGAAAAATACCGTTAACGCGTACTTTCTATCTCACAGCGTATGCAAATATTGGCTGCGTTTTTCATATTGCAGTTTCGAATATAACATGTAAAATTAAAGTAAATCTTGTGAATTATTTAAATTTTTTCAAGATTGTAGTAATGAATGTTTCTTTCTATTAAAATAAAAAATCTAGTTGTATGTTTGATTTTCAAATATAATGCGAAATCACTGATTTCAAAGACAAAAATTCGTTTAACAAATACTTGCTATAGAATGAATAGATGCAGAACAAACCTTCAATAACGCTTGTTTATTTAAATAAAATTTTCATCAAATTAATATGAAAGAGAGCTGGTTGTAGTATACAATGAACAATTTTAAAATTAGAAATTCACGGGATCTTTCGTATGATTAAAAAACTAATATTTAAACATGCTTTACAGATCTGTAAAATTGTATAGTTTTATATCAGTATCTATTTTATAAAAACAAAAAAACTTTTTGTTTGATGTGGTTTCATTGATAAACTATCGATAAAAACATTAAAGTTTTAATCCACTAGCTTCATTTGTTGTGATAGATTAAAGTTTGCCGTCAATGAAATTCGATTTTTAGTCTGAATTGAATAAATTTTAAAATCAAATTTATGTATTTTAATTGCTTACAACACGTCATATAAACTGTTAATATATAGCCTTGAATAGGGGCATAATAAAATGCCCGTAACATCGGCAAAATACAACAATTGGTGTTGTTGATTTACACCTACACTGACAGCTGGACCGTTCATTTCCACCACTCAACATTATTTATTTTATATTTTGATAAATATATAGCAGCATGCCACCTAGACAAAGTTTTAATGGATATTTGTAAAATTGGTTAAAAAATAATATACTTACCCGGCCTAAAAACAATGTAGAAATCAATGAACCAATAATATTTAATTACATTTTCAGTTTAGAATTACACTCATGAAATACTATAAATAGAAATCAAATGCGTCCCATTAAAAGTATTAAAATGAAAGGAAATAACATGTTATATTTTAAGGGAACATCATACATCATTTCAGCTTGTCAATTACAACATTCACGCGTCTATCAACCTAATTGTTCTAAAAATGTTCATTTTCCCCGGAATTCACGACAAGGCAAAGTTGTCCTCATTATTCGTAATTCTTATCCGCTCGCTGGCTAAACAATGTCATGATTAATGCAAGTCAGTTCAAGCGCCTCATGTCTCGCTTTTCCACATTATTCTCAAAGGAGCAAACGCGCAGAGCTTTGTCCCTCGCACCTAACGCCGTCTTCATCCGCGCTCTTTCGCCGTGTGTGTGTGTATATGTGAGAGCGAGAGACCGTGAATCGACAGACTGGCTGGAAAACATCCTTGAAAATCGACGGCCCTCGAGGCGTGTGTATCCAGCGACGCCCTCCGTCCAAGCATTTCTCTCAAGAAGCACCTAAGTCGTCGCGGGCGTCTCTTCTGGAAGTGCCATTGTCGACGTGCGAAATCCACGGAACGCAAATACTCTTTCTCTTCCCTCTCGCGCACGCAAACATCCAGACACACCCACCCACGCACACGCAGCCACACACACACACGCGCGTATACACAAACGCACATGCACAGTCAGACGGGACGAAATATGCAAGGTATTCGAGAATGTGTACTCACTGGTAGCGCTGACTGCCGGCCCAATGAGCGACTGCCTCGAGCTTCCTGTAACGGCCGTAGCCCCGGGGGCGACCTTGTCCGGCTCCGCTGCAACACATTATTGTAATTATCCCGCGGCCGTGCGCGCTCTCTCTCTCTCTCTCTCTCTCTCTCACGCCGGAATATACAGTGCACCGTTAATTACGTGGCGGGCCGAGGCGACGACGACGACGAGGAGGATGAGAAGGAGGAGGAGAAGAGCGAGCGAGCGAGCGCGAGAGAATGGCGAAGGACGCGTTGCATAGAACATGGCCCAATCTACCTTAATACTGACCCCCGCTATGATTCATTGCATTATAAATTCGCGAGCACCTCTCGCCGATATTAACACGACTGAGGGGCTCCTCTGACGTGTCTAGCCTCGGCCCGCGTTCCTTCGGTTGTTTGTCTTACTTTCGGAGAGTGCGCTAGTAGACGGTATAGTCAAGGGGGCCGCAAGCGCCCGATGGATTATTTTCATTACAGCGTGTGCCCTGCGCACTGTGTCGATCGAAGTGGTATTCTTCGTTGGATATATTACAGTTACACTCTGCTAAAAAGACTTATTTGACATATAAGTTTCTCTGGCAGAGAATTATCTGCAAAACACTCTCTCCTGCCTACCTCTTTAACTCGTAATAACTAGATTCATTACTTATGAAGAGGCTGAGAATTCGTTGGGCTGAACTTGTGCGTAAATTATACTTTGATCACTCGGAGAAATTGAATCATTAATCCTAAATGGATTAAGCGCCGCAGCACTGTGTCGATAAGATCCCCTATGGCTATATTTATTTACTACATGGTTAACAAGTCGTGACATTAACGGTGTATCTGCCCAAGGGTGTAGTTGGATACAAAAATAAGCACCAGATAGTTTTAATAAATTGACGACGTTTAGAGTCTTTTTTTGCACTTCATCTTAGGTCAGCTAAACCGGTAATATCGCCGTCTCTCAACTAATTTTAGATAACCGTTAGCAGAATCATATACATTTTCAATTTTTGTAAAATTATTGCAGTCATCCACTGTTCACAATGATTTGAGAAACGGTTGGTGACTTAAAGAATTAGTTAAACTAAAAAATTGAAAAAGAATAACGTAAAATACTAATGTCTCAGTAACTACATAATTTTGTATATGCACTGAAATCCTCTTTGCCCAAGGAATCAATGAATTACTTTGAGAAAGACACGTGTCAATACATTGACAGAGTTATTTTATTTTTTTTTCATATGATAGAGCTACCATTTTTCAATTTCTTAAAATATTTCTGAAAGGTCTTTAACGCACTTGAATTTTCATTTTTTCAACTTTTAATTATCTTAAAGCCATGTGCAACCCAAACGTAGATCCCGACCTTGTCGGATTTATCAGGCGCTTCGTAATTGTATTAAGAATATATTTTGCAAATTTAGAGCGATTTCATTCATCAGATTTTTTCACACACTTTTGAAATTAGTAATTAATTAAAATCAATGTAGAAAATTTTAAAAGTGTCTATAAAAAAATCTATAATGAATAAAATCGCTCCAAATTTGGATGGGATATTCTTAATACAATTACAAACGCCTAACAAACTGTTTTTTCTAAGATTTTTGTTACAATACGAAAAAATAATTAAATTCACGTGCCGATTGGGTAGGGATATACATTTGGCCATCATTTGTTATTAAGGAAAATGTCATCTTCTTTGTTCATTTATTTCTCCGAAAATATTTGTTTCGCGACATTTTTACCGTTTATTAAATATAAAGTACTTTACTATATTCAAATTTCAAGAGATTATCTGTAGTTTTGTTTATAAAAGAATATTATTTTTGAAAAAAAAATAACTTCTCGTTTTTGCACGATAACAGGAACAATAACCGACCAATATTTTTGAATCATTACACAGAGGTAGTTTTTTTACACAAGGCTAGAAAAAAATAAATTTAGAGCAAGTCGAACGATTCAATTGTAAATTTTAAGAAGGTCCAAGCCATTTAAGCAATTTTAAAGGTGCCACGAATTTGATGTAAACTGAGTGAGCAGTGCCTCTCACTAAAAAATGGAAAATGAATTTTACAAACTATAATAAGTATACTTGTTGGAATACATACGACAAAAACAAACATAAATTAGTAAGAGGTAGAAATTCTGTATTATTACAAATAAAACATATAATTTATAACTACTATATTTTTAATAGTGTAAATATGTAAATTTTTATTTAAAGACACTGTTCTTGAATAAGGGAGTATATATTTTGTTGGCGAATAATAGATTAAGTTTGAGGAAACATTAAGTACCAATCAAATAACAATGGTTTCTTAGAGGGATTGAATTTTTAGTAGAATATGATTAAAATGTTGAATTTTTAATTATGTAGTACCATGTTATTGATTTAAAAGTAAGTAATAACTCTTTTAAATATCGTTTGTTAATAAAGTAACATTTTTTTATTTATGATATAACTATAATACTACAAATAACTGAACAATAGTTTTCATTATAATTACTATAAATATAACTGTACAATAGTTTTCATGAACGTAGATTTGCAATTTATGAATAGTTTTAAAGCTATTAGACTGAATGTACCTATACCAGAACGTGTGTTTGTTCTTATTTCTATTATTGCATACAGTAGTTCGGGTACGTAGATTTATGTCAGTAAATTAGTATGTACACCTGAGTATTGGTATCTACAACCTATACTATATTATGGGTGCCTGTATGGATGTGTGTTTTAGAAACTCACTCAATTTCCTGCATTTTCTATTATAACATAATGCAAGCAATGCTTCTATTCGCATTGGAATCACTTGTTTAGTACTGTATTGTTATAAAGCAAACTAATCAAGTTAGCTTATAGAAATAGTTTTAAATTTCAATGTTGTTTGATAATTTGAAACTATAAAGTTGAGAACCTATACAGTTAAAATTTTATATTACTTTCGTTTTAGGTATAATAAAATCAAAAGATCAATACATAAAATAGGTATAAATGAATTTTAATATATATATTTGTCTATACTAATATTTTTTCCTGCACATGTGTAGTATTTTCGTATTATATTTTGCATGATTCTACTTTAATAATTTATTTTCCCTTTAATTTAAAAATTTTTGTAAGCAATATTTTATACATTGATTATATGATAGGACACTTTCTTTCAGAGAAGATTAGCTTTTTCTAAATTAATACTGTAAAGACTTTAAACTGATTCTTAGAACTTTGCTTTTGTTATTTGATAAAGAATATTAAAATAAAGGTAAAAACGAAACCTCGTTTTTTTGAACGTTTAGTAATTAGTATCAAGAACCAAGTCATCTCCTCCTTTAAGTACAGAGGACATATCACATTACATCAGTTGCATAACGCATATACACGTCTGTATACAGAGTGCGGCAGTTCTGATAGACCCAGAGTCTCTCCTCTGAATGTTCTGTATTATGCTTTGGATGCGTATTGTGTTATACCGTGGAATCTGTGATTATCTTGGAAACACAGCCTCGCGCGCTTTTACGACCTCTGTTTATCTTTGCATTCGATATAATTTTGATGTTATTGTAGTGGCACGTACAGGAAAACTGATATTTAATTAGAAATACACAATATGAATCCTATCGTAAATTTTGTTTGATTTCTAATCGATACTATGTGATGAATTATAAATTGAAATCCAGATACTGACCTGAGCCTGGTATTTAAACAGTATAAAATATTGGTTATTTGCATTAAAATTTGTAAATCAAAATGACAACAAACACATTTGGAAAAGTATTACTAAAAATGAATTCCAGGTTTTAAGCGTCTTCATGAACCCTGACCATAATCTTAGTAAATGGGTCGGAAAAACGGCTAGTTAATAGGCCCCGGTGAAACGCTTTTTCCCCCATTATTGGCACATTTAATAGATTGCGAATAAAATGGCATAACCTCAAGATAGTCGTTTTAAGTTTACTTACAGACTTGACATTAAATTGGATGGAATTCAACTATAACTGATAGCTTACTAAAATATAAACAATGTACGCAGCTTGAAAAAACATTTACATCAGTGCTTTCGTAGATACTTATTACGTAGAATTTATTTATTGTCATTAAATTCTATCTCTCTCAGTCCTCATCATAATAACAAGTCTTCTGCTAGCCATTTCCTTACTAAAGAAACTGATCAGCTTCGATACCTTTGAAATACTCAAGAACAAGCTTGTGTTAGTCTTAGAAAAACTCATTCTAATTTTATTAGGCACGACAGCCTCTTGGAAGAGCCTTATATTTTCGCCATAGTGAAAATTGGAACACTTGAAATTCTAACAATTTTTCTATTTTTCACCCAAAACGAGTTTATTTCAAGCGTTTTTCGGTATGTATGTATGTGTATGTACGTATGTATGTGATCAAGTAACCCGATTATCTCAAAGAAATTTTATCGGATCTGATCGGAAATGATACCAGACCTTTATATTATTAAATATACGAGATGTATCTATTTTGAGAATGATCCGTTCAAAAACATAGAAATGCGAGTACAAATAAAATTTTGAAAAATCGATCATTAAGCGTAATGTCGTATCGAAAATTAATTTTCAGTATAAATCTAACACATGCTCTACTAAAACTAATTTATTAAAACACATCTTTTTTATATTAAACATTTTTTTCCTACAAATAATATTTGTAAAAGCAGTAGTGATATAATCAACAAAATCGTTGATTTTCCGTAGTTACGTGACAGGATTTGATTTAACACACAAATAAATGAAAGTTATAGACAATATTCCTGCCAAGTTAGACCCAAAAAACGATTTTTAACGCCGAAATGTGGCTCAAATGGTCGATTTTCGGTTATAACTTAGTAGGATTTGATTTTACACTGAAATGTTAAATGCAAACATTACAGATAATATAAAAACAGAAATTTTTCTCATTGAAAATTACTTTTTGCATAATCAATTCCTGATGTGCTAGATCTATAAAAATGGTTTTTAACGCCTAAATACACCTGAAATAGTCGATTTTCATTTACAATTCAACAGAATTTGATTTCATACAGAAATATTGAATACATAAATGGTTTTTTGGAGCACAGTATTATAAAATAACATATTAATATTTGAGATGTAACAAGTTTTTGCAATGGTGAAGCTATAAGGTTCTCCTGGGTAGTATCGGTCGTGCCTTATATGTAAAAACGAAGTTTTTGCACGTTTTTGCAAACGACTTTTTCTCCGAAAATCGCAAATGTCCCCGCACCCCGCGAGCTTCGGAGAAGTTCACGTCACGACTCGGTCGACGGGCCGCACCCTCTACCCCCGGAGAGGAAAGCGAGCGGTCCGCACACCAGCAGCAGCCTATCTGTTGACTTTTTACCGCCGCCTTTGCGGCAATCAATTAGCGAGCGCGAATGCTCACCCCCAACCCTTGCCGAGGTATTCTCTTGTGCTCCAGAATTTCGAAGCGCTGGTCTCGCCAGGCTCTATAGCACCGGGTAGCCTCGCCTGCACTTCCGTCAACGGCGACTCAGTCGCTATAGGCAGAAGGAGTGTCCTGACCCTCGCCAAGTGCGGACGAACGCTCCGCTCAGGCAAAAAGGGAGTGACGCTTGACGAGCCCTTGTCGTTGTCACTACAGGACAAGGCAGGAACGCCCTGGAGAGAGTCTCGCGTGACCGCGAAACGAATGCGACTGCTTATGAGCTCATAATTATTTATTAGACAATTTTATTTTCCTTATTATTATTTTCTTTTGTTTCGCTCTACTGCGTTTGAAGTATATTATTTAAAAATTTAATTCTTGCTTCGACACATTTTTTATATCACCTTTTTCCTAACCTCATCCTCTCATCATGCTATCCGACGCTGAGCTTACATCAAGTTATTAATTAGTTATAGAATGTTTTATTATGCTGAAAAGGAAATTTCTGTTTTTCTGTTACATGTCTTCAAAGAAAATTAAATTTTAAAAGTATTCAAAGGTTCAAACGTCGAAACTGCATTTTAAAAATTGAATTTATATATGTTTTAATTTTATTTTAATAAAATTTATAAATTTATCATATTTTATTTTGTGGATATATTATATGTCATTTTAATTTTTGTTTTATCCTTTTCGCTTTCTCAAAGAGAAAGCTTTTTTATATGCTGACTATCATTTTTGACCGATGCAGGTTATGTCACATAAAATATTTTCTAAATGATCATTTTTACAAATGGAACATATTTGTTAAGTATTTATTAAGGGGTGTAATATTCAATTCTTACATTTAATTGTTACTATTTCTTATGACTTTCTTGCCGTCCGCAGTGATATACTCTAGCCCCCAATAAAGTTTTAAATCAGTAGAACAAAATTTTTAAGTTAGACACAATTTGAAAAGTTTCTTCCAATAACGTTTTTAGATATTTTAGGATATCGACTAGCAATTTCACAGAAGAATAGAGTATACAATATTGATATATTTTTTAAATTACTGTATTATATCATTCAAAAACTGTGTTCTTCTTGTCACGTGGGGGGACTTGTAGTTAGCTCAGCACCTGTATCGCTTGATCTGCGCAGCGTCGGATAGACGATCTCATCTGTCGCTACTTGCCGTAATTGAGGATCCGGAAAGGAAAAGAGCGTAGGTATACGGCGAAATTCCCGTAAAACTATTGTCCAACAGATACAAAAAATAACTTATTCAAATTGGAAAACAAAAAATATAGGCATATACAATATGATAAATTTTACCGTTTTTCTCTTTGTCGTTTTTTAATCTAACCAGTATTTTCCGAAATAAAAATTAATTAATACAAAAAATGATAGAGTTAAAAATCAATGTTTTTCAAAATATATATCACTCTAACTCATTGCATAGTGCACGAAATGTTTTGAAATTTGTTATGTAGACTCAAGAAGCATTACTGATTTTGAACTTTTTCGTCCAGATAGCGAAAAAGTTTAATTGTTTATTAGCAATATTGGTTAAATCACGGAACACGCGCACTCTCGTAGCAAAAACTTTGCCGAAAAAAAGTCTGTTATGAAGTTTGAGTTTGAATAAACTATCAGCGGGAAAGTTGTTGCTTTATAAACAAAGAAGTTTTCTGCAATGTATCAAATTAAAAATTGAACGATGGGAAGGGTCAACCCTCAAAAAAAAAACAACTTCACATTCTATCTTCCAACGTTTCGCTGAACCATGTTGTCAGCCTCTTCAGGGAACTCCTCTCGACGACAATTGATGAGAAAAGTCAGCTTGGCATTAGACTTGGATAATTCATGTCTAAATGTAGTCCAAAACTTGAAAACATGCATTGTTTGACAACCATATGAATCCAAAATATGTTTGAAAAAACCTCCCATTGTTGAGGCCTGGCCATTATTCCATCGCAGGCCGTAATTGACATAGTTATTCTGACTATAACCCTCCATTATTTGAATCAAATTAAAAATTGAACGATAGGAAGGGCAACCCTCAAAATAAAACAAAGGAGGGTAGTCAGAATAACTATGTCAATTACGGCCTACGATGGAATAATGGCCAGGCCTCAACAATGGGAGGTTTTTTCAAACATATTTTGGATTCATATGGTTGTCAAACAATGCGTGTTTTCAAGTTTTGGACTACATTTAGACATGAATTATCCAAGTCTAATGCCAAGCTGACTTTTCTCATCAATTGTCGTCGAGAGGAGTTTCCTGAAGAGGCTGACAACATGGTTCAGCGAAACGTTGGAAGATAGAATGTGAAGTTGTTTTATTTTGAGGGTTGACCCTTCCCATCGTTCAATTTTTAATTTGATTCAAATAATGGAGGGTAGTCAGAATAACTATGTTTTCTGCAATGTTTCAAACCTGTATCTACCAAACTTACTAAATAACAGCGATTTTTCGAACTTCGCACGGCACGCGACGCGTACTACATCGCGCTCCTGTATACAGATTCGCGTGCACGCTTTTAACTATGTTTTTAATACTATGTTCTTGACAGGTTGGAAACCATTTACTATATTTTATTTCGAAAATATTTAAAATACTTACAATCGTAAGTATAACAACATTTATAATATTTACAATGTTAAGTAATTAATAGTTACATGTTTATATACTTAGTATATAATATATACACATACTATTTCATACAAAATTCTGTTTGTTTTGAGATGTGCCTGTACTTTCTTCTTCTTGTTGCTGTTTCGATGAGATATAGATGTATCTCATCGAAACCATTTGTAAACGTAAATCAAATAAGTACAATATATGTATAAAATCTAGATAGTTTGTTATACAGTACAATACAGTAAACAGACAAAAACGAGGACGAAAGAGAAGTAGAAATGAGAGTCAATGGAAATATATTCAAATAAAGCAAGCTAGAAATGCGGTATGAGACAGTATTTATTCCTTGTGGAAAAGTTTACATTTGCTGATTAAAAATTAAAAAACCCTTATTAATTTAACTAATTATAGTATTTCTTATTCTTCATAACTCAAAAAATATTCATGTTAATATCTTTCATTTCTGTCTTATCTGTTATACCTGTTATTTTATTCATGTTTTATACATAATTTGAAAATATTATACATTTAATACTTCGGTTTTTTATTTTGATTGCAGGGTAAAGCATATACATCTTTCTCGGGTAAAACAGTATCTCAGAAATCATTTATACCAAGTAGCTCTTGCTGCACGAAAGAATGTTTTAAAAAAATTAAGATTCAATGTCAGGAGAAAGCATTTCGTGAGTTTTGGTTGCTAAGCAACTATAACGTCCAAAATTTAATTTTAAACAACTGCTTGAAATTGCACGATCAAGTTTCCGTAAATCTTAAGTATAAACAGCGAAGGTTAGTTACATGGGTTTATTTATTTTTCACAGAAGAAGCCTTTTACGAAGTTTGTCAAAATTTGATATTGAGTATTTACGCGATCGGAGAAAAGAGAATAAACACATTACAAAATAAAATATTGAATCACAAAACTTTGAATGATGAAAGAGGTAAAAATAATGATCACAATTTTAAATTTACCGATAATGTGAATCAGTTAATTTTATTACATTGTGAATCAATACCACATCGACAGTCCCACTATTCATATGAATGTTCGTCATTAAAATATTTTGAGAATTCAACAATAAATATGTAAAATCTATACAAATCTTTTCTTGGTTATTATACTGCAGTGGACGGTGAAGAAATTTCTCCAATCTCTGATGGTAACTACATGATGTTATGCTTTTTATCAAACCTCTCAATTAAATTAAATATTCAAATAGAATATTTATCTGCTGCTTGAGGACATTTGTTGAATCAATGCGATCGAAACTTTGGTCTTTATTCACAAAAGAAGAAAGCTGTCGAACGCATCGAAACTCAGCAGGAATATATTAAAATAATTGGGAGTGCCCGGGACCCTGCATTCATTATTGTACAGAGCACTAGTATGAACAAATTAATTATGAAGCATCTTTTAAAGCTTTTTATATTAAGTTTTATGGTGATGAAAAGGTCAACATTTGTGAAAATTATAATGATCAACCACGGTATTTTAAAATAACGTCTGTTGTACTGTTTGACAATATTAAAAATCAACCTCCACCTATTGTTGGTTTGGCAGATGAAAAGATTCGTGATGTTGAAAGTCTTCTCAGATATATGCGTTTAGAAAGTAGACATTATTTTGTTGAACATTTCAAGAAAGTTGGAAAGGGTTATGAAGAAAGAAGTTTGCTTTTTTTTATCTGTACGACAATAGTTTTACGGAAATTTCGCCATATACGCCCTTTTCTTTTCCGGACCCTCAATTGTTCCTAGGACAGTAAAATGCACAGCTTTTGCATTTTTAGTTCCGGAAAATTCTACCTTCTTTTACAGTTTTTGGATGGAGGAAGTTGGCGGGATGGACATCCTCGTCAGTTGGGGAGTCGAGAACGAGCCGCCGCGTCTCTCTCTCTCTCTCTCTCTCTCTCTCTCTCTCTCTCTCTCTCTCTCTCTCTCTCTCATCATAACAAATAATAAAAGGATGTACGTGACAAAGAGCAATCTTAAATTAAAATTGTACTAATTCGCGAACTTAGTAGATAGGCGATCAATCTTCCTATTGCTTTTTTACTCAATGTCTTATAATAATGGTTAAATTTTGACAAGTATGATATTTTTGATCTTACTAGTGCAATCTTAGAAGATTTTTGAAATAATTTTTACTTCGTTAATAAAATAAACAAATATATTTATCAAATTCTCAGATTACGTTACCTGTTCTACAATTTTTCATTATATAAATTACTCATGTACTTCTATCACAGTTTTTTACCTACTAAAGATATTTAATCAGAGCATAATACTGTTACCAGCTGTAGATTAACTGAAACGTTACCATCTACGAAGGTAAGAAGCATGAAACTTTATTGATTTTGACGTTTTCGTCTTTACCATCCTTTCCACTGAAGGTAAACGTTTGACTACGTTAACCGCGGGTTTCTACCATATCGACGGCAATGAAATATTGATTTATTGAAATTAGTAATATATGTAGCTTATAAATTTTTCAATTTTTTTAAGATATCTCAAAAATTTGTTACTGTGTCTCATATGTAAAATTTATATTAATATCATAAATTGAATATCGTCATTTATTTCTTTATTCATTTGGCAATAAACATTTAAAGTGGTTCTTGCTAAACTCTAAAGTCAATCAAATGTGTAGAAAATTATATTAGGAAATTTCTATTTAATGCGCACAAGTAGCGTTTATTCAATTTAGTTAGAAGGTTTAAGATGAATTATAATCACTGCAATAAAAAAAATCATATCCATTATATTATATCAATAATCTTATGATATTCATGTTGACATAAATGGTACAGACTTTGGGGTTAGATACACTCGTATTTTCAGTATTTTTATAGTTTTCAATTGTAGATTTGAATTTTATAAACAATTGCATATAACTTTGCAGGTTTTGAAAATTGTCCAATTTTTATATCGGCACCTCCCCCTGAAATTGAATAAGGAAGAAAATGAGACCTTGCAAATTAAAATTGAATGAAAAACAAAAAAGGTTATAAATATTTATTGAATTTCTTTTTAGTGGAGAAAATTTACTTTTGCAAAATTGGAATTTTTCTAACAAAACTTTTTTCCGTTATGTTAAGAACCCTTTTTTCTGTCATATCAGTTCTCAGATTGGAATGTGTAGATGAATCTTTGTAAAAAATTTTCATAGCTTTAGATCTACTAGCCCGCATGAGCCACCTTAAGAAGTAAATTTATCATGCAATGCATCGCAGACAATATACGTACGGTAATGTAATGTAAATAATATGAATACTAGAAGAAAATTCATTTAACATTAAAAATGACTGTGATAGTTAAAGAATAAAAAGTCACTTTATGTACTTTGCTATTAAAAATTTTTCATGAAGCTTTTAGTGCGATAGACATAAAGTGATAGATTTTATGGTAGAACTATTGTTGAATTTCTTATATAATAATACTTCACCCTTTTTCCGAAAAATTATGTAAAAAGATTCTTAAAAATATTTATATTATTAAGTAGTTTATGTCAAAAGTGATTCTATAAAAACTAAAAAATTAGCAACAGGTACTAGGTTGTCTCTTTATTGGCGAAAATTATTTGTTTTAGGTTTATTTTTGGTGGTCAACTTCCCTATTCTAGCATCCGGATGGAGGTTGCGGCGACGATATTAAATTGTTATTTGTTCAACTGCTCGTGTACCCATTTATTACGACATTAACGCGTTAATAATATGCGACATAATACTTGACGTTTTATCCTATATTTTCGTCACACTAAATATTAGTTTAAATTGTTTTTGAATCGCTAGAGCATCTTCGAAATTATGCATATAATTTAAAATGAACACTCAGAAAAATGATCCTCCTGTCTTGAAATAAAATTCCTCCCCAGAAAATCTTCGTGCGATAAAAAAGGATCCATCCTGGGCGAAAAAATTTCCTCCTGCGCGAAAAATTATTATCCCGCTACAGGAAGATTGACTTCCTGTTGTAAGATAATTCGATAATTCCTCCTTCCATAGGGAGATATCCTCTTGATCCTATTTTTAGTGGAAATTCTCTTCCGACAGGCAGATTCTCGTTGATATAGGAAGATCGTTTTCTGAGTGAATAATTTCATGCTTGAACAAAATGCTTCAACAAAATTAGCACCAGGATTGTATACATATTTACATTGATATTGCGAACTTAAAGATACACGCGATCACCAAGGCAACCTTTTTCTATCATATTTTCCATTAAACTCTATATCTACTATTTGCGACAACTTAAGCAAATATAGAACAAATGATTTTCAAATTTCATAAAATCGTAACAATTTTTAATAAATATTCGGGGTTAGTAATGATTACTAATTAATATGTCATGTTGCATCGTATCCGTCATTTTTTATTAAAAATTATATTCACGCTTTATCATCATGTGGTTAACACTCCTGTAATGAAAATAATTCAAAGTTCGCTTCACGTGTACATTGAAATTTTTACTTAACTGCCAAGAATACTTATTTTTAGACGATTAAGATGATTTTTATATCGCAATATTTAAGCCAATGTCATTTACATAACCAAGGCACCATAGCAACGTTACAAACGCACTCTATGTGCTCCATTCATACCCCCGCTAAACACAGAAGAAACTCCAGGTAGTCGCACAGATGCACACGCACACACACACACACACATGCATATTGTATACGCACCGGCGATGTTATCGTCGAGCGGCTGGAACTGGAAGGTTGCCTTGAAGCCCTGGCCGGGCTCCTGTGAATTCGCGACGAAGTCGACGAGGAGGTCCGGGCCCGTGCTGAGCATCTCCACCTCCGAGTCTTCATTGCAGAGCCAGGCTATTGTCGGCTGCGCCAGATCGCTGCCGTCGTGCACCTTGATTAAATCAGCCCTATTCAGGCAACTGAAACAACAGAACGCCATTTCTCCGTGTATACACCCCTATATTCCAGTGCTCTCGCTGCCAGTGCCATATACTCTGCGCACGCCTATATACGAGGCGACCGTCGCTGTAGGGCTTGAAAATGAACGTGCGGCTTTCAATGGTCGATGGGCCGAGAGCGATAAAACAGCTCGTCCAAGAGAGGGAAAGAGAGGGGAGGGGGCAAAAGCTCGGCTAATTAAAATCTGAGGATCATTTGGTTCAGCGCCTTGGGGTAGTGGGTACGAGCGGGAAATTATATGGAGTTCGCGAGAGTGAGAAAGGAGGCAAATGGGGTCAGTTAGGGCGGGAGGGGGCTCGTGTGTTGTGGCGCACAGCTCAACCCGGAGAGAGGATTTGGCTCTTGTTATGTCGATACACCTTGTGGATTTTGCGTTCGATCTCGTTGGGATACGTACAAGCGTAGGCTGTATGCACGGGATGACGGGGCAGTGGCCGTGTTAGTGGCTCCGGATGATGAACGGTATATGCTTATATGTTTGAAGTTTCGAATTCTATTGTCTTGCGGTATATACCAATTTGCAGAACAGTAGGGAAGACGAGAAAATGGTTTACTGGTTTTTCATCAATCTAATTTTATCATTCACAGTAAAATACCTTTTTTAAGTAATTTCTTGCACTAACTTTTGATCTTGTTGTTCGCGTAGACGTCACGATTGATTAATACTAAAACATTTTGCCAAGTGCTTATACACGAAAATGAAGGTAAGAAATTAGGTTTAGTAGATTTAGAGTTGATGTTTAAAAAATCATGGGTTTATTGTCATGCTTAAAAGAGGAACGAGTCATTTTGACTTATATTTTCACGATTCCTTTAACTAAATTTTGAATTCCACTTAAATATATTTCAAATAATAAGATTTTATTTGTTCGGAATTAGTATTTATAAGATATCAATTACTTATTTATTTACAAAATTAGTTTAATTCAAAGGTATGTCATGCGTACTCTATTCTATTGATAGTAAAATTCTAGATTATATAATATACTTATACATACACTTATTACCTTTTCAAACTGTCAAGTAAATAATTAAATAAGTGAAAGAAGTATATTTTATAAATTTCGATTGTCTATATTTTGAAACATAAAAAAGTAAAAACTCTAAACTTTTAGAATTACAAATACTATTTATTTTAGTAATATTTAACGAATGAAAAAATCCCACAGTTTTTTAATTTCAATATATTTTACTTCTACTTTTACAACCGATCAATACTTTTAGACCTACGTTGTACGAGTGACTGTTGTTATTTAAATAAGCAGAAGCGAATACAATTTTTTATTTGTCTAATAGTATTTTCTTAATTAATTGACTCTAGATTAATTTTATATTATCAAACAATTCACACCGTGGAATGAAGTTTGGTAATCAGACAGTCATGTTGTTAGTATATTCGTCAATTTTCTTTTCATTCTAGTTCTTCGTCTGAATTTGTAGAAATACATATTCAGTAGGCTAGACCTGCCAAAGTAATTTCAGTTAAATAGATTTGATGAAACGCAAATTTAGTTGAAACTCCCTAGTCTACTTCCATTAACTTAACGAATTTGCGTTGAGATGGAGTGAAAATGTTATTTACGTCATAAACAAATTTAATATGCAGATTTGTATAACAGGTTTCCATTGTACACCTACCTTGATATCAATTTTATTCTCAATATTTTCAGCAATAAATCTTCCCACGCCACGCTTAGTTCTTGCGCAACGACGGCACGTTTTCCGCAAATCATAATACACGTATTTCAATATTTCCGTCCAAACCTGCCAGCCTTCGTATCTTTACTGCAGCTTCATTACCGTGTCGGCTGATACTTTCGCCGAAAGCCGCGCCGACCGACAGTGCAGTGTGTGCACGCGCTTGCCTTATTCGCGGCTTCTTGCGTGGCGGGGGGAAGAAAAAAACGACGACAGCTAAGACGCGTGCGCGTTGCCCGTCGAGACGAAGAAGCGCATCAGCTATAGCTACTCCGGTCTTGCGGGAGAACTTGGGAAAGCAAAGGCATGCCGTATGATGGAAAACTGACATTTCCGCGAAACGCTCGCGCAGACGGTGACGGTGGGGGGGGGGGGGGGCAAAAAGGAGTCTCGCGCTCGCGCGGCTTTGCGCGCTAGCTCGCTCGCCTCTACGTCGGGTCCAATATGAGATAGGAGAAGGAGAGAGTAAGAAGCCGTTGGCTTGATGCAGTGCCAGCCCGTATATCGCCCTATATGCCGACACAGAGGAGGCAGGGAAGAGCTGGAGAGGGGGGAGAAGGGGAGGAAGAGAGTGGTAGCAACACCGATGCCGGGAAACCGAATCGGCGATGGGCAACGCGAGCCGAGTTCACAGCTTCTCTCTCTCTCTCTCTCTCTTGATCTTTTTCCTCACACGGCAAGCGTACGCGGTCGAGCCTGCAGTAGTGTATCGGGTGCACAGCTAGGTTCAAAAGTTGTCTGACTAGAAACCGTTCTGCTATACCGCAAGATTGTGTTAATGCAGTCTGAACTCTACCGTTGATAAAATTTGGGGTGTTATCTAGTAAAGGTATATTGTGAAAATTCAATTGTTATAGGATTTCTTTCGAAGATATATGTTTGAAGTGGACAAAATATTTGACATTAACGTTTTTAAGTAAATTTTTGATTCTGTTTCCACGATGCAGAGTTGCAAAGAGCCGTGAATGAAAGGCAAATATCTTACAGTAGTATTTAGTTATAATGACTTATGTAGTACCTAAGGAAGGTGACTATTATTTAAACTAGATAAGGCCGCCTTTGAGCGAAGTGGAAACCAAAGGCTTCCATCTTGGAAGGGAATTCCGCTGGGGGATATGGAATTGAATACAAATGAAGATTCGCCTTACCTCTATAAATCGCTAATGTAAGGATATATCTTGAAATGTATTTTGTACACTTTAATCAAACGCGTGCAGTAATGTGGTACTTTTTACATGCAAAGCAAACTGAGTAAAGACAAAATTATTGATGTTGTCTCTATTTTGTATTTTGTTTTCGAAATTCAAAAATCAGATAAAATTGGTTGAGATACGAGATATAATTGAAAATGACTAATTTTTTCATTTATTTATTTATTTATTTATATTAGGAATTTTCTTTGATAAATTAATATAAAAATTCTCATTTTGATTAACTTATGGTCACTGAATAATTATCAATACCTTCTTTCTGTCAAAATAACTGTTATTCTTTTAATGGAGATATATCGAAAGATTTATTTTTCTGCCTTCTCCGTAAAACAGTCAATCGACGTATTCAGTTGATTATGTATTTCTTGAACGTTAGCGCTAAGAAGCAAGCGAATAGTCGTTGTAAGACGCAATGAATCGGCCATCAAAGAAAAGCGCGTGCAAAAGCAGAGACAGAGCATCTGGCAAATGCACAACGGCGGTGGTAGCAGCGCAAGTCTGCGGGACTTAATCCATGATAAATCCTCCCAAAGTCGCGCTTAATTCCAGCATTGAGCTTCCGTAATTTCATTCCGACGTTGTGTTGCTCTCTCGCACCACGACTCTTGCGATCTCGGAAGACTGTTCCTCTCTCTCTCCCTCTCTCGCTTGCTATCTCACTCCGAGGTGGGATAAATCCCCCCCCCCCTCCCCCTCGTTTTCCTCGAAATGGCGCAGGTGTCATTTTTCTCACTTTGCTATATCCTACGCATCTTCCATAAAGGATTACTGCATATTCATTCTTCGAAGCGGCTTCTGATGCTGCTGCTGCTGCTGCAGCATACTGGAAAATTGCCTGGCTGAATGAGACGGGGACAAAGTTTCCACGGGGGAATTCAAAATTTTCTTGTGGCCTATTTCGTGCTACAATGTAAGTGGTTTTTGGATCGGCCTAGGTAGAGGGGTATAGGAAGCGAGATACTTTAAATACCATTAGACGTATAGCTGCTTTTTTTACGTATTTTAGAGAATGTAAGGCGTAAATTGAATCGGATTATACCACAAGTTTATCACTAATAAAAAGGAAAGTTGTATCTTCTTTGTAGAACATGAAAATGAACTTGTTTAAGTTCAAAGCGTGGAGAATTTAGTAGAATATTTAAAAATAAAACCTTTTGTGTTCTCCCATCTGTCAAAGAAGAACTAGACTTCGTAGCCTAACATTATACTAGCGGTAAGATAAAAATAATGACACTTTGTTAAAAATTTTCGCACCATTTGATATTATAATTAGAAAACAATGAGAGACATTTCAACAGATTCAGAAAGCTGGTTCCCTCACGAGTGCAATTCTAATATAATATTGATCTTATGAGTGGTTAATGATGCTGGCGAAGTTGCGACACAGCTGTCGGCGGCCCTTGAGTGGTCTGCATCTCCCAAGTGACTCGCTAATTTGAACTATTCAGAATGGAATCGTCCATCCTCCAGGCAATGCTGATTTTTGTCATGCGTGCTAGATGCTTCCTGACCCTTCTGTTAAAGTTGATGAGTCCCCCCTGTTATTTAATTAATAATCATCGTTTCACGACAGGTTGCCTCAATGAAGTCTAACCTTGACTGGTTTTGCGTTTTGAAACGTTCTTCTTTACTCTTGCCCACATGACGAGCATGAGCTGGACTGCAGTGTACCTCATTTTAACTATTACGTGATGTACATAGAATTTTACCCGATACACGGAGAGAAATTTTGTAGTGAAAATTACAAATATTCGAGACAAAATTACCAGTTTCTATGGTAATGGATGGACAGACTGACAATTTCAAACTTTTTACCAAAGTGCCTTGGTAAAATTTTTTTTTAGTTAATTTAAATTAAAAAAATTAACTTTTTTTATCCATATTGATGGATATATAGTATTTTAATATAGAAATAGAAACAGAAACAAGGATGAAAAAACATTAAACTGAAAAAAATTTTTACGGAAGCGGGATTCGATCCGACGATCTTTGGGTTGAGAGTCCGACGTTCTACCGACTGCGCCACGGAAGCTGTTACCAACAGTCATTTGAATCGCCGTTATTACTTACTCAAAATATGTGTATTGTTTTCATTTTAACGTCGCGCACGCCTCTAGTATCAATCTTCTGAAACACAATAATGCGCAGTGCGCATGCGCGAGTACACAAATACCAGGTTATTTGGTAAAATTTATCAGTTTTCTTAGTAAAAATTCTTAGGTTACCTTGTAAAAATGACTAGATCTCAATTTTTACCAGTGTGTCTGGTAATTTTTATTCCGATAATTTGGTTTTTTTTTTAAGTAGTTATGGTAGTTTTTCCTGGGAAACTTATAAATTGTATTAGAAACCTGGGAATATCACGGCTTTTGACAGTCTATTCATGCGCTACCAAGGCACCTTGGTAATTTTTACTCTAAAATTTCTCTCCGTGTACATATAGTGACTTTTCAGCCTAGTGCTGCGTTTGCTCACTTTTACCCTGAGAAAAAGGATTCTTTGTAGTTAAAAAAGCTTATTCATAGCTAACAAATGAACTTTTGAATATGGACAAATGAGTATTCGTTAATATAATTGAGACGCGGTTGGTTAACCCTTTCATGCACGAATTTCTGTAAAAACAGCATTTTTTCATGTTTTATTAGTTTACAACAAAATTCAATCAACAAAATGAAGTTTCCGGCATCAGAAAGATTGTTAGATTCACATCTCAGTATCACATCGCATAAGTAAAGTTTCCGTACAAAAATAACTAGACAGTGAAATTTTAGAGTTAAAAACATATATGTGCGTGCGTGCGTGCGCGCGCGCGTGTGTGTGTGTGTTTGTGTGTGTGTGTGTGTATGTGTGTGTGTGTGTGACACCGTGCAGCAAATTTAAAGGTTAATGTCGATAGATACGGCAGTGCTTGCATTTGGAGTCTCATTAGTTGATGCGACTTGTATTTTCGTGCTCTGTCGCCATGTATTTTTTTTCAGGTTATTTTCGCAATATTTTCATCGGAACTTGTTTTTAAAGCAATCCATAAGGATGCAAGTATCCCTTTTTGTGAGTCTGCTCTCTAAAAGTGAATAAGAGGAAAGTCGTTCGTTTGTGCAAATAAATGAAAAAAAAAACTACTAATATTTTAGTGATTATTCACTGAATAATTTGTCGATTTGTCTACTTGTTTGCACCAGTGAGCGATTTTTTACTTATTCATTTTTAGAAAGTATATGTTGTGTTTTTACGTATATAATAACACTTGTTTTATTGCTTCCAATACCCTAACTCTAGTATGTTATCTACTATTTTCAAAAACACTGTAGCACAATGTACTATTCTTCAATCATAAATATAAATACAAAGAAAACAGACCCGCAGCAATTCTATACGCTTACGATTAGAACGCGCGTTGCGGGCCTTCGATCTTGCCTTTTTTCTCTGTAAGGTACCTGAGCTTGCAAAATTCAAATCATAAATTGCAACAGTTGATTAATGGCCAACCAACGTAAGCTAAAAAGACAGAAATAAACTTTTTACATTTGGTTTGAGTGCCGCAACAACTGCGCACCGTCGAATTCGACCAACGACCCAACGTAAGCCCGGTTCGAAGCATACCGATCCCTAATTTTCTTCAACCTTCGGCTGACGGTTTTTATTTGCAATTCTCGTTATGTTTTTTATATACCTTTAATTATGCACCGCAGATATATTATTATTTCACTAGAAAGGAATGATAAACCACTTTCTGTAAATTAAACTAACATAACATAAAACATTATTTTTTATTGAATCATAGTATTTGTAACATAGAAAATATGCACCGTCATCTTTAAGATTAAAAGCCCTACCACACGTTTTATGTTCTCGAAATCGTATATAAAGCCGATGTAAGGCGAAAAAAGTCAGTGTACAGGCATCTGGCAGCGATTTGAAAAACAATTTTTATCTCTTTCCGACAACAACGGCACATGAATTGTTCCAACTCACCTTATGTCACCCTTTTGCAGCGATAGTTCCTCGAAGACCACTCGTATCCGTTCCTTCGTCCTGCGTATAAAAAATAAAAGCCGTGCGAAACGGCCCGGTAAATCAAAAAATATAGATACCTCAAACAGACGAAAAATAGAAGGAAAATTGAAGGAACGGTAAAAAAATAATATTTTTGTACATAAATAGTTTAATATTATGTAATAGGAAGCTTTTGTCGAGGTGGCAAATTTAAAAATTCAATAGGGCGGTGGTTTAATCATAATGCAAAAACAGTTAATGAACTGAATGAAGTAAATAAAAAGTATATAAAGGTAAAGCAGGAAAAAATGGTAAAGAAGTTGATGAACTGGAGAGGTAGATTGCGCACTAAGTGAACGTTAATCGAAAAAGTTTCCACATGATTTACATGGATTTCAAAGTATGATTTTAATTCATAAGTACTTTGTGAGATGGTTTTGTTATAACTTTAAAATAGAATTAGTATGAAGTACTTTTCTCAAGTCTGCGTTTCAATAATTAAAAGAACTTTTTGGCTGCTGCAATGGTTTGATGGAAAATTTCTTCATAATAACTTCACTTTTTGTAATTAATTTATAATAATTCATTTCAGTTTCAAAGTATTACAATTCGAATAATTGGCAGATGCTGTATAGAAAACGGGAAATGAAATTAATTTTTATTTCAGTGTTAAAAACAGTGACGCTCTCTGTCACGACTTTTTACCTAAAGAGTGGAACGTATAAGCAGATAATGAAAACTCAAGATGTGTTTTAATATTTTTACACTGGAAAGATAAGATAGCAGGATCAGCATGTTTTAACACTTAAATAAAAATTTGAGAGCTGTCATTAGAAGCAAAAAACGACAGAAATTAATTTTTCTTCAGAGAGCAGTAGTGGCGCTTAAAAATATTTTCTTTTAAAAATAAAATTACATTTGCTCCTATTCTTTTAGCACATGCTGACATACATATGAATAAGGTTGGCGACCGAAAATAGTTAGCGGCTGCAATCAACCAAGTTTACTAATTGTTTCTATGAAAACTTCATGGATAAAATTGTACAACTTTTGTCTGAAACAAGCTGAACAGCATTGCGACAAGTCGAAATTGAGTTGATCATTTGTTTTCATTAGATGAGATACCTATCTTACCTTTGCTTCCTAATTGGAAAAATTTTCAAAACGCACAAACCGTTTTGTGCGAGGGATAGTTCTAATTACAAAATTTATGGATATATCAGACTTGATAATTATATACTAATATATAGAAGTTAAAGATAGTAATTTATTTTATAAGTAAAAATTATACCTTAAAATTTGAAAATTGTTCGTCTTGTAAGTTCCTGAATAAATGACTTAAGACTATTTCCCCAAAGTCAAAATAAGCCAGAATGCAACGGGAGACCGAGATATTACTGAAGGTAAAGCGACTTCGTCCGTTTCGCAAAAGATTGTTTAATCTTTCTCCGAAAAATCGACCCATGTTTTATACATTAATCACTTCTTAATATTCTTAATTGATTTAATATTGTGTATTCACAAAAAAAGTAAATTAGTTGATAAAAGCGACTTTGGTTTGCTAACAAAAATCTTTAATTGAAATGATTTTAATATTTATTTAATTGCAGGTATCATATTTCTTATAATATCGTAAATATTTAGCGATGCGAAAATAACGTTTCCTTTTATAAAAATACATATAATTTTGTAAAGAAAATGCTTTTAGGAAGCCAATTACTAGGTTAGAAGGCTAGAAACTAAAAATTTCTATAAGTAATGATAAATAAAACAGATAATAATGCATTTAAGAAGCCAATTACAAGGTTAGAATGCCAGAAACTAAAAATGTGTTCAATGCAAACCATAAAAACGCAATTTCTCAAAACCATGAAAAATGGATTTAAGTCGTTAAAGTACGTAGTTACTATTAGAAACGCGTCCGACGTTTCCGGTTTCTTTAGAAATAGATGTGGAAGTTTTCTTTTTTTTCATAAGGATCTTAAATCTTTTGAGAGAACCCCGTCCAAAGTGTATATTACTCAAGTCGTGTACCTGCACCTGCACAAGTTTGGAATTTGAGAATTTATAATTTCTATCTAATGTTATTCCAAAAACCATGATTTTTTCAATTATTACGATTTAGTTAAAAACAAATTACAGATAATATGTACGGTCTGTTATGTGTAAATACACTTATGAAATATATATATATATATATTTTTTTTTGTTCATTGTTTAACGTCGCTCTATTTGTGCTTTCATATTGGTGCTAATCAGCGACAGAGGCTTGCGGTGCTCTTGTCGTGCGAAAAACGTCACATGAAGTAAATCATCACCTTCCGCACCAGTGTCGAAATGTACTATCAACGTATCATTGAGTTTTATTAAAACGATAGGTATTCGTGTGTGGGGGTCAATCAAATGCTATAAAATTTTGTAATGGTATAGAATGATAATATATAACACTTTACTTTTTTCCTCAAAAAATAATCTCGAATGCTAAAATCTATGGACGTAAAACAAAACAGGTAAAAATAAAATCTGGAGAAATAAGTTTCATTAGGACGTATGTATTGTACGTGAAAGATATTCATTTGTTTTTTTAAATTCGTGAATCTATTAATACATGATTTGCGTTAGCAACCAATAATTAAGTTTGCGAAACGTTATTATGGAATCGTTGTATTATAAAAAATGTCTATATTTCGACTCCCAAAAGAAAGTGAAAACGGCTAACCGTTTCTCGATTTCATATTTTATTTTCATTAACAATAACTTATCCAACTTTTTCCTCTGTTTTCACCTAGGGTAAGTGTGCCAGTTACTGTGCCCTCATACCAGTTACTGAATTTTCGCACGCTTTCAAATATCCAGTAACTGAAACTTGTTGTCTGCTTAGGGGGCACAGTAACTGGCAGACTTACCCTATCTCTCTTTAATCTATAATTAGGTACTCACGCCTCGCGTCAGTAAAGGGGAAAAGAAATAAGATGCGTAAAAAGGAAACAAACGGGCGCGACTGCCCTAAGACGACATAAAGAAAGAAGAGGTACAATAGAAACACCGATGTGCTCGCGTCACCTCTATTATTTTCCATCAACTTTCCACTCTAATCCTGGTCTGCCTTTTATTTAATTTTATCATTTCCCAGATAATTTTTTACATGAAAGGAGCCTCACTAGGGCTTTGCTCTGAAAAGAAAGTTTCCCCCTACGTTTCTGTCTCTCGCTTTGCCTTATTGCATCCCTGGGAGCTTTCAGTTGCACAGGAAACTTAAAACACTAAAGGGCGGAGTCGGTACCAGGAGTAGATTATATAAATATATATATACACACCACACATTCATAGTAAGAGACGGTGACGAACTTACCTCGCACGAAATTGATAGAAGCAACGGATATTTTCCGGGTAGAAGGAGGGGTAGCGGGGCGAGTAGAAGCGCCCGTGCTGTGGGGTGAATTGCGAACTGACGAACAGATAATCACACATCTTGTTAGGCACGAGCTGGCCGTCCGTCTCGAATATACCTGCAAAATAACAGAGAGAAGGGCCTTTGTAAAAGTGACGAACAATGAGAGTTGCTTCTTGGGTTTAATAACCACGGTGACGATGTCAACGAGTTTGAGCGAGAGTCTTTTTTTTCTCTTTTGTAAGCTCGCGCTTCTTCTCAGCAGATGGTTGATAAGCTGCTTACTCGAGACAAGTGAATGCCTTTGGTTCTATTAAAATTTTTATGGTAATAATGATAAGCTTGATTTAAGCTTGTATTTATAAAAGTAATATTACTGGCAAATATGTTTTTATGTACTACGTATCTGTAGAAAAGGAGGATGCTCTTGTGCCATCTGATAAAATATGTAAAATATAAATGTCAACATTTGGAAAGTGTTTTTTCTTCTTCAATTTTTATTATTCAATGTCGAATGTGAATTTTTTATTCGGATAAACACCAAATACTAGCAATAGCTTTGTTTTACACTACATCCTTCTACATACTACTCCCTACATAGAAAAGATTAAATATCTTTTGTATTCGGATGCACAAAAGCAGTAAGAGTTTACTATTGAATTGAAGACATTATTAATGAAAGTCTTTCATCTCTGAAAGTAGTTATTTGGATGTGAATTAATTATAATTGTAATCGCGATTATGATGAATTTTATAAAATTTTTCTTTTAAGACGCATCATTTATTCTTTTACTAAAAGTAAAGTGGTTTTTTAACTGAAATCACGAACCGTCAATTAATCTAGCTGTACTTAAGATGGAAAACTGAGAGTGCTGGTTTTACAGGAGTGATGCATTCTTCTTAATTTTAGATGATTGTCCAAGAATCCAAAGGTTGTCGGAAATTGATAGGGTTACCGGATATCAATTGAGCTATATGATATCGATTTGGCGACATTCAATTATTCTAGCAGTTCTATATTTATCGGGATACTTAATTTGCCTTTGAATATTACGTGTTTCCAAGAAAGTTATAAGTGATAAAGTTTCATGATATCAATCATTTGATTAAATATTAAATAATCTTTACGCACGCTGTATCCAAAAATATGGTATTATGTAACACTTGTTCTCAGGCTATCTAGGTGAGTGTGATAATTTCCTTCGTCTACTAGTTGTAAAATATACTGTAAGACTATACAGTGATATGCAAAAAAATGTAAATGACTAAAATCTCACATTATGTCATTATATTTTGGAAAGATTTATCACGTATTTTATAATCACGTAGTCATCAGCCTGGTAAAGTCGGCTAATTGTTATTTAATTTTGGAGATAAAAACGTCACACTAACACTATTTCCTTGTTAAAGATAAATATTCAATTTTCGTTGATAAGAACATATTCTATCGTCAATATTTAAACATGTGATTATAATTTTCGATACTTTTAATATGGTTTAAATATTGATTTTGGTCGAAAATGCTTCCATTTTATTAACATGTTAACCAACAAAAATGGTTAATTTTCTACCAGAACAAGTAAAATTACTTATCAATTATTTTGGTGATACGCAGAAAGATATTTGTGACGGTCGGAAATGGTTTCAATTTATTAAAAGATGATTTCGAAATAGCATTAACTAAACCAATATTTCTTCTTGAATTCTATTAAACTTTCATCATTGGAATACCAGTTATTTTATAACTGTATATTGTAAAGATTTTCAGTAAATGTCACTTTCGACATAAAAAAAATTTATAGCTTTGCGATCAGAGTTGCAGCAAAGCAATCAAAACGAAAACTAATATGTAAAAGGTCATGTATGATTTAAAAGGTTTGTGTCTGAAATATTAGTAAAATTCTATTGTTTAGTTATACATTGTTAAAGTAACCATACGTATAAGAAACCATGTTTAAAATATTTTCTGAAAATCTTAATAATCCTCCCTCTAAATTAGTATTATATAAATTGAATTATTATACATAAAAAACAATAGCAGAATTCCTCATGTCCATTTCCCGCACCTTTTTCTCGGCTCGCGATCGTCACTCCGCGCCATGGAAATAACAAGAACAATACGCGTCGGAAAATGCGCTTCCGAATCCGGAGGCTCGCTTGCGCCTCGTAGTGGCCACCGCTCCTACACTGCAAGATCGGATTTTCTTTGTTTATCCGAATGCGCAGGCGCGTGCTCTAACTCTGTGATGTGGGAATGTGATTTCGACGGTGAGTCAAAAGGCGACTCGTTTCGCGTCGTTGGAGCCGCGACTGAAAATTCGCAAATTACGACTCCAACGGTCTTCCGCTCATGTGAGCGCGCTCTCTTTCTCTGCGTTGGCTATGCGTACGCGCGCGTAACAGCTCTTTGCTAAAGCGACAGCGTAGTAGCTTTGATTATGCGTGCGTAGTTTAGTGTGTTGGTGAAATTTAGATAGCGGGCCAATCAGTGGAGGCTGTAAAACTGATTGCTTTGGGCTTAAAATTTTTGGTAAGGATTGAGCTTGTTTATTCGATTTCTGACTTTACTTTGACATTTAGATTAATCACCCACTTACATCTCATATATGATTGACCATCTCATATATGACCATACAGGAATTCCAGGAATAACGACTTAACTGACTTTTTGTCAAAATTGAGTTAGCACAGGAATTTATACCTTCTAACTACCTTTTTCATGTAACTTGGCCAGAAATCTGAAACGCGTTCAAAGAGAAATATCAGCTAAGTGCATAACCACTTAACTGCACCTGTGCTCAGAAAAACCACTTAACTGAATATTTATATTTAATTAAAAGCACCGTTTTGAAGTTGATACTATGCAATAAACAGATTATCACATAGATATTTTTATAGCAACAAAGATCAAAGGCAATAGATAATAGAAGGTAACACAACAGCTTTGATTGCCGGGCGATGGGGCAAGTGGGCATAAACAGTAACCGAGTAACGTTCGGTATTCGGTTTACAGAATTTCGTTGACTTCACGCACATTCCGTTGGGAGGCGCATGCGCGGAAATGAATATTTAAAAAAGAATTCGTATTCTATGTTTTAAGTGTAGAAATAACTATGTTATCTTATTTGAACAATTTCCCTAAACCACTTAACTGTACAGTTACCTGAATAACGACTTAACTGCATTGTTTTGTTTGTTTATACAAAGAACAAAAATGTATTTTAGCAGCTGATAGTGGGGTTCGAAAACATATGAATAGTCATGACAGGAATTTTAAAACGGGGATTTCTCGAAAACACGTATAAGTCAGTTAAGTCGTTATTTCTGGAAGCCACAGATATATAAATTAAGATGTGAAGAAAAATTATACTTTTTTTTTTAACAATAATAAAATAATAGATATTTATTGAATACAATACAATTATGTAGTGTCTAAATGTAAAATAGCGAAAAAATCACTATTCATTATTTGAAAGTGGCGAACTCCCGAAATAAGTGCTCATCCACTATTTTAGAAATATCGAAGTCAATTTTATTATTTGAGAAAGTGAACATGTAGTACTAAAATAGTGGATGTAACTATTTCGAAAGTGCACGAATTTTAACTGCTGAATAGTGTAGTGATTTTTTCACTATTTCACATTTAGAGAGTATAAGATAAGTTGCGCATTACGTGTTTATACCGAGTTAATAAAAATGGCTAGACTGAGGGTGAGTTTATAAACATATACATACTAGGAAAACTTAAAATGTATATTTACTTTGGTCGGAGTAGCATTATTATACAATATGTAATATATTGGTATTGGAGATAACATTTTTTTGCGATGGTGAAAATAAAAGGCCCTCCTGACTAATAACAGTTATGCCTTGTATATGTTAATGTAAAGTTCTTATATTATCAACAGGGATTTGCGCAGACGAATTCTCCTTCCCTACTAATTTGTGTAATTAAGCTATAAGCTTATAATTGCTTAACAGAGTTTTTCTATCATATCGCCATAACATCTTATTAGAAGACAATTTTACATTTTGTAAATTTTTTTATTCATAAATACCGTTGTTGCTTCCTCTCTCTCTCTCTCTCTCTCTCTCTCTCTCTATCTCTCTCTCTCTCTCTCTCTCTCTCACTCTCTGTCTCTGTCTCTCTTTTTATTACTCTTATTTTTCATTTTTCGCAAACAATGTTGTACATTCCGGGGCTTTTCTTATCCGAGAAAGAATTACGCGCGTCGCCCCTGCGGGACAATAGCCTCTTTTACGTATCACGTAAAATAATAAGCACAACCCTAGCTCCACAGCTTTTACCATACTGCTGTGGAAATCCTCTCGTACGACACAATTAAAGCGGTTTCGAACGATGCAAGAAGACGGAGAAAAAATTGGTTGCACGTAAAACGCTGAAAACAAGAGGGTACGCACACATATACATATTCGTGGCTCTGCGGGGCTTGCAAAATAGAGGGAGAGAGAGAGGGAGAGAAGCAACCGAGATGAATGAGCCCGTGAGATGAAAGGAAAGGGATACGTGAGCACGAGAGAGCGCACGAGAGAGACAGAGAGAGGGCTGCGGGTACTTCGAAAGAAGATTGCCGAGCGACAGGCTGAGGAAAAGCCTCGGGAAAATTCCTTGTACTTTTCCGGGGTATAAGCCAGCCGTGGTTGCTTGTTTTGCCTTACTTGGCTGCTCGCATCCCTTATGTGTGCGCCTATATGTATATATACACGCACAAAGCCCGCAATGGGCCGACAGTCGCAGCGTGCGTGCGCACCCCCCTAAACGTGTTATGAGGAACGAGATGCCAAAAGAGAGAGAAAGGGAGAGAGAGGAGAGAGAAGGGGAGGGAGAAAGAGAGAGCGAAACACGTAAACTTATCTCTTCTCCAACGACCGTTCGGCTTTTATGGTTAGAGCCTCTCTCTATTATGCAGTTGGGCTTACCTTATACACACACGCTCGCACACGCATATATATACACGTAGAGATGGGTGGATCGCAGAGTCTCCGGTTTATTAGCTCAATAAAATAGGATTACTACTTAGTTCCATTTTATAAGAATCCGCGGACCCGTGAGCTCCTGCTTCTGCTGCTGCTGGTGCTCTCTCGCGCAGCTCAACTGTCTCCTACGAACTCGCTCTCCCTCTCTTCCTCTCTCTCCTCTCTCACCCCCCCCCCTCTCTGTCTCTCCGTATATTTAAAGACAAGAAACGCAAGTAAAGAGAGAGAGAGAGAGAGAGAGAGAGAGAGAGAGAGAGAGAGAGAGAGAGAGAGAGAGAGAGAGAGAGAGAGAAATATGTATATATGCATACTTTTATCCATCCAATTTATAAGCTGTACATTAATTAAATATGACGCTTGCATGTGTTAGGTGAGCTCGCTAAAGTATTCGACAGCTAAGATCACCGCTACATCCATTAATCTGTCGTGTAAAGTTTGAACTGCAGAGAGGAAGAGAAAGTACGGAGTTTATTATGCCGATGAATCCTCGATTATTTATTCGGGGCGGATTTTATTATTGCGCGGGTGTTGGATGACGCGTGAGCATTAGTTTGACGGTAGCATTCGTATGTGTAGCACTAGGTGACATTAATTAAGCCGAGAGTTCGGGATAAAGTGGATTTGAGAACACACATGTGCGGTGAAGTCACGTGGTCTCTGAAACTGGAGTATATTGTACATTAGGGGATTACTATTACAAAGTCTACTTTCTTGACAGTTTCGTTGCTAATTTGTATACTTTTGACAGAGCATTGTTATATATATTTTAAACATTTATTTTTATGTGTATACTGTTACTCTAATAATTGAGGATATCCCTTGTAAAAATGTTAACCGTAAATCATCAATTTCTTGGCTAACTTTATGGCCAAAAACAATATTTTGCTTTTATTTGACAATTATGTACTAATTTTAAATAAATATTGGTATTTACATCTGACAACATTGATATTTTAACTATTAGTAATATCGTAACATATTATATAAGTAAATTAATTAATATCTCATAAATAAACTACTTTTTTTATAATTAAATTAAATCGACAAATATTTAGCAAGATTATTATTCAAAATGGAAACAGTAAAAGTGAGGGGACTTCGACACAAACATCATTGTAATTCACAGTTCTAATTGTAATCAAAATGTTGGTTTTACGCCAACACTGTGACACATGTTACTTTCCAAAGTGGCACCCTGACTTTTAAGTGAAAGAGAATTAGGATTACGAATATTACTACAAAGTTTAAGTTTTAGAAATAAATATTTTTCTTCTTTCCAATTCAGTACAAATAAATTATCACACATAAATAATACCGTTGCGAAGCTCAGTAAATTTTCATTTTCGTCTACACTGCCACTCTCCGTTTATGAATTTTGTCGAACTTGCAGTTTCATATACAGGCTTGTCACAAATCAAATAGCGGTAGAAAAAGATGGTTTCGCTTTCAGCTGCTTCAGCGCCATTTTATGCTGATCCCGCCAAGGTTCCTAGCTGGAATTTGAAATCAAAAGCGGAATTTAATTTGCTCTGAAATATGACCCGAGAAAATTCATCGCGATTTTACTTTTTTTCGACCCAAACGAGAGTAATACGTGTAATATTGAAAATAATAATGAAAGAAATGCTTTTTATGGCACACGCCTAAAAGCCAAAGTGGGCGTGATTATGTCGAGCAAAAAATAAGCGAAAATATAAACAAGCTGTTGTAAAGTAAAAAAATGTATTTAAGGTCACGGTCTTTCTTTCACTTGCGGAGGGAATACACGGCTAACGCATTTGTTTCGAACCAACCCCTCCGGTCTGTCCTTATTTTCCAGACTGTTAGGAAATAGTTCCTCAAGATAACACCATCTGTAGCGCTCAGATACGACCAACCGTAAATTAGAAAAGTGGCGTCAAGGACGTCCGTAGTAAAACGCGCCACAGAAGTCGGGAGTCATTTCCGTTACCTTCGCATGTGAGTTAATTGTCTTCCAATACACCAAGTCGATCTGCAGTTTTAATTCATGTTATTGCGGTGCATCCTAGAACCCATATGAGTCGAATTTTGTTATCCTCAACCAGTCTGTTCAGTACCTTTTTGTAGCTCCAGAGCAGCGGAGAGGCCACCGTGTGTGGCGTTCAATGTCTTCAGGGTTGCCCTGATATCAGAGCAAATGCTGGTGCCTCTGCTCTTAGTATTTAGCTCTTCAATCCTTTGCACACACCGGAGTATGGCATAGATTTCAGATTGAAAAACTATGGCGTGCTGATCTAAGGAAAGAAAAGTACCTTTCCCGTCCTTGTAGCAGTAATAACCAGAGTCGGTACCATTCTCGGTTTCTGATCCACCTGTTAATCAGATATCACCGTTTTCTGGCAGATTGTCCCTCTCCTTTTCCCAGTCGGACTTGAACTGTACTACTATTCTAAATTTCCTTCCAAAGGAGTAGCGCGGAGTCATATATAGCATCCGATTGCATTGCCACGACCACTAAGGAACTAAGTTTTCTTATTTAATTTTTTGAATACATAGAATAGCAAATTATCTCAAGAATACGCCCTTCAAACACTTATAAAACGAATCCCTTACCATATAAGAAAAACGGTGAAAGTTTTTTACTCAAAGTTTGATTGTTTATTTTTTCAAGGAACAGTTTTGTACAAAATCAAATCCTGTTATAATATAATGACTGAAAATCGACTATTTTTTGCGGATTTATGTATTTTTGATTATTTTCAAAGACTAGCCTGCGATTAATTAATCCTATAAACAAATAGTTATTGCCATGCGTTTGTTTTCAAAAAATATTTTCTTTGATTCTTGCTTAAAAATCGATGTTTTAGAGTTTTTTTATTTATATATTGGATTCAATGGATTTAGTTTAAATTGTAATCGGCTGTTACTTATAATAAGAATAATATTTGGTCTAAATATCGATCTGATTGGTTAAATGTTATTAATATAATGTATAAACTATTAAAAGCATAATTCCACTTTGAATATTTGAAAATTAAAGAAATTTAAAACCAAACCGCTATTTTAAAAGAATTTTAGTTTATAGATTTTATTGAGCCTCACACTTACACTGCAGTTTGCGATTGAGTGTCAATTTCCACGTTATTTGACACTGTGATAAAAGTAAACAATATTTCTATTTCATATCTTTAATTTAAAGGCTCAGTAACATCAATCAGTAATTGAATCTTTGGATAAAATTAAGTAGTTTAAACAACTAAACGTTTGTCAAATATTATTTTCTCATAGTTCAACTGAAACCTATACTCTACACTGTGCATTCTAAATAAAAATGCAATAAATACTAGAGAATCATTGTGTTTTTAAAACTAAAATTTTATAAAATTATCTAAAAGTATCGTCTCTATTGCATTATTGTATCTTCTCACTTATGTCCATTTTGCACGCGACCTACGACCTGCACCACCACAGATACTTTCGCCAATCTGCTGCTTGCTATAAGCGGGATTTCCTTTATGTATAAAGATACAATAAAGCTCCACACTCTACGAAGCGAAACTGAACGTCTCGTGTTATTGCGAATACTTACCGTTATGACTCGCAAATTGTTTCTTTTCCCCGTGGCACTTGGCTTACATTTATTAGTTTTATCCATAGCTTGTAAATCACACTTGTCTGACATGTTTGTCTATGTATATGTCTGTAACACGTATGACTCATTAATATTTTCAAATTTATTTTAACCTAAAAATGGGATAGTTTATCAAATAGCATTTTTGCTTCCTTTAAGGCAAAGCTTTGTAACGGGGAATAAAATTTTCGAGATAAACAATGTTTAAAATATTTTTTTACAACATTCTGCATAAAAATCCGCCATTTTTGAGGAAAGTTTCGTCGAGCATGCTTTAGTTATATTATCACAGTAAGACGTTTTCATATTTCAAAATGTGTACAAAATTGATGAAAGATTTGTTAATTATTCAGCCTAGAGAAGCCTTACATGTAATTCTAGAAATAGAAAATAAAACTAGAGAAAATGAGCTGTCGTTAAGAATTACAAAACATTAACTTTTTCTAAAGTTATGATACTTTTAAGATAAGCAAGGAAAATGCGCCAAAATGCAAGCAAGGAAAATGCATTTTCTTTTCGAAAATATGTTTTAATAAATAAATTGGTATATATTAGACAAGCGGCGTTCCCCCAAAAAGATGCACAAAAAACACGAGTTGACCGATCACGGAAAGACGCTAGGATGAAACTAATTGGGATCGATGTGTCATGTTGTTGTGAACAAACCCCTAATTTCATTATTTATTGATTATAAAAAAATATTTGGCAACTAAAGATTCAAACTTTTGTAATTCCTTACAGAGAAAGTTTTAGAACATTGAAAAGTAAGTAATTAAAATGATCAATTATATTCCTATACTGAATACGTGGAAGTAGTATAACTCGAGTTTGGACATCCATTGATTTTCAATCCATATTTTTATAATTTTCCGATTTAGTACCCGTTTAGTAACCTGGTATTTTTTTTTTTAATTTCATAGTATTTTATTTCCTAAGTGGTAGAACAGATTTTACAGCTTGTATTTTGAAATAGTACATTACATACCTAGGCCGGGAAGTAGGATATTATGAGCGTGTGTAGGTTGCCGTTCGAGGCGAAGCCGAGGATGGCAAACACGAGACTATAATATTCTATTTTCCGTTCGAGGTGCGTATACTATTTTTCTTCATACCTTGGCTCAAAAGGTCGCCAAAACATGCACGTTTTGCAGCCGGGAAATTGCAGGTTATAGTTCCCTCATATACTGAAAACATGTGTTTGTAATATGCAACTTCCCGGCCGCAAAACGTGCATGTTTTGACGAATTTTTGGCCGCGGTATGATGAAAAATAATTTATACCACTCTAACCTCAAAATCACAACTTTGGTATGATTTTTCAGCTCTCGTGGTATAAAATACCGTTCGAAACGAGTGCGGAAGTTTATTATTTACTTCGTGTGACTTTTCGCACTCGCTTCGCTCGTGCGAAAAACGTCACACGAAGTAAATCATCACCTTCCGCACCAGTGTCGAAATGTATACTATAAATTTACTCCTTGCCGGCATTCTCTTTTCAAAAGATTATCTGCATTGATTTAAAAAAAAAAAAATTATTTTTGAAAAAATGCCTTCTGTTTTTTTGCACAATAACAGGAATAAGAAACAACGATATTCATGAATCATTGTACAGAGATAGTTTCTTTACATCTTCGAACGGAACTCATTGAACAGTTTTGGTTATTGTCAAACGATAACAGGAGAAATAATCAACATGACTTCATAAAACTCTTCATGAAAACTTAAAAGATTATACTGTTCACGAGTACGGTGGTCTATATCATTTTTGGCATAAATAATGAATTAAGGTGATGTGATACCCACACTATTTCTCAATTCTGGGTTTCCGTTTTCCTCCTTCAATTTTAAACTTTTTGAAAAAAACTCTTTGACACGTTTCAAGTTTAATAAAGAACTATAACGTATCAAAGAGTTTTTTCCTTAAAATTTTGAGTAATAGCGTGGGTATCGCATCACCTTAAAGTTGCTAACGCTCCCTCGGTTTTGGTCTTATATGCAAATGATTTGATACCTATTATTACTTTTACTTCGAAAATTCTAATACCATAGAAAATATAAGATTTAACGATGTAAGATTTAAAAACTTTTAAAAAAAGCATTTAATACCAAAGGACCGTGACGACGACAATAACGTCGAATTAAATTTTTAAATATAATATTAATACGTCGCATGCAGTTTTCTGTACAATACCGACGGAAAAATTAAATTGGTTGTATGAGAAAAATATGAAAGTTGAGACAAAAACCTACTTATTGTAATATTATAACATAAGATTATTGCAGAAAAAGATCAATCCAAAAAGTCTTGTTCCATTATTCGTTTACCAGTATTTCAGGGTAGAACCCAACCACGTTCTCTAATTTACATTTATGAGTACGGGCATACATCTACCTTATACGTACTAGTATCGCGCTGTAAAAGTGGTTATAAAGCTTCGGCGTGGACCGTCTACACGCCCATGCGCGTGCTCATTCTCTCCTGTGTTAACGTTTGATTGGCGGGGCTTATTTAATGCGACCACGGACCATATATACGGGATGCGGGAATGTCGCGACTGGGAAAAGCGTGAAACGAATATTATTTCGAACGAGCGCAAAATTCAATTTGACCTCTGTGAGTATGACATGGATGTATGTAGATACTTATACCGACTTTTTTTAGAATCTTTTTTTAAGCCATATACACAGGGAATTTACAGCTACGCGAAATCATAGGAGGACGCATGGATTTATTTAATTTATCAGAGTGGTCGGTGCTTGCTGCGTATGTTGAAGGAAAATACAGAAGTAAAAGGAGAGTGATGATAAAAAAGGGAGAAAGTTCTAGCAACTTTCATCATTAATTGTACCTGCGGAGGAAATTTGTTTTGGGGTCAGGCAAATAGCGATGGAATTTTTTCGTCGCTGTCCGGTTTATAACTTCTAACGAAAAAAGATTAATTAGTTCAGCTACCATATTTGGAATGAAAATTCGTAAAATTTATTACCAAAGAATATATTTATAACTATGTGTGAATATTATTATAATAACTAAATATTTTTTTAAAAAGATAATATTAAGTAACCTTTGAGTTATAACTAAAAATAATAGTTGCTCAATATTACTTGATTAAAATATATATAAGAATCATAATTTTAATGATGTAATAGAGAAAACCTCTTTTAAGTAATTTAATATTTTCCAAATTTTATATCTCTAAAGAATGTCTAATAAAGTTTCAAAAAATGTATTTTTTGTTTAGAAAAGATTTTACGAGTGTAGTAAAAATCCAGTCTATATGACGAAGAAGTAATATAAAGAAAAGCCACTTATGTATTTCAATGGGTTTAGTATTATTGGATTTTTTAACTTCGAAGAATATATTTATAGTGTTTTTAAAATAACATTATATAACAGTATTAAATCAAAACACGACATCGCTTTTATAGTAAACATTATCAAGCTATCAATATAAACAGGTTTTGAAAAATTTCTGCTAAGTAACAAGTTCTTTTTTATGAGATACACGCAGTTGGATGCTACACCTGCCTGAGTTCACAACAATAATATTATTATGTTGTCTTTTAATTCCCTCAAGCTTGGAATATTGCGTTAGGATAATCAAAAAGAGCGTAGGAATACAGTTGCTTACCTAGAAGATTGAATTTCCGATGAATTAAGCATGGATGAAAGAGACTAGTTTAGAAGGGAAGCTTTGCTAAGAAGGGTTTCATTATTATTATATTATTATATAGGTACTATATTTTAATTTAACATTAAATTGATTTGGTTATATAAAATTATACATTTTGTAATATTGTGTTTTGAATTGTATATGCATTAAATTACATCATAGAGGTATGTAAATAACTAACAAATAATAATCTATTTATATAAATGATTCTATAGTGTACACTTCAAAACTGTATAATGCTCTTCATTCTCAGTCTCAGGTGCAAATATTTATCACTATATTTATCTTTATCTATGTTTTGTCAAAAAAATACATATATGGTCACATACGTGAGCTGAGCGCACTTGTTTCGGAGAAAGTCTTCCTACTTCTTCAGTTTGAAATATTTGTATACTAACTGCGAAATTTACAAAAAAAAAAAAAAACACCGATTGTTTCCATCACGTATACATACGTCGTCGAGTGTGTTGTAAAAAATGGATGTTACAGTTTTTTTTATTACTTTACTTGAATGAATAACTTCTTTTATTTTCCCATTTTTTGTCGCTGTGACATAACATTATAAACTATTTCATAAGTCTAAAAAATTTTAAGTATTACTTACATACACGTTAAATTAAAAATTATTTTAAACAAAATAATTAGTAACATTTATAAAAGTTTCCAAAGTTTGTAACAGTTACTAAAAACATAAAAATGAAACTTGTTTTCTGTTTCACAGTAAATCACATTGAATAATGCTTCTTTCATCCTTTCACGCTTTCACGCTTTCACGCTTAATAGCATTAAATCACTACTTAATATTTCTTATCTAATAATTTTTTTTATTAAGCTTTTCTAACCTCATAGGAGGTTTATATCAGCTGAAAATATCGTATATATATAGTTTAATTTACATAGTTTACTATTTACGTGGTATGAAGATGTGATGAGTATTTGACGGCATTGTACGTAGTATAAAGATTATAGTATTTATTACATTTTGTTGTCGCTAACTAGAGATCACTTACAGTGTGCATCGTTTATATGAGTAATCATTTATACATGTAATTTACAGTCTGAAAGAAAAGTAATAGGTTGCGTAATATATAAAGTCTAAAATCGTCATAGAGGCAGCACTGCCACAGAACAGGATCAATATCTTCATCTTCCGCGCTGCATTTACATTTAGCAGATTTTACAATATTTACTCGCGCTAGAGAAGAAGCGAGATTATAGTGGTTGGCTTTGAGACGGTTAATTGTAGTAATCAAGAATCTGGGAAGGTTTTTGTGTAGGAACCAGTGTTTTTGGAGTTCTTTATAGAATAAATCAAAATAGATTTTACCTGTATTGACACTTTGGTTTTTTATTAGCTTGGCAGTTTCTGTTTTTGAACATTTTCTGATGTTTTCCTGAAAATCTGTATATGGAATGCCAGTAATATCTACAACGCCTATATGTGCCGGTATCTAAAATAGCTTAATGGTTGTGTTGTGTTCATTTTTGGTAAACAGATTGTTTTTTCTCTTAATGTCTAGGATCTGATACTTACTCTAGCGACTTTAACACTACATGTCATACTAACAGATATTTCTCATTCTAAACCTAAACACCTTTAACACTTTAAATGCTATTTTATTTTAAGCAGCTTTATACTAGGTTATATAAAAAAATCTGACTTCTTCTGCCTACCTTAAATTTTAAGATGTTTTCATATTCTTACTGGCTTGTGAATACCCTCAATTGAAAATAATTACACTGTTAGAGAGCTTCCATATATATAGATATATTGCGTTTACATTTTGCGTTTCCAAATGTACATATTGTATACCTATATATATGGAAGTTTTCTGATAGTGTACCCTTAAATATATACACGTTTTTAGAGAGATGTTAAAAATAGTAGGATGGCAAGTATAGAGAATAACTAATTGATACAAACCACTGGACCAACTTCTTGAATAATACAAGATGAAGAAGGCGAAACGGCGACTTTAACGCATCGACTCTATTAAAAAAAGATATCTCTCCGCTTGCTTCAGAGATAAATAATACGTTAATGCTTCAGATCTTCTTTTTAGATAAAAACTCGCCCCTACAACCCACAAACTACCAGCACCACTTGACAAGTAAGGTATAATGAGTGCGTTACCTTAAAGAATAGCCGGAAACGTACTCAGGCTGCGATCTACCGCTGACGTATTGCGGCGTAGTTGGTGCGTGGGGGCACGAGCAAGCGATTGGCATTGATTTTACGTCAGCGCGCAGCACCGGCCGTCAGTCAGGAGGTGCCGAACATAAACAAATCGAGAGGATATTCGAAGATTGATAGTGCACGCGCGCGCAGAACGCTGTGTGTACCATGCGTTGACAAACTACAAGAAGTAGAGAGCAAGCGTGATCGCCGCACTTGGCATGTACACGGGCGTACATCATTCGAGCGCAGAGGAGCAGCATCGTTTCGGTCAAATTCTCATTTTATGCGCTCTGGCTTGATGGAATGCGCCAAGGATTCTCGAAAGATAAACTGAATGGCTTGTAATGCGAGTTTAAAAAGAAAACGGTGTCAATTTTAGTAATGTAGACAATTGTAATAATCATGAATGGTTTATGAATCGAATAATTCTATGTTTAAAAGACTTTTTAATATAGATAATTTTGTTAAACCTATAAAAAAACCAATGAGATTTACCAGAGAAGATGTTAGAACGCTATTCTTGTTACATAAGTAATTTGGATGTTTTATCAACACAATAAAAAGTTATAATTAGCTATCACTCATTATTTCCACATGTTACTGTACTGATACAGTTTTGATTTTGGGAATCGTCAGATGGTCGAAAGTTCTATATGTGGATGCGTAGTTTTGATGATGATATATTACAGAGTTAGTGTGTTACGTATCAAATTATTGAAAACAAACGGTTCTAAATGAATAATATCCCTTAAATTAGATTTTAATACCAGAAACAATATAAAGTATAGACGATACAATCATGTTTATAACGTTTCTATGAAATATCATTGCATATAGCTATAATGTAGCTTATATTATTACAATAATAAGATTACTATTTGCGAATTTGTTGAATATTAGTGTACCCATATTTCAAACCATCTTAAAATATATTCAAATAAAAAAAGAGCTAATGGAAGTGCAATATAGGTGTAAATGAAAGTTTATCGGGAATAGATATTTATAAATACAAGTTTTAATTAAAGCAGCAAAACTTAAATCAAGTTTAAAAAATTCAATCGTTTGTATAAATTAATTTTAGATAATTTAGTGATAGTACTTTTTTGGGACTAACTTTAATTTATTGATAATGACTTTGTAATTGATATCATTTCATAAATTACGTATGCTACATACTATTAATAGAAAAAATGCGGAGGATGGTATGGTGGTAAAAATCTGTGCAATGCATAATAATATGAAAATCGGGAAAATGTTTATTTTACTTTCGATCTTCGACCTATACAACAAAATTTTGTGCTATGATATTGGTACAAATATATGAAAAAGTAGATTTACTTTTATCTGTGATCTGCAAGCAAAATTTAAAGGAAATAATAAATAGTGTAAGAAGAAGTTGAAAAAAAAAACTTATCCACAGACCAAATGTTGTCGTTGAAGTATTTTTATGTAAAATACTCCTGGTTTTTGCATAACAGACGTAATTTCAGTATAATCGGAAAATGAAAAAATAAATGTCGAATCATTTTAAAAGAACACATACTTGAAAATCAAAATGATCGGTGACGTACGCATATTCTGGCAGTAAGCAATAACAATGGCTAAGAGGGTGTTGAATCAATCTGAAGAGTCTACGAATGATTTCTCCACCTATGAGGACTCAGGTCGATGACATGAAGATCTTGGCAATTAACGATCCCTAAACTGAGGAGGTGGCTCGCTAATCTGTTGCTCTAGATTTCCCTGCAGGAAAAAATTGCTTGGTGATGGCGTTGGATCGTTTTTAGAATGTTAGGGTTTTCGGAGTGTTTTTAAATTCTCTGAGTGTTGACTGGAACTGTGAACGTCAATCACCACTTTCAGGGCATCTATCCTCATCTCATGTCAGCTTATATAATTTCTACTGGAGAGAAGTGTCGTACCATTCGTTATTTATTAGTTTTGCATGGTGGACCTGGATAAAGTTTTAAAGCACACGCCCTTTAATTGATTCGTAAAGGGGGACTGAATTTTTTGTTTTTGTCTGCTGTGATGGTGCTATTGATGGCGAGTCGGTAGCTATACTGAAATACTTCCTTGACCAGGTAAGGATCGGTGATTCTCTTCACATCAAGTTCTGGTGCGAGTTGAAATGCAGATGAAATGCCGAGACCTCCTTCGTCAATAGAAATGTGGAAATACCCTATTCGGGTGGCGTTGAGAAGAGCTAGACACTATGGTTTACCATTTTGTCCAAACCCTGAAGCTAGTCGATGGTAACTATTCCCAGCGCTATGTAGTAGAATTAGGAAGTAGATTCGCCGTTTTGATTTGAGTACAGTTTTAGCAAGCAAAGGGAGGAAACCCAGAAAGCTGCCTAGATGGTGGGAACATCAATCTTCTGTTAAAAATAAGTGATGTTTTATTTTGTAATCCCTGCAGAACACTATTATTTACATTCCTTTTTCATTTATGCTATCCATTTGCGAAATTTTTACATTAAATGAACATTGTTCACACCATTAGAAAGCAGAGCAATCTTCCTGGTTTAAAAATCTCGCAAATACGCTGGTGCCTAATAAAATATAGGTTCTCACGAAAATGTATAATCAGCGAAAAGGGCAAGCGCAAACGCGCGGTCGTAGGCAACTCTAGCAGCGCACCGAGCGTATCGCTTAACAAGCCCACAGAGAGTGAATTATGACCGCAAAGACTAATATTATCCTTCCGAGCAGCCGAGTGGCCTTCCGGTCTTTTCCTTCCGCGCGGCCACTTCGACGCCTGGTCCCCTATAAGCGCACTCGCTCCCACGTTATTAGAAACTACGGGGCGGTAGGAAGGATAAGCGCGACCTGGCGCGTGGGTGCGTTCATATCGCTAGAGCACCACTTGTCGAGGAAACAATTAAGGAGTTAGTTTGAGCCTTGGGGGGATGCGCAACGAGGCGACCACCGTTGCCGACACTGACAACCCCGGAAATTCATTCCGTACACTAAATTTGTATGTCACCAGTGGATTGTATGTAAAGGATGTCGTAGAATCGGAAATAGATTGTTTACATGATAAGAATCCGTCTATCTACATTTATAGATTAACTTTGTTTAAATAATTTGTCAAACTTAACTAGGTATGTCCGTTGTGCTTATACTAGTATAACATTTTTATGGATGTATATGGATTTTAAACAGTTGAGTCTCGCTAGAAAATTCTCAACGTTCTAGAATTATGAGCAGGATAATGGGTTGTAATAATTAAACATTGATATACATAACAATATCTGCAAAACAGAGTGCATTGCGACTTACTTTTAGGTTGCCATTATAATTTTATTTTATCTCGCATTGTTGTTGTATAAGTCGTAGACGCAATGGCGTAAATAAACTAGGGGCTGCGCCCTCACTGCGTATTTCGCTTCGCTCACCGCGTCATCGTTCCGCTTCTTGAGTAAAAGTTTCGCATTTACATATAAGGTATGACCGCTAGTACTTAATAGAACCTTATATATTTTCGTCATCTTGAAAAATGATTTCTTCAATTTTTCAAGTGCCGCTAAAGTTAATTTCATTTTAGTATAAAAATCTACTCTACCTGTGTGTAAATTCGGGCAACATAGCAAGAAGATAAACTATTAATATTATTTACAGGAATAAAATAATGTTGATTATCATCAAGCTCAGAAAGATACAAGCTTCTTTCTTCTCGTTAGTATTCGTTTTCTTTCATCTATTCTCTATCCAACTTGCTCAATTTCTCTTCTCGCCAAGTCATTGAGCAAATCAGACGTTTCTTTTTTAATGGTGCCAGCTTCTCTTGCATCGTTTTCCGATATTACAATTATTACTATTTTGTAATGTTAAGCAACGTTTTTATTATACCGACGCCTTTCTTTTTTTTATTCGTTATATTTGTTTTTCTTTCTGCAAGAGAAACCTTCGTAACTATAAAATTTTCCAATTTTATTCGATGAATTTTTATATTTTCAAGATAATATAGATTATAGATTTTATATTTTCGGATACTTTTATAATACCGAGAAATATTTGATGAGATTGCATAATTTCAATTGATAAACGCGATTTATGTAAAAACTAGGCTATGTAGTTTATGCTAAGTTTAAGTGTGGAGAGTACGTTAAGATAATATAGTGGTATAGAACCGATTTAATTAACCTGCTAGGCTGCTATTTAGTTATTTATCATTCCAACGTGACAATGATGCATGAATTTCATGATAATAAATCTTATGAAAGATTAAAAAGCCTTTTAACCCTTTAAGGGGCACATTTTTTCCTGAAAAAATCAATTTTTTTTATTTTGTTTATACCTACCAAAAACAAAAACAAGTTGTGGTAATTTTTTGTAATGGTTGTGTAACTTAGTTATTTAAGAGTCTAAAAAACTCCTTTGTGTAGGTTCAAACTATTAATTCATTTAATATCTTCAACGAGCATATAATATTTTTTAAACAGCAATTAAAGTTTGTTACTTATTCTTTTTTTTATTTAGAAAAAAATTACCCTCCTCTCTCCGAAAGAGGCGTCGACTTTATTGAAACTAATGTTATAATAGTATATTATGTACCAAGAACGTAAAGTGGACCTTTTTAGACCGAGTGTGGAGTTTGCGGTACGACTCGAAGGTGAGTTAGTACGAGTCGGAGGCCAGTGCGTTTTGCAAACCGAAAACGAGTACTGCAAACACACGAGGTCAAAACGCCCACTAGCCCTAGGTACACACCATATATTTTGTGATAGATGTATTGATTTTCAGGATTTTTGAGCCTAAAAAGCGAGCTTAATTGATTTTGTATGTAAAGTTATATTGAAAAATTAAATGATATTATTAAATTCTATGTAAAACATTGTTTCATAATTTGTATATTTTATAAATTAATTGTTCATTTAAAATTGTTATATGAAATTCTTAATTAGTTTTGTAACTTGATATTAAGATTAAATAAAAAAAATTACTTCAATTTTCTTTTCTTTCTTAAAATTATTTTGATTCATCTCTGAATAGAAACAGCCATGAAAAACATGCATGCACAAATTTATTGGGCATCAAGTTCAATTGTTGCCATTTTACGCAGTTTTAGAATAGCATCTTTTTGTAGATACTTTTGCGCCCACCGGGCAAACAAGTATTTCTTTTCTCGTCGATAAAAAAAAGTCATTTTAGGACCTCTTTTTAGACCGAAAAACTGCGAAAATCGTGCATGTGTTATAACAAAACTTTTTAATTCGAGTATCATTATAGTATATTATTGTGCATTCTAAAACAGTAAAAAGCTGTTAACTGAGTATTCAGTAATTAGAATTAATTCATATTACAGTGGATCCATTGTGATAGACATTCATTCGATTTCTATCTGTAATATCTGCCCTATTTTTCCATTTCAATTTAATAAAAGTGCGCGGATTTATCTCAGAATGAGTCAAATAAAATTGGAGAAGATGCCGAAACGAGCACATGGTCTAGCTGTTGCATAAGAAGCGCGAACGCGGAATGTTTCTCTCACTGACTACGTATTACTAAAAAGGCCGCAAGTCTCTTAGCTTGATGAGACTCGAGCGAACGCACCCCTGGAAAATACAACGACAAAACTCAAGCACGAGTCCTCTATACATCTAATGAACGACTTGGTTTATTTGCGTCATGTTGATGAAAGACAAGAAAAAGAGGGGCGGGCGTAGGAGCAAGTAAAGGCTGCAGATGAAATGAAATAAAGCGCGGAAATAGAGAGCTTGAGGTTTCGCACTTGAACGTCACGAGCGAGAGAGGCCCCCACGGACGTAGTAAAAATTAATAATGAAACTGAAAAAGGCCAAGAAAAGAGAAACAGAGACCGAGAGTGAGAAGGGAGATGGAATGAGTGAGCGTAAGAGAGTATGCGCGAGAGGGGCTTGGATGAAGGCAGAAACAAAGGAACTTATTACGTCCACTGGAAAGTTGTTGTATCGTCGGCCCCTCAACGATTCCTTGACGAGAGCTTTATCGTTATCGTTAACTTTCGAGACTGCCTTCTCATCTCCATCCATTCTTTTCGCGATGAGTGGCCCAGTTCGCAGACTACCGGGATGTGCTGTGTACGCTGACTGGCCGCGCGGCCAGTATTGCAGTGTTGCCTCCAGTGACGCTGCCTCTGAATTTTAATCGTAAATCCGCCACAACGGAACGCGCCTGGAATAGAGTAAGAGAGAGAGAGAGCGGGGGGAGGAGAGGGGGGGGGGGGAGACAGTTCAACCCCCGGTACGGCATTTTTCGCTGCAAGTTTTACAATTTAAGTTGGTGGACCTGCGTGTACAAGGAAGCTAAGGAAAATATTTTGATCTCACGTCGTGTGTTCTGCGGCTGTGACATGATAGTGAATGAAGTCAAGGTGCGCACGTGCTCGCGAGTCATTTTGTCATTTATCGGAGTAATGGGCAATGAAATAGTTGTGTCGAAATCTATTTATATAGAAAACTAATAGCTAAGTAAATTTTTTTCGATTCCTCATATACCCTATAGTAATACACGCCCCGAGATACAAAAATCTTTTGGTTGATAACGCAGACACACAAAAAGAAAAAAGTAGTATGTTCCAAAGACTAAACTTATATCTTCGTGTACTTTGGATTTCTAAAAATGATTCCAGGGTCTAAGGTATAAAAAATAACGACCGATGAAAGGTTTTGTGAAGAATACTGTTTATGAATTTTTCTAGATAGCAAAGACATTATATTTTATCCAAAAAGTGGCTAAATACATTTTCAAGATATCCAAGCTTAGCCATGAATTTTTTGGATATCTTTTTCTGCTGCTTTAATGGAGCTCTTAAACCTTAGAACGCCGAGTTGCCACAAACTTTTGGTTATGATATAATTGATAATTTCAAAAATACAGCTGTTTAAAACTATGTGTAGTCAATGATCGAAAAAATAAGTGTGTACTCCAAGGGTTAAAAAACAAAGCAAAAACAATTTTTTTATTCATTTTAATCGTAGAATTTAATTTGTAGAAACAAAATGATGTAGCATTGCTTATGCCCTCTAAAATTTTTTTCTCAGAGATTTAAATGCGTAAATTCTGAAATAGAAATAAAGAATTTGATTTAAAGAGCTTTATGCGAGTTTTCAAAATTCACTAATTTAGATCGCGGAGAAAAAAATTATAGTACGATGATTCAAAGTTGATCTTGAGTGGCACAAGTAGTGCTACATTATTTTGTAGAAAAAATTAATGAAAAAAATTGGTTTCATTTTGTTTTTTAAAACACCTCCTACTTTAGATACATCAACATTCAGACGTGGTGGACCAATCCTGGGTGTCCAAAATCTGGTTGTCTAGTCTAATAAACGCACCACTTTTCTTTTTGTGATGAGCCTATGTACATAACTTGAGGATCTTTATGTTATGATAACAAATTATAAAGACCATTAATTCTAAACATTCGAATATGCCAATTTGTTCTTCTGAACGTATCTGTTGCAAATTGCAATGAATTATTATTATTTTGTAGTTCTTAAGTATTGAATATATTATATTATTTTATTAACGAAGGGCAATATTAGGTATTAGTGAAACGCAATATTACAACAGTAAGTGAGAATTAATTAAGGGCAGTTTCAGCTCAATGGTAAGATGCAGGATTCTCGACCCCAGGGTTCGAAACCCATATGACCGAAGTTTTTTTCTGAATTTTCCCCGATTATGGAGGCTTGTGGGAGTTCGAATATTCAATCCCCGGGTCTTTTCGGCGAAATTTACGAATTTTCGGAGGTTTTTTCATGATTGGGAAAAGGCGAGCAAGCCTCGGGATCGCTCTTGCCCGGGGCAAACCGTGATTCCCCCGCTTTGGGGGCGCTCGCCAGTGCCTAAGTGCTACTTGCAATCTCGGTGAACCGACCTCGGGGGTTGCCACCGCCTTCGACCTTTTATTCTAGCTGCCACAAACTCTTTCAACACAAGCCCCGGATCACTTCAGTAGCCGATCCACTGATACGGCCGCCCCAGCTTTCTTCCGAACTGAAAATGAATAGGGCTAAGTAAACGTAAGGGCCAGAGTAGGTTTGCCGCAAAGGCCCCGACAAGGCTCATAATGGGGCGCTGGTATGGCCCTGATGTGGAATGATAGAACCTTCATTTGCCTGACAATCGCCTTACAAAAATATTTAGTAGTAAAACTAGGGCCACACGATGGCCCCCGTCTGACCCTGATATGTGTCCGACAGGAGTACGCCTTACCAAGCCCGGATCAGGCCTTGATATTGTAATTACGTGTTTGGATTTAATACGTTAAAAATAATTTTCTTCAATTTCTTATTTTAATGTTATTACTAGAGTATTGTGTCTCTGGTATTTGAAAAAAGTTTATTTAATTATTTTAGATAACTTGAAACGTTTATATGGCAGTACATTATTTAAAGCATTAAATTACCAAACAGTGAAAAATACCACATATGCCTGGTATGACGAATGGGTCATCCAGCAGGCTACCCAGCCAAGTCTACGTCGTTGGACCCCAGAAGAAACCGTGCTCCTCACCCGGTGGGAAGCCGAGCTGACCCTTCAAGGAGTGCGGTTCATCAACCAGTCTCTGCAACAGCTCTTTCCACAGCGGTCTGTCATCTCCATCAGCAACTGCCGCCGCTCCCAGGAATACCAGGCCATGGTGTAGTAGGCCATTCCCAGTAGACGGCCACACCTCGAGAGCCGCCGACCACCAGAGGGCCCGACAAGCTCCTTGATTACTGAAAGAGCTTTAGGGCCCTGAACTCTGACGTCTACCAGAGAGCGCGACTAGAGACCATCATGAACATGGCTCTAAACACCAATGACAAAGAAGTCACCTTCCAGAGCCTCTCCCTCTATCTCCGTGACGTTCTTTCCAGCATACAATCTAGCAATAACGCTCAGTTATTTACGATGAGTTACGAGAGGAGTAAAGCAGGGCGATCCGCTCTCGCCGGTCATCTTCAACATCATTATGGATCATCTTCTCCATTCTCTCCCTAAGAATGTGACGCCATCTTCAATAACACCACTGTCCGAGCTATGGCCTTCGCTGACGACCTGGTCCTACTCGCCGATTCACCAATCGGTCTTCAATACATACTTGACCACACGGCGAGTTACCTCAAGGACTGCGGGCTAATACTAAACAACAGCAAGTCACACACGGTCGCCATCTTCGGAGATTCGAATAGAAGGAAGACAGTGGTCGATGCTAGAGCCACCTTCACCATTCAGGGTCAACCGGTACGAGCACTTAGCCGTGAGGAATCCTGGGTCTACCTGGGAATCGAATTCTCGGCAGAAGGCAGGTGCTCGCGCTCTCTAGTCAGTCAACTGAGCCCCCTCCTTCAACGCTTTATCAAAGCGCCACTCAAACCACAGCAGCGTGTCTGTGCACTGAAGACTACAGCTCTCCCTAAGATCTATTATCACATGGCCCAAGGGAGAATAACCATCAGCGAGCTTCAGCGAGCTCCAGCGAGTGGACAAAATGGTGAGAGCCACAGTGAGACAGTGGTTAGCTCTGCCAAACGACACCCCGTTAGGATACTTTCACGCTTCTGTTGGCGAAGGAGGTCTCGGTATTCCATCTATACGTTGGCTGGCGCCGCTCCACCAGCGCAATCGCCTTCTCGATCTCGTGCCGGGTCAAAACGAGACTGACATCACCGATCCCTACATGGCCAAGGAAGTTTTCCAATGTAATAAACGGCTCACAGATAGGAACATCATCATCGCGTCGAAGAAAGGTACAAAAAGCAGTGGGCCACTATCCTCTACGGCCTGTTAGAAAGGCGTGCGCTTAAGCACTCCGTTCAAGTTGCCAACCAACACCAATGGGTAACGGATGGAACCGCACTTCTTAGCGGCAAAGATTATATCAACTGTCACAAGAATCGGTGCCTTTCCTGCCAGAGCTGCCGTGCGGGATGCATATTGCTGGAAACCAACAACCATGTCCTGCAGATATACCTCCGCACCTACGGATATATACCTACGGAACAGTCACACCAAGAAAATTCCACAAATAACAATAATAACAAAACACAAAACCAGAAGTCCACAACAGCAATAACAACAGTGAATGATAAAATTCAAACATAACTGCTAACAATGTAACAAGAAACAGCAACAATGTTAACGGATTGTTTGAAAAAATATCTGGTTCCTTTAAAAAACACGCAGTACAACTTCCAAAATTAAAAACAATGTTAGTAATGTAAAAATGTTAGTAATACTAAAGAAAAAGATAAAACTAAAACAGACTATTAAATTAACGTGGTTTACAAAACTGATTGTAAAAATTGCTCAGCCAGTTATGTGGGATAATCCTGTATCTTGGAAACACAAAAAGAAAGAAAAGTAAGATAGAATTTGGAACTGGAACAAATTATTAATTATTTGTTATTCCAAACCACATAATCTTATTAGAACATAAATTTGATTCCACTAATTACAGAATAATAGGCAAAAAACATCAGTAGATAAACGATAAATATCCGACATGATCCACCTAAACTTACAAAAAGACTCGATTAACATAAAAAATGACAAAAAATATACATGTTTCTTACATGCAAGTTATTGATAGAATCCATTCGTGAAGTATTAGCTAAATTCTTTTTTCTTTTTTTCAAAGTTCGCGTCTTTTTACAGACGATAAAAATTCCTTTTCACAAATTAAAAATTTAGTGTCGTTGTGTTTGTTAATAGTATCGGTCCTACTTTTGTTTACAATTCCTTAGGGTATTTTGCGATTTATGTTCTGTTTGTCTAACAAATAAAAAGAAAAGAATTTTTAAATATAATGAGGACAATGAAATTGACCTTATGACTTGTTGTATCATCACTTGACTTTGTGAAGTTTTTCTTTAATATTATATTACAATTTTTTATCTGTATTATGGACGTCTGTATTATCTGTCTTATATTGTACTTTTAATAAAACAATTTGGCCCGAATTAGGATGAAAACCACCGTTTAAACGTTGGCACATACAATTATAAGTTTTTTATTGACTGATACAAAGTCGAAACACACCCTCATCATTTAGATATACGCATAAGTTACCGGCAACACTGCAGCTTGTTATGATGCCCTCCGACTCGCCTCTGAGATTGTTGAAAAAAAATCATTTTTAATGTGTGTGTGTGTGTGCGTGTATATATAAACCTATTTTTTCAAGGTTATTTTAAAACTGCTGCCGTTCCACGTGTTCTTTAACCCATTAAGTCCTGAATGGACGAATTTTCACTAAACTTTTCAACGCTTATATTTTATGTGAAAATGAATTGTAAAAAGTATATGAATAAGCGTATTCGATGTAAAATTTGATGAACTTTTAGAATCTTTCGTTAGATTTTTCAAAAAATTAAACTGTCGAACACTGTACATGATTTTTTCCAAAAAAACATTATTTAAAAAAAAAAAAATTATTCATTTCGATTTTTCAAATGGAATGCATTTAAGATTTAATGATCAAAATGCAGAAAACGTGGCCTCGAGACCTAAACTTGAAAATCTAACGATTTAGGTTTTGAAAAAAAATATAAGCGTTGAAAACTTTAGTGAAAATTTGTCCATTCAGGACTTAATGGGTTAAGGTCCTCAGAAAATAATGCATTTTATTACTCAGTTTTAAACCCTTTTTGAGACCATAAAAGATATTCTTTTAAAAATTTTAAAGTTCATGAAATATGCAGTTTTTACCAAAAAAATTACTTTTTCTCTTTCCAAGGGGAAAATAGTTTATATAAGATACATGGGTTGATTACACTCTCTATCACCATGTAAAGTTTTGGGCAAAACAAGAATTTTGCTTTTCAGAAAATACATTTTTCTAAAAAAAAGAAAAAAAAAAAACATTTTATATTTAAAATAAATTTTATAGTGAAAACTGTAATATGCTTTCAAAATATCTTGCAGGAGGTGAAAGAGGACTTAGAACTGAGTAATATAATGCATTATTTACTAAGGAATATAAAAGCTCGTGAAAAGTTAGCAGTTTAAAAATAACCTTAAAAAAAATTTCGAAGTTAGAAACCTGAAGAAAATTTCTATAGAGAATAACGGATATAATTTTAGTGCAATCGATAAATGACAAAATGCGTGTCAAATCATAGGTGTAGATCGATTCAGCCCAAAATACATTGAATAATTTGAAAAATCTCTTCCTTTGAATCTTTTGATGTAACATTAATCATATAATTTTTTTAAGGTTTTTAACAAATTATTGTTAATAAAAGAATGACACTATATTCTTATTTAATTCATTAGATTTTTGTGTTTCAAGAGGTACAAAGAAAATTTAGATTCAGAAGACGTGCCTCAAATATATATTTTAATGTATTTGGAGAACGTAGAACGAATGTTATTAATAATCTCATATATCCGTTTATAAATTAGTAAGAACTGCATACCATGGTAAAATATGCAGAAAAACGCCAATACTCTGGACTTGCATAAATATTGCAAAGCGAAATCTCTCATTTCCTCTCTTCCTGTTATCAATAATATTCCAGAATTTGCATTCCAATCGCTGCCGTTAAAAATTAAAGCCGTAATTACCTATCGATTTCTGGATAACTTCATTCTTTTAACCGTTCATCATTGACATAAAGTACCGTAGCACTGAAGTCGACGTCATATATTATCATAAATATTTTGGTAAGAATGCTTTAGCTACTAATAAGTATTCAGGGTAGATTCCAAATTATGCTTATGTGAACAATAAATACTTTATCAAATAAATGGCGTATCCAAAATACAAAATTTCAAGAGAACACTTAAATATCAAGCCTGTTAATCCGAATTTCAAGCGCATTTCCACTGCTTTTTAACTGATTTTGATTGACACTTCTACGCTATACTTCTTACAGAATTAGCCGGCCAACATTCCTGAAATACCAACTAAAAATAAGCAATCTGCCCTCCTCTACATTTAGCCCGACGACCTACAAAATCTCGTCTGACCTACTGCTGCATTAACCACGCATCATTGCACTATCTCTCTGTCGCCATAATACTCTTTTCTATATCCTTACACTATCCTGTGCGATCCGAATTTTGAAATACCACTTCCTCCCTCTCTCTCTCTCTCTCTCTCTCTTTCTCTCTCTCTCTCTCTCTCTCTCTCTCTCTCTCTCTCTCTCTCTCTCTCTCTCTCTCTCTCTCTGTATTCTGTATGTTTGATTTCACCATTAGCAATCGGATCGACCAATACAACAGCTTTGCCTCCGAACCGCGAGGATTAACGACCTCTGACGAGGGCGTGTAATTGACCGCGAAGGAAACTCCGCTCGGTGTCCTCGCTGTTATATCGCGCTTCCATACGCGGGTAAAAGAGATATGCAGTACGAAAATTATAACTGTATCTCTCACCACAAAAACCATGCTAGAATAAATGATCTTATTCGTAAGTCTTAAGTTAATTTTTGTAGTGATATGTTTATTTTTTATTTCTTTGGGTATGTCTAAATTAATTTAAATGCAGTTGTGAAAAAGGATATTGCTTCCTCCTAAATGAAGTGTTGTTAAGTATAGTAACAAAAAAGTTTTCGAGAAAATATGTTAAAAATGTTGTTTAGCATAATTGAAATCGAAATACACTATTTTTAGAAAATGTTCGTATGGATATGTGATTATTAAGATACTATGATTATTTTTGGAGATAAGGTAAAGGAAGCAGTACTGGGACAAAACCTATTTTGGGACCAGAAGTGGGACAGCAGTAAAAAACTACGATGAACGGTTAAGGTGATAAAAGCATTACTTCATTAGTATTCTTTATGATGTTAGCTACGTAGTCACTTCATTATTGTGTTGATTTACTTCTTAAACTAATGTATAACAAGATTCAAACTTTTTGAGGTTATGTTTGAGCTGTACGCATAGCGAAAACTTTATCCCACTATAGGCACCTCTTAATTCCCATATCGTAGTAGTGGGACACGTTTAAAAAGTATTGTCCCACTACTGCGTCAAATGGGCGTCCCACTACCGGTCATAAATAGGTTACAGTGTCCCACTACACTAGTAGATAGTTATTTTCTTTTAATGAGATTCTTTTAATACACCAACAACGGAAGAAAGCATCTTTTTTTCTTAAAATAAACCTTGAGACACGAGCTACCTGCTGAGGTAATTAGTTTTTATGTATTGTGCTTAGTTTTGGCAATAGAAAAGGTTATAAAAAAAGTATGGTCAAAACTGTCCCACTAATACCTACTTTACCTTATTCGATATTTATAATTATAGTATTATTTTGTACGTATCAAGGAGCGCGGGAGCGCTCCGAAGGCAAGTATAGAAGAAGCCTGACGGTCGACCGCACTACATATACATTGAAATGGATAAGGATTAAGAAGAAATCAGTTTCTATTATCATATTATTGGCAGCGGTTGTTTTAACGGTGAAAACTTTAAATATTAACTCGACTAATGAACTGGATTGAAAAAAAATGACATGGCCTGTTTCGTTCCGAGATTACGATAAGCTCCCGACTGATCCACCAATGATTACGCACGTCTTCACGGTCTATTTTATGATGATGTTATGATATGTGTAATCATTTGTTATTTCTGCTCCCTCTTACTCAGTCACGCAACCTTAATAGAGGATATTTTTACATTTATCGACGAAACAAAGTAGTTGAAGGACATTTATATTACACTCTATTTGGCTCACACAAGGTGTCGGGAAGACCCAGGAAAAACGGAGATGTCAAAGAAAAAATAAATTAAAATATATAAAATAAGATAAATTTAAATAACTTTAAACATATTTTGCTTTTGTTTATAATAACAAAGATAACAATGATATATAAATGTAAAAATTCTGTTACATACAAATAATATTAAACAAAAAAGAAATGACACATTGTTTTGACCAAGCCCAAAAATCGCCGGGCGAAGCGGACATATTACCAAAAAGGAATTTCGTCACTACACTTATCGTAGTAATAGCTATAGTATGTTAACGTTTTTATTTTGTTAATATGTCGTTCAAGGTTGTGCAAGTATATTATAATGTTTGAAAACTAAGTTAATCGATTCTTTATCATTTATCTTTTATTTATTTTACAGATGATAATTTCCTTAAAAATTGTTCTATCCATCTTGCTCATCCTATTTTACGGATGTATTTATACACTATTATAAATAATAACATAAATATGTAAACGAAAAATAAAAAAATTTGAAACACACTATGTTTCGAAGCAATATATATTATTCAGATAAGCCAGACAAGGTGTCCGTTTTACCCTGACCATTTTGCACGGTACGTGCAACAAAATACTTTACATATAGAATATATTAATATTATATAGAATATATATTAATTTTGTTGTTATTGTAACAATAAATTTTTAAGTATCTATGGCATATAAATTCTTAATATGTTTTAGACATAAGTAAACATACATAAGTTCAAAGTACACATACATTCTTCGCTCGGTAAAATCGTAGTGTAACTCCGAAAAATTTGTTTTTGGTAACCATCTCGAGTGGCTACAGCAAACAGGAAATTAGTTACTTGTGTCATCACTAAATAATGTAAACTATTTTAGAGACACATTTTCAACGAAAAATAGCTATAGGAAGAGGTATATTGAATATTTTCAAAATGTTTTTTTCGAGCATTTAACAATTAGAACTAGGAATGAAGAAGGAAAAAAGACACGAAAAAAGACTTGTTTCCATTATTATTATTTCATTACTTTTGAAAACGTCCTACAAAATAAATTTTTAACAACCCTTTTGTACCACTCTGAACAGTCGGACGCAGCCACAAATAACATATAGTCGTACGACCGACGACGCGAGATCAGCGCAGAGCATACCGCGGTAATGGTCACACATCACTTTGCAATCAAGATGAGCATTGAAAGCTGAGCGCTCCGAGCCATCAGTATATTCGGCAACCCAGTGCGAAGAAATCGTTCCAACCAGCCTGTGACCACACAGCTCTGAATTTCTGAACGGTGTTCCAGCTCATCGGAATTGCATGGCTAATACAACCTCCAGCCAAAATAATCCCCGAATAAACCCTTCGACGAAAGGACAGCCAGATTGAGCGCTGTGCTCCCTCTAATAACACTGTTTGCTGGATCTCTGACGCGTATAAATTTCCCCGCACCATTATGTGGCTAAAAATAGAGCGCGCGACCGGGTATAGGGTCGTACGTCTTCCCACCAATTTTCCGACATGCTTCCTGTGTGTATACAGTAGGAGGAAGAGAGAGAGGGAGAGAGAGAGGGAGCGAGATGAGCGTAATTAATCTGTCAACTCACCTGGGACACGGCCCTGAATAATAATTGGTTATGCGTGCACCTCAAAATGCGGGCGAACGAGGAATGAGCAAGATATATAAAGGACGAGCGTGTAAATTAGGGAAGGGCTCACTGATGGCGGGTGGATGACTGGATGCGCGCCCTCGGATGGATAAATAATATTGCGAGCGGCGTAATTTCATATATTCACAGACTGTGAGGGTAGGAAAGGAGTGGAGGATTTTATGCGGAGATTTTTACGAGGGTCTCGAGTGTTTTGGTTGCGAAGGAATCTGAGAGGGGCTGCGTATTTTGGAATTTTTTTATGAACTATATTTTTTTAAAGCCGTCGTTAGTTTTGAAATATAAGTAAGCTTTTAACAAGCAGACTTCGCTCTTTAAAAGTATACGAAGGATTTAGTGTTCCCGAAAGATGGTTCAAAAGCTGTACACTTCGCTATAAATAAGTTTTTTCATTAAGATTGGAATAGCGATTTCCTGCTATTATTATAAAAAATAAATTACTTTAGAAAAATATTAATAGCTTTCGATGTTTATAAGTTATTTTAAAGGAATATTTTTATGTTACATACTTTCAATTGTACGCAGAGAAAAATGTACGGTAATAATTACAAACAGTTTCGGAAAAACTACTATATGATTCGTATAACGGTAACGGACTGGAAAAACCGATAAAAATACCAGACTTTATGGAAAATTTTATTTGAAATATAGTAAAATTTACCATGTCTTTAGTAGAGCTTCATACAGAGTTTGATCATATTTTTTTATATACTAGCAAAATTCAAACGCGCTCCGCTTTATTTTAAAAAAATATTGAAAAAAGACTCTTTTTCAGACGGTAACGATTCAATCTTGAAAAGTCATAATAAAAATTCAAAAATTGAAAATAAAAATAGATAAAGGATTTTTGAGATTGAAAAAGTATTTTTTCTTTTCAAAGTTATGCTAATTTAAAGTTAAAACCGACAATGCAATACACTGAACGAAACAACGAAAATGCACCAAAATACATGTGACGTACTGCGAATTTTCGACGTTTAACAGTGGAATCAACATTTTTCAAATCTTAAAAAAGTAATTAAAAGCTCGTTTTCTCTAGTTTTATTTTTAATTTTTTAATTTGAATTTCACAATTTAAAAATTAAATGGTTTACGTTTGAAAAAAAAAAGATTTTTTTCAAGATTTTTTTTGAGAATTAGACTAAAAAATACCAGAACTTGAGTTCTTTGAAGCGTTAAGGTCTAATATTGCAGCTCTTTTCATATTTTTACATTCAAAAAGTTTAAGCCAAATCCGTGATCCGAATACCTGACTCTCTCTTAGTCAGTGAGTTTTACGGTAAAATCAACTAGTAAACAAAGTTTCATTCAAATTTGAACGGTAATTCTATTACCGTGAGTACTACCTTAATTGGTAAAGTATTGTAAAGTATTGAAGTACGTTAAATTTATTATTTTTAATTTTATTTCTATTTAATTTCAAATCAAACCTAAATAAAGTTAATTTTGCATCTTTATATAGCCAACCAATTAGAGATGGTTTATTATGATTCCCCCTTTCTGATCGGCATTTTTTGTGAAGAGGATTAAATAACTTTACCAATTAAATAACAATTTCATGATTTCACTTAATAAAGTTGTATTATTATTTATGTGTTATACGGAAAAATATATTTCGTTAATATTTTTTTATTGAATAATTTTATTGTATAAATATAAATTTATCGTACTAATAAAAATAAGAATACAGTTGTATAATTATCAACTGATGAGAATTTTTCCATCGGTCTTACAGTCCTATAAATTAAATTAAACTAATTAATATTTATGGCAGTCAGATTGCCCTTGTTTATAATCACCCCCGCAGAATCTGAAATAAAAACTTAATTAAAACCTGGAAAAAACTTTATTAGTAAAGGACTATCTGACTGCCCCCCACCACCAAATTGCCCAATTGCCCAACGTTTCGAGCCCGCGCTCCGGCTCCCCCTCAGGGGACCTCAGTCTAGTTTAATTTAATTTATACCACTCTAACCTCAAAATCACAACTTTGGTATGATTTTTCGACTCTCGTGGTATAAAATACCGTTCAAAACGAGTGCGGAAGTTGATTATTTACTTCCGCACCAGTGTCGAAATGTACTATTATAAGACTGTAAGATGGATGGAAAAATTCTCATCAGTTGATAGTAAGTTGCAGTCGACATAAGTAATATTTTTAATGAGTTGTATAATTATATATAATTATATTAGGTTTTTATTAATAACACTTATAAACACACGACTTACTAGAAAAAAATGAATGTTATAATTTAAAAAAAAAATAGAAAATTATATTACATTACGATGATAAATTTCAAAAATAAATTTTTCTATTTTTGCAATTATAAACATAAATATTCTTTATTTTCTATTCGTTTAAAATTAGAATTTTTCAATTCATTTTATCCTGCAAAATTTAATTGTAATAATAAAATCACATATTTGACTCTCTTGCATATGCCTTTTACGATATAAATAAAGAATTCATCAGAACAGGATACAACTATGATTACTTCTTTGTTCTTAAATTCCTCCACCGGTAAGTTAAAAAAAAAATATACATGGTATTGTTGATTGACTTTTCTGAAATATATAAATTTATAATATAATTAATTCACAAATTTAATTTCATGATATGATATAAATAATTTTTTTTAATTTATCACTAAGCTCTTATGCTTTATCCATGAATTTTGTATAATAACGCGATTAATGTCAGAATTTTAAATTCTCTCGGATTTTCACGGTTTCGTCCTTTTGTGTAGAACTTCAAAAACGACTGACGAGGGTTTACTCTGGCAACAAAGTTTTGCTGTCATATTATGTATAACCCTTTCTTAAGGGGATGTCGGAGCCTATCTGTAATTACATATTTATCGACTGTCACGGAGGTTTCCGTCGATGTTTAAACAACGTATAGTTATACGAGATACTGTCGACTCAGCAAAAGAATAACTAACTTGCGATGCAGTCGCCATGGTGACGTTAGCTCGATCCGTGGTTAAGGGCGAGACTACAAACTTTAGGTCCGTGACGGGTTTACGTCTCGATTGTCGCTTATTTTTTTACCCTTTATTATTTTACTAGCGGATTTTTGTGTGCGCGATCCGCACACATGGTCCTTATCCTCTGTATTTTCAACTTTACCCACCAATGAGAGTCAGTTTTATCCATCTAACAATATGACTGACTTCCAATTTAACATGGCTGCCTCCAATTCGATACTTAATCGCGGTCTCTCTTTTGTAGGTGGATTCTCACGTATGTAACACGACATTCTCGTATTTTCCACTTTTTTTATTCAATTTTTGATTTTCATTAATTATCTTTGTCATCCGGAGTTCGTTAACCCAATATGAACACTGGATGACTGTGATCATTTAAAAAGAACTTAAAACTGAATTTAAATACTGTAAAATTCGATGTAGGAATCTGTAATTGACTCCGGTATCTCCTTAACATTGTTTGAATTTAAAAACGTAATGTGTAAATTCTTTGAATAGTATTTCCAAGTTTGTTAATTTATAAGTGTATTAATAGTCAGTGAATATGTTGTAATAGTTTTGGTATTATTCGATCAATTAATCATTTTTAATTTAAAATGAATTTATTCGCTAATCGCCAGTGATACCATTAATTTCAATTATAAAGTAACACTCACTACGAGGTCAAGTAAGCATTTGTTAATTTTAATTAATTGTAAATATTAACTTTAACTATTAATTATAAAAATATCTATTAAATATTACGACTTCAAATATGTTGAGGAGGCGAAAATGCTTCGCCTAATACGTGTATTATAAAGCATCGCCAGCGCACGAGTGGTACGCTGACATCCGGGGTACCAGCGATGCATGAGCGCAGACCGGATAAACAACGAAAGCCCGATAAGCGATAACGAACGAAGCTACCGTACGTGTGGCAACATCGCCAGCGATGCACAGCCGTTCGTTGTCGCGCTACAGCCGACGCACTCTATCCCGCATCAATGCTGCTGCGCCAGTGCTGCAAGCTCAAAGGCGAGCTAGACGGCTGTCAGCGCCTTCTTCGGCTAATCTCCCGTACACCGTACAAGCGTACGTGTCGATCTCTGTACGCACGTTTCAGGATTATATGTGTACGTATATCCTTCCTGAGATGAAGAAAGAGAAGGAGAGAGGGAGAGAGGAAATTGTTAAATTTCACGTTACTTGCGTTTGTCGGATAGATTTTAATGCACCTTGGTATCCCGGACACGAAGCGTGTCTTTGGCCCCCGGAGGATGCGAGCTGCCCAACGGGCCGCTCCTCCGTGCGTTTCCTACGCGCGCGCATATACATCATGCACAGCTAAAGGATAGCGTCGTCGTACGCGCTTCATATTAGTACAGGCATGTGCCACTTTGCTTCGCATGCGCGTACGGGTTTGTCGAGAAGAGAATGAGTCCTTTCGCTCTTGGAGCGAAAGAAGTGGAGTGAAGGTAATGCATCAATCACGAGTGAACCTTGATGAAAATTGTAGATTTGCGAAAAATTGTCATAAATTGAAAGTATGCAAATCGTTTAATATCTAATGAACATAGTAGAAATCTACATATTTACATCATAAAGCAAATTTCATTAAAATGTTATATATTTTTGAAAATTATATGAAAATTATTAACTTTTTATGGGAAGTGTAATGATAAAAAGAAATGACACTGGGTTCCTAATAATGAACTAAGCTTTATTCAGTATAACTAACGGACAATTAGTAGCGACAACGCACGAGGCACTCCGAGTGAGCTCTCCTTTCTACTGAAGCAATAAGCACGTTAGCCAGCGCAAAAGTGCGACGCGTCTCGACGCCTTGCGAGTAGGCGACAGAGTATATCTGGAGAGAAGCGCCCTTTCTCTCTATCTCACACACACGCATTCTGAGATTATGGAAACTAACTTCTACAAAAATTAAAAATGTTATAGGTAAATTTAATTATACTCGGTATAACGTATGTAATTAAGAATAAGAATGCAAACGAGAATATTTGATTTCATTTTTAATAATCTTGAATACGTAATCTTTCGGGTACATTATAACTCTGTTATAATGTTTGTTTTGATGTGAGTAGGATATAGCAGATTACAGCGCAAACTTTTGTAATATCGTTGAAAATTAATACTCTTCGCATCAGTTACTTTGAAACTATATTATTTAACGAGTTGTATCTTGCATGAACAATAAAATTAATCTAAAGGGGATTAACATGAAGTAAAATTTTAAGAAAGTTTTCAACCTTGATTTTAAATGATTTCTGTGTAAAAAATAAAGTAGCTATCATCGGAGCTTTCGGAATTTGTAAAATAACATGTTTTCAGAGGATTGTATAGTAAAAATGTATTATGTAAGACATTAATATGTAATTAATTTTAATAATCATTACTAAATAAAGTAATTAATCATATGAAATATTATTAAAAATGCTAATTCACAAAACAAATACAAAGATATTAAATACTCAAAAAAGTTTTTATAATAATTTGTAATATTTTAAGTCGTGTAATTAGAAGCTCAGTGTATCAATGTACGAAATTTAACGTATCTTGGTTGTTTATAATGGGAATTATATTCAAATACAACTATATTATACTGAAATTTCAGAATTCGATTTCCTCTGCACTTGTGACAACGGCATGCACGATATTACATATTTGAGATGGCTTCAGCGGTCTAGTACCTAAAAGTAGACCTAAAAATGTAAAAATGTTTTACAATAATTTGTTTACATATTCCAGTTTGAAAACTGATGTCCAATGTTGCAAAAGTAAATTTTGCCCACTAAAAATAAATTCAATAAGAAATCCTCTTTTTTTTCCATTCAATTTTAATTTGGAAGGTCTCATTTTATTCCTCGGTCAATTTCAGAGGTACCGATATAAATATTGGGAAATTTTCAAAACCTACAAACAATTAGATAACTTTGCAGGTTTTGAAAATGTTACAATTGTTATATCAGTTGCAAAATCAACTTTTGCAACATTGTAAATTGGCTAATAAAAATTTGTTTCGTTATGTTAAAATTGTTGTATAATTTTTTAGATTGGAATGTAATAAACAAATCATTGTAAAAACCGCTGCCAATTTATTGGCCCGTGGCTTCCTCAAATTTAAATTGCTTATTCCTTAACTAATTTTTAATAACGAAATTTATAATTTTTGCAACAATTTATGACATAATTATAATTAAATTCATTTATGAAGATTAAAAAGTATTAATTTTTAAATTATGTATAAAATATGAATAAAATAATTGGTATGATTTTTTTTTTAATTATGTGTAAAAAATAAATAAAATAATTGATTGTAATATTATCGTCAAAACCTTTTAAAATTCCTAAATAACCTTTACTTCAAATTATATTTTCTTTGTGAAATTTCACACATAGGGCAATTGTCTCTCCTAGTATGCCTGTCCGTATTTGTGTGCTCTTTCTGCAATTTTCGATGTAAGAAAAAGGTTCTAACCTTAAAAATAATAAATGGCTATTACAAAACAAAAGCAGGTACACAACGCGCGTGCATAGCGCATAGCGCATGTCATTTCCATTTTCTAGTATACATAAATGCGTTCCCGAATAATTATTTTAAAAGAGGGCTAAAATAGTTTTAACCTCAAATATCTCTGAAATTCATAAACTAATTCTTTTACCCTAAGAACTCTTCTAATAAATAATATACAAACTCTACATATCCACCAAATTTCAAAGAAATTAAAACAATTTTAATGTAGTTATATTGTGCGACAACAAAGAAAGTCATTTTCAAAAATATTAAAATTTTAAGTATCAAACGTCTCAAAAAATAACCATATAATCTGGATGAAATTTTACACAGGTATTGCCTATATCACATAGAAAATAGTCTATAAATTTCAAGCTGATACATGAAGTCGTCATTGAGAAATTACGATTTTGAAAAAAACCGCAAAAAAATTTTAACCTTAAATATCTCTAAAAATCGTGAAACAATTCTTTTACCTAAAGGACTTAAACGATAATATATAAACTCTACATCTCCACAAAATTTCAACATGATTAAACCAATTTTTGTTTTCTCTAGCTATCATGCGACAAAGAAAATGACTTTGTAAAATACGAAAATTTTCAAAATCTAATATCTCAAAAAGTAATCGAATAATCTTGATGAAAATTCGCCCACATATTATCTATATCACATACAAAATTGTCTATAAATTTGGAACTGATATATGGAGCCGTTGTCGAGAAATTACGATTTGAAAAAAGGGTTAAAAAATTTTTAACCTCAAATATTTCTGAAATTTCTGGACCAATCATTTTGTCCAAAGAACTCGACTGAGAGTTATCCAAAATCTACCTCTACAAGGAATTTCGAAGCGATTAAGTCAATTTTACTCCCGTAATCGTTGGACATACAAAACTCTTTTTTTTTCATATTTCAATTTTCTTCTCAAAAACTAGTTGACAAAATGGATTCAAATTTTTACAAATTATAGCTATTTATATTCTGCATTGTCCTGATCTTTTTCAAAAAAATTGACCGTTTAGTATAGAAGTTATAAGCTTTAAAGAAAAAATACGTTTTTCTTCGAATGCTATCCGTTTGATTCAAATATCTCGATCTTATCATTAAAAAAAAGCAAAAATCAATTTTGGGAAAATCGAAAATTCGAAATAAAACAAAAACGCATCAGCGTATCAAAAAAGGAATTTTTGACCCGCCATCACACAAAAAAAAAAATGAGACCTGTCCGCTTAAAATCGATCGAGTAGAAGCTAAGAACAGATACACACACACACACACACACACACACACACACACACACACACACACAGCATTTTTAAAAAATCATGTAATTTGATTCCTAACACCTCGAAAAACAATTATAACATGTTTTTACAACAACTCATGAATTACTATCACAAGCTATCTTAAGGTGGTCTTATACCTAATGGCTCCTGACGCCAAAATTATCGGAAAAAGTAAATTAAAATATAATTACTATAAAAAAACCTATATGTATTACTAATATAACTTATTTCTAATACAAAATCCCAAAAGATAGGTCTCTAAATCCATTTTATGCAGAATTATGTCATTTTAGAAAAATCAACTGCTGTGCATGTTTACTTGGTAGTCACTCGATGGATTTTGACGAGATAAGTCGCAAATTACTTGGAAAACAAGTACCTATAGTCCGGAGCTCTGGAATTAAAAAATTTTGTGACTAAGTATTTTTTTAATTGAAAAAACGATACAAATTCATAAAAATTCATAAAATTAAGAAAAAAAAAATTGTTTTTTCAATTAAAAAAATACTTAGTCACGAAATTTTTTAATTCGGGAGCTTCGGGCCATAGGTACATATTTTTCAAGTAATTTGCGACTTGTCTCGTCAAAATCCATCGAGTGACTGCCAAGGCAACTTGCACACCAGTTGATTTTTCTAAAATGACATAATTCTACATAAAATGGGTTTAGAGACCTATATCTTGGGATTTTGTAGTAGAAATAAGTTATATTAGTAATACATATACTTTGTTTTATAGTAATTATATTTTAATTAATTTTTTCAGGTACTTTTCACCCACACTATTAATCCTACATTATGATATAATAAACAAATAACATTACGCATAAAATGGTAGTATACGATTTTCTTTTCAGTTCGTATCCTCTTCATATTATTTTAATTTCAGTACTGGTATTCTCAACGTATAAAGTTCACGGTAATCTATCATCTGCCACACTTTCAGAGCGCGAACTATTGCTCACGTATTTTGTGCACTTTGTAATACACTTTACGGCATAGCGATTCTCTCTACCCTTTATACCGAAATCAACAAAAAGTCGACGAAACCTTCATGCTCATGGCATATAAAACGCTACGACGCGACTTTATGCGATACGATAATTCTCGCCGGGGAAAATCTTTCATTTTCACGTACGATCTTATGTAAAAATCATTTCTCAGGTCTCTCTCTCTCTCTCTCTCTCTCTCTCTCTTTGCTTCTCATCACATATTCTAGGAGCGGAACTTGCGCGCCTGTACTACAAAACCATACATCGTCTGCGCACCCTTGCTATTTTACAAATTCTTCTCTTCGCCCCCCCCCCCTCTCTCTCTCTCTCTCTCTCTCTCTCTCTCTCAGTTTTTCGTGACGTTTTACATTTTACGATCTTTCCCGTGTGTATACACATTGCGATGACGGTTACTACTCGCAGCGATGAACGTTCTAGAGATGATTGACGCATTCGTGCGCAAAGTCAATTATATTGTCGTAACTCGTCGGAAAGTGTAGGGTGGAAAGAGAAGAAAATTTCAGTGGCAGCCGCGGAGAAAAGAGTTTATGAGAGTTATATTATATTTGCTTAACGTCGGAGATTTCCCGAGAATTTCTCAGTCTACTGTGTGACGAACTCTGTATATAGTTGTGCAAGCGTGCACCGTTGCTCTCTCGCTCTCCCTCCGTGATGAAATTCGTCTCTCTTTGACATCATCTCCAGGCCGCTCGCGAAAGTTAGTTCCTGGCCCCTCACTGCGTCGACACGGAAGCGCGTTATACATGCCAGTATATACATTCGGTCGGTAGAAGCTTCGTTGCGACGGTATCCGAACGATGATTTTATTTAGCTGTTATTACAGCGGCTGCGAGTAACTATATATTATGTCGCAAGTAGACGCGTATTTGATAAACAGTCGTGTTTATCCCCCAAACCCCTGCACGGGATAATATCCGTGTTATTTTTAGCGAGAACGAATGCGCGCTCGTTTTTTGCTTAATCTCGCGCTCTGTTTGATCAGCCAGCGTCCGAGATAGATGAATTTTTCTTGGCCAATAAAAAGGAGGTTATAAAACGCCGAGACTCAAGCTTTGCTATGATTTATGTTTTTGTATAGTTTTTTTTTATTCTTTACTTCGGTAGAAAATTTTCTCAAGAAAACACCCCTTTTAACTGTTTTTTTTTTTTTTAATTCAAATTTTGTATAATGAATAAAAGCGCAATGAAATACTTTCAATATTCTAAAAGATAGTTTCTATTGTAGTTTTACATCGATCAATAGCTTTTATATAAATAATCTTTCAATAAATTATCCCCAAAAGTTAATTTATTTGTATAATTGTTTTCACAAACTATTTTTTTTTATATTAATTAAAAAATTAGTCCAGGCGGGTTTCCGTAGCCAATGGACCTCCACGGCTACACCAAAATTTTTCTGACGTATTTTGATCCGCTGAATCCGAATTTCGAGAGTGTTTTCCCGGGAAATGGTCAGGAAAATTTTTACGACCGCTTTTCCGGGAAAACCGGAAAATTTTAGTTTTTTCGCTATAAAAAATATAGTCGTATTCTTTGCGTAATTTTAAGACTTTTTTGTTCTTACAACTTTTTTCGGAAAATGCACCCTTTTCCGAGAAAAAATTCCCAAAGTTAAATCGCTTTAATAAACTCTTAGGCCGTTTTTTGTAGAGGCATCTGTAATAAAGTAATAATTATTTAATGACATTATTAATCATAACATTTCGTGACTCATTGAAGAGAATAATAATCGGAAATTATGAATCAATGAAGGGATATGCTCTTCATTATTTGGTAAATATACTAAGTGCCACAAAATTCGATATCTATTATAATCATTGCTATTATGTCATATAGTAATATGTACACCTATTTTTTGCAAACATCATGTGATATAATTTAAAATCCTTATAAATGTCGGCTTTAAAATTCTTTTCTAACGAGATTTTAAAGAATAAAGCATTCGATATTTTTTAAATTATTATAATTTATACTATAGTATAAATAGTATATTTTTTTGTTTTTTTTTCCTTCACAAAAGGGAATTCAAGTTTCCCAAGGCGTACTTAAGTGATTTTATACAAAGAAAAAAAAGCAGAAAAAAAAATTATATAGGTGCTTTGACGCTGCCCATATAAAAAGAATCCGCGTAATACTGGGAGAGGTATCAGGGCAGGTACGCACAGTTCGCGGGCGCAGATTCAATTTGCATTGGCTCGCGCGCACGGAAATTAAGGTAATTGTCGGCTGATGTGCGCGTGCAGGGCCATCCGCGCATCCTCTCTGCATTATTTCGCTGACCACTCGCGCACTTCACTTCGAAATATACAATAGAGGGGCCGAATAACAAAGTATGCGCCACGTTTTAGTGCGTCGGTGGGAGGGGAGGGAAGTGAACTCGCGTTAGTTCGTGCGTCAGCGGTCGCATTTACAGGTAATTAAGAGTCGTTAACGTGGAGCATAACATCCAAGAGCTTACATTAGCCGAAAGATCGGCTGCGCTGCGCAGCACCTGCGATGTAGTTGCGGGCATATATCCACTGTGCAGCAGAGGCTCGTATATGAATGTGAGGACAATATTATTTGTGAAATATTACTTGAGAGGCATGCAATGAACCACATCTAAAATGTGGCGTTCGATTCGTTTAACGAACCGAGCCGTTAAGGTGTTGGTATTTCAATTATGTACTAATGTCAGAGTGTCAGAGATCCAAATTAGTGATTTACTTCAAACTTTGTAGCATATCTTCTTGTATTATATAATGAAAATCTTTCAAATTTTAGACCCTTAACCGCCTACCGTATATGTTAACCGAACAGCGGTAAGGCGGTTTGACTTTGGAAAAATGAGAAGAACGAAAGAGAAAACGGGAGTAGCCGGCGACCAACATCGAGATTTACACACTCAGAGAAATGTTTAGGAAAATTTACTATAAATGTAAGAAAAATTACTATGTTCGATAGGAACTTTGGGACAGACTCGAATTATCATAAAATTTACTACAATTTATAGTAAAAATTGCTATGTACATAGCAAAAATTACTCAAAACATAGAAATTTTTATTATAAATTGTAGTAAATTTTATAATAATTTAAGTCTGTCCCACGATTACTATAAATATAGTAATTTTTTTTACACCATTTTTCTCCGTGCAGCTGCGAGTTATCGGTTTCGGAGACGTGAAGCTGAGTAGTTCACTCTCTAAATTTAAATCAATGCGTAATATACGCTATTACCAAATCAGTGGTATACTTGTAACCAATAATCAGTGAAAATCGATTGATAATTAGTAAATGTTCACTAATTGTCAGTTATAAGTATACTACTGATTTGAATTAGTGCGTAGCTACGCACTAATTAAAATTTAGCGAGATAGTCTTGCTTCTGACACGGCGAAAGCACGTCTCAACAGAGAGAGAGAAAAGATTTCTTACAGATACGAACCCTAACTTAATAATTAAGACACTAATGGAAAATTACCAAAAATATGGTGATATTATTGATAAATACACAATATTCAATCAATTATCGAAAGTTTAAATGTCCAGTAACTCTATATAAATTTTTGTCGGTTGATAACCTTGTATTCAATATAGAATTTGCATACCTCATTAAAAGGTACATATATATAAAAAGTACTAGGAACAGTATAAATATCTGTCTAAACACATAAACTTCAAATTCACTATCAATCCTTATTTATTTATTAGAAATAATACATTTTTAATAATTTTAAATTCGTGTCTCAATTATTAAGTCACGATTCATATCTACAAGAAATCTTTCCTCTCTGTGAAGACATCACGTTTTACTAGCATATGGTCTTGCCTCAGCCATGCGAGTAAAGCCTGCTACTGACGAAAAGCTTTATCACAAGATGCTTCAGATCGTATCGGCGGACTAAGCTGAGCTACGCAAGCAGCAGCGATAAATGACGCAGTGGATACCATGATACTTCACACTCACTCTCTGATGATCCGCAAGCGTGACAACTCGAAAGATATTTTGATATCTTTAAGTGTACCTTTGTATGTATAGCGTAATCGCAAATTACAGTACAATTTTAATTCCGGCGTTTGACGCGCAAAGCTTTCAGGGGAGTTTGCTGCATGGGTCTGCTTGTGTGTTGGTGAATCAAGCTGAGGATCCTAACGTAGTCTTGCCGCCAGCGTCTTCCAGGATCGAGATGGGTAATATTTGGCCTGCTTGCGTGATTAACCTGATACCGTGCATTTCAAATGAAATCACTAAGTTTAGAATCTATTACTATATATTTCTATATTATAATATATTATAATATAAATAAAAATATGTATAATGATTTTCAAAGAAGAAATGCGACATTTTTGCGCTCTACGAGTGATTACCACCTAAAAATTTATAACTATTCAAAATATATAACTATTGCTGTAACTTTGGAAGCTGAAAGCTCTATACGGTCTGAATTTTAAAGGTTTTGATTATATAATATAAGAAAAAATCTTGCAAAGTTTGAAGTGAATGCTTGATCTGGAACCCCTACACTCTCTTAGTAAGATAGCTTTGTATTTATTTTGGTAATTATTTGCAATTTATTTTTCATTCGCGTATTTCCGTATTAGCACCATGTGACTATTATTATTTGCAAATAAACGAATGAGATTTTATCTTTTCTCACTTTCATTAAAATAATTATACCTTTCTACGGCAAGTGTTTAATAGGTTTATGGATGCACATTTATCAACGCTTATTGATCAGTTATAAAGCAATTCTTTCAATGGTTGAGCAGTCGAAGATGGTTGTAATTGCTTTTTGGTCTCATTCTCCCTCTTTCTCTCGTGTGTGTGTGTGTGTGTGTGTGTGTGTGTGTGTGTGTAAAATACAGCAAGAGGTAGAAAACACGGATGTGTGTGTAAGAGAGAGAGAGAGAGGGAGAGAGAGAGAGAGAGAGAGAGAGAGAGAGAGAGAGAGAGAGAGAGAGAGAGAGAGAGAGAGAGAGAGAGAGAGAGAGAGAGAGAGAGAGAGAGAGAGAGAGAGAGAGAGAGAGAGAGAGAGAGAGAGAGAGAGAGAGAGAGACGGGTATATCTCGGGTCAGGAAAATAACCTCTGCTTTCATTAAATTAATATGTAATTGCTTTTTTGAATTTAAATATAATAGTTCAACAAAATTTTTTGAGAATTAATTAATATTTTGATTGTAAAATATGCATCAGTACAATCCACTTAGACTTAACGGAATTTAATTAATTATTAGATTCATTGAATTATGTCAAAAGTATTCGTATTTCTCTGTCCGATTATACTGGTCAAAGCATTTGTCTAGATCATATAAAACATGAATATTACAAAAAATTATAATAAAAATGTTGATATAAATTTTTGCCTGGACCCTGAATGTTTTAATAACATTGTAATAATACTCACAAGAATAACTTTTTGCAACAACATATCAGGCTTGGATTCAAAATACTATAGAAACTTTTTATAAGTTATGTAAATACAAACAGGTAACCAGTTGCGTTGAAAAATTAAGTTTATATTTTTTCCTAACGGAGTGTGCAAAATCGAACTCTGCACATCTCGTTAAGAAAAATAGTATAAGCCACACGTGCGCAATAAGTCACCCGCACTCGTCGCTTTTGTCGCCCGAGCAGACAAACTCTGCTCGTGCGGGAATGACCTATTTTGCGCACTAGTTGCGTAATGTACTATTTCCACACAGTGTGCGGTAAGTAATCAATTTCACACGGGCGCCGCCGGCCTCGCTTCGCTCGGGCGACAAACTTCGCCCTTGACAAATTCACCTACTTTCGGCACTACTTGCGTAATATACTATTATATATTGGAGAGAGTCAATTCAATAGCTACTTTTGTCATAGACAATGAAACTAATCCAAACGTTTATTTTACTTTTACATTCAGATATCTTCATTAAGTACATCACGTCTTATTTCACATGATGCATTATTTCAAAATGTTATACCCCAGTATTTATTTCTTCTAATTATTTATATTGTATAAAAGTGAAATCCGTTTGTAAATCAAAAACTCAAACAGTAAATTTCTTGTACGACTATTTGGAAACATTCCATAATCTGTGTAGGAATAGTAAAATTATCAACGACGAAAAATTATTCAAGTTCTTAATTTCGACCATTCACATAATGTTAAGGTTATTTGTTATTCACTAAATGGCTATTCTTTCATTCCATTGCGGTCGGACACAATGACCTCTTGCGTCCGAGTGAAAAATCAAGATGACTTTATGATCGGACGCTTTGTTTGTTTCGCATGTGTTTCTCGCACTCCGCCACTCCGAAGCGTATCAATGCGTGATCGCGAAATCCATATTGCGCGGAGCCGTGTCGCGTTTTTTCAATCGTCCGAATCCCTCGGCCCCGAAGCCGGTGCTCAGCTATTCGATAAATATCTCGCGCCCATGCGCATATTGTCAGCTCGCCAGACGTCAGTGCCTAATCCGGCGGAAACGCGAAATAAAAGTTGCGCCCGTGAAATTGCATTTCCCAGTTGCAGCGGCGCATGAACTTTGCGATTGACGAAACTAATAACGGATATATCGAAAATAATGGAGACGAACAGACGTGAGCGCGCGTGCGTGTGAGAGAGAGAGAGAGAGAGACAGAGAGAGAGAGAGAGAGAGAGAGAGAGAGAGAGAGAGAGAGAGAGAGAGAGAGAGAGAGAGAGAGAGAGAGAGAAGGTATAAAGTCCCAACCCGATATTCCCTTTTCCAGAGTCAAGCGCGTGTGTGTGTGTATGAGAGAGAGAGAGAGAGAGAGAGAGAGGAGAGAGAGAGAGAGAGAGAGAGAGAGAGAAGCTCTCGTCCTTTTTATATTATTTCGCATTTTAGGTTGAATGTGTATTTTGTGAAATTTGTTTCATTATTGTACATATATTTTTGATATGAATTCAGTATGTAATGGTCATTATCCCATTTAATATAAAATTGAATTTAAACTACTGAATAAATTCCGAAAGATAGCAGAAAAATAGGTATCTGAAGTTTCAATTCGTCATAAATTGATATACTAATTAGATTCTTCATAATTATTTGAGTTAGGTGTTCGGTCAATTGGTATAAATTAAACCAATAAATTGGTTATAGAAAAACATCACTTGTAACATTAACAAACATTTTATTGTATAGCAGGGATTTAACATGAAGGGCTAAGGTGCAATACCTTCCAAGTACCAAAATACTAAATTTTTAGTTGAGACTAAAAACATAATTTTAAAGAATTTACGATCTAATTATGCAAAAATGAATATTAAAAAAAAAAAATTTCTTTATAAAAAAAGAATACGAATTTAAAAAAATGGTTAATAATCAAAAAGTTGCCAAGTTAAAGTCATTTTTTTAGTTTTATTTTTTTTTTACTCAAAAAACAAAGTTTTGATTTTCCACCACTGATGAACACAAGTTGTGTTTAGATGATCAATTAAACCAAATAGTAAAATTTTAATAAAAACATACGGTTTGTGCAAGAATTCTTTTATTTTTTTCTCAAAACTTCATAAGCTGGACTTGGCAGCATATGAGGCGTTCAAATAAATCTATATCTTATAATGCCAACAGAAAAATGGGTTTGACAAGAATTTTTCTTTTATGTTACTAGAGTCGATGTATGAATGGCTATATCCTTATGTAACTCTCATGGTTCTCCCAAAGTTTTTTTTCTGATATTCATAAGTTTATGTTGAATCTTAATAAAAGTATATATTTTAAATAATAAAATGCGTTTAATAAAATAAAATCATAGCGATCGGACATATAGCCTGTAGGTAAACAATCTTTTTTTATGTGGGTATAACAATACAAGAAAAAAGATTACAAAGTATACCATACTTGTACATGCATATAGTTCTATCAGAATAAAATAAACTTTCGATGTGAAATATTCTCGGATTTTTCGTGGAATACTACTTTCCATTCATTAGAAAAAACAATAAATCAACAAAATATACATTCAAATCAATCTTACAATAAAAATAATTTTTAAACCTATATCACTTTTTACATATTTTAATTCGTATTTAACAAGCTCTTTATAAAGCCGTGGCAACTCCATCGAAATACTTACGAATCCCACAGCCATAACTCCTTAGTTAGTTATTACTTTTACTTATAGTTGCAAACTTGCGGGTTGGTCCGCCCCTTTCCTCAGAAACCAAACTAGAGGCGCACTAAACCGGGTTCGTCTCGTTTTAAAACTTAGTTCCTCAATCCTCCATCTAGCGCACTCCGTTCCTCTCGCGGCAATTCGCGAAAGTTCAGGCATGCACCTGCCTAGACACATGTATAGTGCCCCAAAAAGGCATCGCAGTTCGATGTATCGAAAAGACTATATTATACTCACGTTTGTCGATGAAGCGAAAAGTTCCGGAGAAGCCGGCACTGCTGGCATTGGACGGCAGACTGGCAGTGCTGCCGAGGTCAGCGGCTCCCGTGTGCAACTCCAGGACGAGGGTTGACTCGGAGCTGTAGAGCACCCGCGGTATGTCCTGGATGCCGCCGCACAGGAGGCGCGACCAGCTCGTGTACTCGGACACCCCGGTGCCGCCGGCTTCTAGGTACAGGAAAGCCTTGACGAAGTCGCCCCGGGCACAGCTGCACGTACACGTAGAGACCGCAACGGCGTCGGCATCGGGAACAGAAAGAAACGGCGAGGAACTCGCGTTGAGAATTAATCGGGCTTGCCGTGGCGGGGCTGCCAAGAAGCAAAGTGCAAAATAAAAGCATCGCGCGCACGCGCCAAGGGTTTCGATTTCTTTACCTCGCCCGAGCCATTGTTTTGTCTTTCGAGAGAGGAGAAAGACTCGCGCGGCTTGACTGTTCTTTTGCTTTTTTTTCTCCTTTCCCTTGTGAGTCGAGAGGATGCGCGAGCTACTTTTACCGCTAATCTTTGTCTTGTCTACGCCAGCCTCCTGCAAATTAGGATTTGACGTGGCAGCTGTACACTGCGGATATATTTCAGGGTGAAGTTTCGCGTGCTCTGCGTTGAGGAAAAATTTGTGCATGAAAACCCTTTCCTAGCGTTGAAATAAAAAGAATATCGTGTATTTGTATTTTACGAAAAATTATAGATAAAGCATCGAAACACTAGCTATCGCGATCAGTATTATTTTCTATCGCTATTTCTGACGCCTCACATTTTTACGTATTACTCGCCGCTAATAATATATGGTTCTATATAAAAATGTTTCAATTACTTTAATAATTTATTTTTTGTAAATAAAATAGAATTTTTACTACGGATGTAGGGCAAAGTCTTTCAATATGTCTCGGCGCCTAGTAACATCGCGATATTTCGAAACCTACAGGGCCCAATTTTTTGATCATAGGTTTATTATAAAGTGTATTTTAAGTACAAATAAGCTGCTATATGTTTTTATAGTCATGCTCTGTATTCTTGAGTTAGGGGGCGTGATTGTTTTGGACAACTCAAAATTTTTTGAGCAGTCTAGATCGAATTGCAAAGTGAATGATATCGACTGTATTAGGAACGAGCATTATTCTAGTATCAGTATAAAGTATTCTGTATTTATTTGTTTTGATTAAGAAAAAATAAACTCATTTTAATTCTGGCAACTCTGAGAATTCTTAGTATAGACAATGGGTACTCCTACATTTTTCATGATTTTTACAAAATGGTCCATATTGAGAACCCATTCTTCAAATCGAGAAATTTCAGTTTTTCGTTTTTATATAATATTTTTTTATTACTTACGTAATCACTTATAAATTCTAAAATATTGTTTTTAACACATTTTCCTAAAGATTGATCACTCCGAAATCTTCAAATAATATTTTGTTTAATTTTATTATTAGAGCTATTATTTTTATTAATTTTATAATTATTATCTTTCGCTAAGGAGCGCATTTAATGGCCTTGGGCCCCCAACATTTTATTTTTCTATCTTAATATCATTGCTTGCAAAGTAATCTAAACTCTAAACTAAAGAAGAATTAATCGATTTATAGCTAAAAAAATATAATAGTACATTACGTTACGTGTCACTTAAGTGGCCCATTATTGAACGGCGTGAGGTTACACGCTAAACGCCGTGTAATAATGAGCCACTTAAGTCACGAGTATCGTATACTATTTTATAGCTCGTGTGACATAAATCCGCCATATTCTTATTTTATTTATTTGTGCTTATTTATAATGATAGTTGGAACTTGGAAGTGGGGTGGGAGAAGTGTGGAGTGGGGGGGGGGGGAGCCCCCCGCTCTGAAAAAAATTAATAAAACTTTATTTAAATAATAGAATACCTGATATAGAATATGGTTATTATTGAATCTAGAATATTGAATATACATAAAAAAATTATAAAACTAGATTCTTGGCAATTTGATTTGTATTTTTAACAATAAGTTGAAGTTTATGAAAGTGAAAGATTTGTATACGTTATATCATTAAAGAGAAAGACTTTTAAAACTAAAATCCATACAGTTTAATATTGAATATTTAAAAAGCGCGCGGTCTGCTATCCCATAGCAGATGAAACTAACCTATAATATAAACAAGCCTTATTATCATCATTTTTATTTATTCTTTGTGGTTTGTCAACTATTAACGAAGTTTTACTTCTTTTCCTGTTCATTCTTATAAGAATTTACATATATGTAAAATCGTATTTTTGAATAGTTTTGGTAGATAATTGGCGTTAATTACGTGCCTGTGACTTAAGTAAATTCATTATTTCACAGTGTAATAATGGGCTACTTAAGTCACAGCTAGCCGTGACTTAAGTGCGGATTTAGGTCACACAGTGCTATAAAACTTGCTTACACAAAGAATTCCGAAACTTTAAGAAATTGAAGAAGCTGCGTATGCCAAACATTTTGCTTAAATTTCTGAGATTAATAATAAATAACTTTGCCAAACCTTTGTCGACCTATATATTTATCAATTAATTCTATTTCCTGACGGTCTTTAAAATATGTGTCAATTTTCTTACTAGATAAAATAATTTGGAGGTATAAAAATTATGAAAACATACAGAATAAAATCATGTTTTCCCATAGGAATCTATAGTAATGTAACCTCAAAACTCGATTTCCATAAGTGTCGTACTTATTCATTTCTTCATCAAGCTATCTTGAAATTTCGCACGAACATTGTAATAATCATTATTTATTACGTATTTCAATTTAATTCAAAAATATTGTTTTTGATTTTGCGAAAGACCATCGTTAAAAATAAAGATTCATCAAAACATTAATAAAATATTCACATTTCATAACACCTTTTCAAGCAGTTTTGGCGTTTGAAGTTTAAATCTTTTTTTAATACTAGCCATCTCTATAAACGCGCTTCACGCGCCATAATTTTAGCAAGCCTTCGCGCCACTTTTGTTTTCTTAACCTAGCAACCCATTACTCCCACCAACCAAATTATGAATAAATTGATATCATAACAAATCCACCATTTTTTAAAGATAGGATATTCTTAATAAATGTAATAAAAAATAAAATTTTAAACAATAAACATAAGTACATTTATTTAATTGTTATATTAAAGAAGTTATTTTAAAGAAATAGTAGTATTTACAAGTCGATTCCTCTGCAGATTGATTTATTTTTATAGTTTAGAAGATTATTTTTTATTCTACCTAAACCAATTTCAAGCAATTTTTTAAAACGTTTTATAATAAAATCATAAAGCATGTAACTTGTTAAATCGCTCAAAAAAAATAAATAAATAAAATAATGAAAACATTGCGGAAGTATTATAAAAAAGTACAGTGTGAGTTTTTATATTTTCGATAATCAATAATATTTTTTCTGTATACTAAATCAAGCGAATCGACTGATTTTACGGAACGAATAAAATGGAGAAAATCTTGAATTTGCACGAAACACGTGGAAACGTTCGTTTCAAGTAACAATCCCAGGTAGAATTTCTGCAGGGATCGGGCAGTCGAGCGATACATTTAAATTGGCTAACTAACCAGAATTGTTCAGTCTCTTGAGTCTGGGCAGTTTCTAAGCAGTTACTCCAGACCGAATGTAACGCTCGACTGTTCAATTTCCACCAGAGTGAACATCATCTCAAAATATGGTAAATATAACGTAAGTCAATTTCGTATGGAATATCGAGAGAGTTAACTTTGCAAACTTACAAAGCAAGTACATATCTCTTAGTTAGAGTAACCGTAATCGTCGTTTATTATAGTTAAATAGAATAAATTGTATGATTCAGGAGATAACTTCCTGTAGTCAATGGTGTGTCATTTTATAATGTCGCATTAAATACGCTAAATTTACAACATTAACGTATATACAAATAAAAGAAATTGATTTAGATAAAAATTTCTATCGATAGATGATGTTTATTAATTATATGTAACAAAATTTGTTAACATGCAATATATCTAAAATATTATAAGATCAGAACGTCAACTTTCTGAGCCTAGCTTTTCATCTCGAGATAGTTTTTCTCGGGAATCACTTTCAGTAAAACATCGATAATTTCAAAAAAATACACATAAAAAAGCAATTGTCAAAAGGCATTTTCTCGCTGTTTTGATGGGCAACCGTATCTGAAATTTTTTGAGCGAGTATATTTAATTATCTTGATAAAAAGCTATTATTAGTTTTTATTTAATTGCCTAGTTTGTAATCGAACGTATGAACCTACTTAAATCGTTAAAATGACCATTCTTATTATTTCAGTATCTCCTGATCGGCTTTTATAAAAACTTCACTTATTTTCTTTTTTTTATTAGTTTGAAAATCTTTCCTTTTTCATTATACTAGCGGATTTTTATCCTCACATGAGTCTATAAACAAATAACGTGAAGTAGGCGACATTTTAAAGAAAATTCATCAATCAGAGCACGAATACAAGCGTTACCTTTCAATTCGAGACTTAATTGCGTTCGATCTTTTATAGATGGATAACTAATTAAAATGTAATGTAGGTGATTGAAAAAATAAATCAATCTCAATAATACTCTCAAAGGTAAATTTAAATTTCTTTCATCTCTAGAACTTCAATTTAAAACTAGTCTACTTTTAATTCAAATCTCCTTTGATACGCATTATCCTGGAAAAATATACATGGAAGATTGCGCAGTTGATCAGTTTACGCGGAAAGAGACCATTTGGATTAGCTCCTGGGAGCTTAATTGAAAACGTATCTCAACTTCTTCGCCGTGCGCGTAGTTATGCAACTTATTATAACTTGCATAAGTGGATAGAGAAAGGAGAAGAGGTGAGAAAGAAGCAGATAATATCATTGTGGAAGAAAAGGAGAGATCAGGCGTCTGCCCGAGAGGCTTAAAACTGCCGGTTCCCACGAGCGCCCCAAAGAAGCTTTATCCGCATTGCTCGCGTTGTCGGTCGCTCGCTCCGTTCGTCTCGCGCTGCGTGGCTGGAGTCAGTGACGAGGCGGGAGGATGCCAGAAATGGAAAAATCCAATCCCAGAGATGAGTCTTCGCACTTTTCGTCTACATCCACTGCGCGCCTATGCACACACGCACACACACACACAACCACGCCTGCTCGAATCCTTCCTAGTATTCCTGAGATATCAGTTTCCTTTAGCCTCGAGGGACTTAGCGTTCTACCATCACTGCTTTTAGTTTTTTTAGTTTTAGTTCTTGGTTATAGTTCTAGAAAGGAGCAAGTCTGGGTTAAAATGTAAAAAAAAGTTTTTTTTGTTACACAATTTGGTAGCAAATTTTCTTAAGAAAAAGCTATTGTAAATCGTTTTTTGAAATGACACTTTTTAATATAGTTATGAATAAAAATGTAAAGTAGTAGAAAGTATCTTTTTTATGAAAAGCTCGTTTGAATAACTAAAATGAATTATAATACATTGAATATTTTAAAAGGCGGTTTTAATTGTAGTTTTATATTAAATATTATCTTTTTTACAAAAAGATACACACACACGCACACACGCACACACACACGTGCACACACACAGATACATAAACTTTAAATAAATTCTAGACAGAATTTGTTTCAGTTTGTCAATAAAAAGGTTTGAATATTTTACTTATGTGCAATAATGTTCAATTAATTACATTGGCGAAGCAATATATGTATATGTATATTGTATAGACTCATATCTATAATAGCTGTAGTTGATGTATGCTACTACCGCTGTGTGAAAGTACCACTTTCGCTCTCGGCTCGCAATTTACACAAGCTGTGGACTGTCCAAGTTTTTTCCTCCCTAGATGCGAATTATACTATTTATACTTTTTGTATTAAAGTGTTTATTGTTGATACTAACAGTTTTTCTCTCTTCTGAAAAGGAAAAAGTTAACCAAGGCCGTCGACTCGCGAGTCAGACACAGTACTAAGTAGCCACGGTTGCCACCGATCGACTTTCTGCTAATCGGCGTCATATTGTAATTGTACTCCTTGCCTCTTCTTATTCTGCATATCCGTACGGATATCCATCCGTAACAATACAACAAAGCCAGTATTTTTTAAGGTTTTTTTAAAAATATATGTTATAAAACTTACATAAGGTGTAAATAAAGTGTAAATAAAGTACTTTTTAGCGAAATCAGTGTGTAATAAGTGTAGTTATGACATTTTTTAGGGAGGTGTACAAGAAAAAATATCAGGTAGTTTAGTGATGTGCTATATGGAATATTATGGCAAATTTTAGAAATTAAAGAAGAAAGCCTTGGCTTTAATTGATAAAATGTTAATTGTATATAAAAGGAACGTACGAATTGCTACTGGTGTATTGAGTTCAAAATAACCTAATGACGTGATAGTGTGAATATCACATTAAGTTGGCGCGGAACTAAGTAGATGTTCTGTGTATAGAACTATTTTGTTTTCAAGACAACTAAGTATTTCATTTATAGTTGGGGCAAAGACACTAGTAGTCGATCACTATCATTAGTCAGACACTACTGTTTTTAATAACAATAAGAAGCAATGTTTGTAGAATTTTGTAAAATTAAAGCAGTTTTTCAATACAGGACCGAATCTTGTTATTTGATTTTTTTTCGTTTATTTTGTCAGAATTTTAATCAAAAATCGTTTATATAATTTAAGCGTTCAAGAATATATATATCGATCGATTCACAGAGCGAATTATCAAATCTCAAACTTGAACCTTGAATGAAGAAAAACAAAGGACGATGGGTGGTGCCCGTAGCGTGTTTATTAACGCTGGTGTATTGTTATTTTAACAATGCATTTTTGTTTTATGTTTATATTCCGATTTTGGAATCGAGTTTTTTGTGAGGATACAATATAGATACACCAATTTTCTAATAGTACATTACGATACGAGTGCGTAAAGTAGGTGATTCTCGAAGGAGCGGAGTTTGTCAAAAAAGCGTGTGCGGGATCCCCTACTTTGCCCACTCGTATTGTAATGTACTATTAGAAAATTGGTGTACCTATATAGTAACCTCACAAAACACACACTCTCTCTTTCTCTCTCTTCTTTGGCGATGCATTAGCACGTAAAGGAGTTCTCGAAAAAGCAATTACAGGTGTTCAGATAAAAGAGCAGCGCATGGCTTGGCAGATAGGAAGGCAAGCGAACTGGCAAGAGGGAGAGGGAGAGAGAGGAACCCGAGAGCTTACGAGAAAGAGGATCTTTGGTATCTTTTAAGCGTACCGCTCAAAGTCTCTTTTGGGGCGCGTATTCGTGCGCGCCCCGATATACGCGAAAGATCGCTTCGTCTTTATCTCCGCGCGCTAGCCTCTGGCTGATTATTTGATTGAAAAGTTCGCTCGCGGCCCGATGCGTGCGACGTAGGTGAAAACAGGCCGGCGAACAGAGAAAAAGTGAGCAAGCTTTTTGCCGACTTCTCGTGGGAGATTATTTTAACTTTGTATTCCATCTTTGATGCCGATGCATCATTTAATTTCACCACGTACTAAAATAGGTGTATCAACTACTCAGTGCTCTTCATACGCAGGATATTCTTGAATATTCTCATTTTCTTAGGAGATATAATAATTTGTATACTTATATTATACTATTGCTATAATGATAAAGCGACAAGATAATAAGACATTCTTTGACACATCTAAAATAAATGTTTTTTTTTTTATATAATAAAAGATAAAAGATTATTTTGTGGGCCAGCTATAAAATACTTCTATGAATAAAATAATGTCTCCATTAAATTGAAAAGAGATTGGTTCAGCTAAATTAATATTAAACTCAAAACAGTAGAACAGATCATTTTAAATAAAATAATTTTTTTTTAAATGATTGAAGAAACTTTAAATCAATAAAATTTTATAGATTGCCAGCAACAAAGCCTTCTTGAATTTGATAGCATATCTTTTTGCAAGCATATAGTTGTAAAAGTTTCGATAGCAAAATTTAATAATTGCATATCTCTTGAACCAAGAATGAAAATCAAAGTTAAAAAACAGATATTCTACTTTAGTTCAATACATTTTTACATATATACATAGAAATTCTTTCGTATAGATAATCAATAATACCATTTATGTTACAGACTTCAATGTCAAGAGTTTTGATTTTATCCATTACTCAATCAAATTCTGAACGTAAAAACAAAGTATTCATTTTTTAGCTATGAGAAAATTAAGTCGATCTATCAAAGAAAGATTCTTACTTATAATTTGTCTCGATCAACGGTGAACATAGTACAATGGATCTGATTCCACAAAAAAGTATGATTAATGGTATTATAACATGCCAATAATTTGTCAAATTATGAATCAATTATAAGTGCCATCAATCTCTTCTTTCTATATGCTTTTCTATCAAAACCTTCTTCCTGCCAACATAACTTTTCCACTTTTTTTTTTCATTCCTAACGATGCATCGGCATCGAAGATAGAATATAAAGTTAAAGTAACCTCCCATAAGAAGTCGGCAAAAAGCTTGTCCATCCCATACGAGGGCCACTCTATCTAATCTCACCATTCGAATTGTGCACACGCCCTCGTCTCTACATACCTATTCACCTCAAGTGTCGACTAAAACGACGACGCGCTGGCCACGCGAACATCGGGGCTGTAAAAATATTACTAAAACGAAGGCGAGAAAAGGCGAGTGGGCGATAAAGGTGCTAAAGCCTCGGCCCGGGCAAGTGGCGCGTGCAATTCTTATGCCGGCGCGCGTCGGGTGAAAACGACACTTCAATAACTTCCGCTTTAGCGGCGACGTGGAATTTCGGGCGCGCTAGATCGCTGCTACGACAACGCCCCTTCTGTTTTCCTTTTATCGCGCGAGAAAGCAAATTTCGTATGCGGAACTATGATCCGCTGGAAGCCTTTGCTATACTGCAAACCGTAAGCCGAGCGTAAAGGAGTACAATTTTTTGTTGCTATTAAATGCTAACTGCTCATGAAGTGATGGATCTGCCTATTTGTTTTGAAAGGGAAGTGCTTATAACGTATTCTTATAGGGATGAATCGTGTGTGTTGTAGGACGAATATTCGGAAATTTTTCATAGTGCAGAAATTTTTTACTTTATGCATCATTGTAATTAATACAGAGTTCTTATTCAATGTAATTTCCAGCTTTTTTAAACAAATCTACATGCACCCATGTTATCAACTGGATTGAATGAATTCCGGTTTCAGTATACACGGCAAACAAATGTCAAATTCATTTTTACAGTACACACGCAATGGCTTTAAAATTACGAATGGAGTAAACAAAAAATATGTGTTTGTATTGAAATGTATGATAATATTTTTGATTAGTTATATTTAATGTAATCATTTTTAATTTCTTTTTATTTTTGTATGATTTTTAAAAATGGTTTTTAATGTAGTTACTTGCGAACATATAAAAAATTTAAGAGCTATGGGATTGCATTTCGTAAAAAATAAAAGATGTACTTTGACTACGGTATAGCAAAACGAACTGCAGCTTGGCCGAATACCGAAGATACAAGCAGTACTAGGTCTTAAGTCAGTATATTAGCCCAGCAATCGTTGTAATCTTATGCTAATTCGGCATTCAGTTTAGGTGATTTTGGGTTGTTAGCAAAGTATCAAAGTAGGTGACTTGAATATGCTTTGATATCTAACTCTAAAGGAATGTGATGTAAATACACAAACTATATTAGGTTGTTGAGTGAGATGCTGAAGTAGTTAATTCATTCTTTCTCTGAGTTTTCGTACCAATCAAGAAAGGTGTGGATTTAAAAAACGGGTTTGGATCGAGGTACCTTGGTGGACCAATAGGGTGGATAAAATAATAGTACAAACTATATTCATTTTTCGATGCCAAAAATCGACTCTCAAAGACCGTTAAAATCCCTTTTTTATACACTGAGAAAACTGTCGTAGGAAAATTTACTGAAAAACTAACAAAAATTACTATATTTGATAGCAACGCGGGGATATAAGCAAATTATAAAAAATTTTGCTATAGTTCAGGAATATTTACAAGGTATCTTAATAATGTTTACTACTACACATAGCAAAAAGTGCCCTCTACATGTAGTACTTATTGCGTGCACGCCGGGAGCACGTGTCTGATTGAGGTTATGTTTCTCCCGCAATTTGAGATTATCTTCCTTTTAAGTTATCAAAAACATCGACAATATCGATTCAGTTGTTTTATTTTTACGTTGTGCAGGTGAGCTATGAGTTATTTCTTTATATTATCATAGTTATTTATTGCTATCAAATAATCATCAAAGTTCTCTCGTAAGCGAAGGTAGCCAATGTATCAGTTCCAAAATTTTGTACTCAAGAAGCTCACGTGGGTAAGAGGTTAGCGCGTCTGCCTAGCGTGCGGAGGGTCCAGGGTTCGAATACACAACCACCGTAAAAAAAAAATTTTTATTTCCTTATTTATTTCTTGTATAGCTAAATTTAATTAATAATATATTAAATATTGTATAAATATTAGGTATCCTATAGATATAAAATCATGAAAATCAATTTTTTTTTAAGTTTAAGCTTGGCTACAAAAATTACTATATTAGTTAGCAAAAGTACCTAAATTTCCATGATATCCCATCGTTACTATAAAAAATAGTAATTTTTATTAGCTTTTCAGTAAATTTTCCTACGACAGTTTTCTCAGTGTATGTGTGAAAGTTAATCAAATATCGAGTACGCAAGATAAAAGTAGAAAATCGAACTTTCATTTGCTTTTCTCAGAATCCAGTAATATCAATTACCATCAAAGTTACTTAAATATTTAGCACAGAGGATAAAATGAAAAAATCTAGCTTTCATTCGCTGTTTTCGGATTTAAATAATATTAATTTCCAATAAAAGCAACTATTCACATGGGACTGCTTAAAATGTCATTACAACGAAATGAAAAATATATTCACAAACTCAAATAGTAAGACAAGAAATAAAGCTATATTATTACCGAAAATTGATAAAAGAGTAAGCGAAAAAAACAATCATATAACTGCAATAAAGACTTTCAATCTACTACCAAACGAGCTCAAAACTCTAGATATAGACAAAAGACCCGCGATGTACAAAATAAAAGAATGGATTGTGAAAAATATTTATGGAAAACGATTTGATACTATAATTTTGTTATAGTAATTCAGGTCGAAAATTTAGATAATTGCATATAACATATATACATATTACTGTTTTTAGAAAGTCTATTATAATGTTAAAAAATATTTTATAGTTTTAAGAATTAGTATTAGTTTTAGTTTTAAGTATATCTATATACTCCGGACCTGCAAACAGGAAATTTATTTTTCTCTGCAGGGTTACAACAATGTAATGTACTTCTGTAATGTACTCTGGATAAATAAATAAAAATAAATAAATAAATAAAGTTATTATGAATTTTCAGAATTTCAGTACATTTTTTTAACCCAAATGAAAATTGAAAATTGATGTTATTTAATTCTAAGAAAAGCAAATGGAAGTCTGCATTTTCTACTTTTATTCCGTATGTATGATATGCTATAGGAGATCTATCTAGACTGAATGATTTATATTTTGAGATCCTAAAAATACCTCAAAGTTTGAACAAATCCGTGACCCGCAGGTCTACTAGTAGGTATTTATCGTACTTAATATTTTCATTTTTTTTACTATTTTAAACAAATGACAGTCTCCTATAGAGATTTTGCAAACACTTTTCGGCAAAATTAATACTTTCGTGTTTTTATGTCACTTTGAAGAAACGAATAACATTAATACGTAAAAAGACGAAAGTATGAATTTTGCGATGAATATTTGAAGAGAAAGACTACGTCGAGAAGGAAATTATAGTTTGTCTAAGATAATATGAGAAAAGTAAAAATTTAAAGTACGTAGCTTTACGTATCTTTAAAGCGCAAATCACAAGAATACCAAATTTTCTCGTAATTTTGCAAAAATAATGAAAAACTCATGAGATGTAGCTATATTGTGTTGATGGTGTAAATTTTATTGTATAAATTAAGTTGATGGTAATATAAATAAATCCAATCATTACCTTTTATTACCTATATATCAAATATATTTATACACATGGTAACTTAAATTTAAAACAAAATGTAATATATATATATATATATATATATATATATATATTTTTTTGTATACGCAAAAATAAAAGAAAAGGTAACCTTTTTAATATGAAAATAGACTTATTGGACAATAAATTTGAAGCTGTATAAGTCTATTTTCATATTAAAAAGGTTACCTTTTCTTTTATTTTTGCGTATACAAAAAAAGATACCAACACGTGGAAACTGATATTTTGCCCTCTTGCAAGCAATCTCTATAGAACATCCAGAATATCATTTGTAAGAATGAATTTACGATTCAAAGGTTACAGCTGTTAGTAAAGAAACACTGAGGGAAACTTAGTAGAATAATTATAAGAACGTTCAGTAAAAATTACCATACTGTATGGGGAAACCGACCACAGACTGTCAGTTTGGTAATTTTTATAGTCAGTCTGATAGTTTTTATAAGGCAGTAGGGTAATTTTGTATTCGCTTCGAAAAATAAAGAAAAAAATTTTGTCTTCATAATTTGACAATTTATACAAGATAAATAAGTAAGTAATATTAAATAATAAATTAAATGACGAATTTTTAATGCTGAAAAAAAAGCGGTCGGGATGGAGAATCGAACCCTGAACCTTCGAGTTGACAGGCGAACAGCTATTAGCGACTGCGCCATACAGCATTACTTACGGAAGGTGATCCGAATCGTCTACATATGTTATATTGGTAATTGTATATAATTGTATTCATTTCTTTTTATCTACATTATGTCAAAATAACATCCACAATTAAGAAAATGATTGATTTATAATGATTAATTGAAGCTATTTACATAACAATTACATTGTTTACAGTGACCCGAGAGTCTTATTTGGCTACAGAATTACAGCTTTGCAGGTTATGTCAAGCACCGTGCATTGCTAACTATATATCAGAAAAATTACCCTAGTGGCTTGTAAAATTTGTGAATTGTCATTTTTACCATACTATTTAGCAATTATTCCAATTTTTTGTTTGCAATTTTTCTTATAAAAAACAGTAAAAAGTATTAGAAGTATAATAAATAGGTCACTTGTGACAGTGTGTGGTCGGTTTCCGTGCTCAGTAGGGTAATTTTTATTGGGCGTTCTTATAATTTTTCCACTAATCTTTTCTCAGTGAAGTGTTGTTTTCTGCACATAACGTGATTAGCGATTCGTAGCGATTTAAATGATTTTACATATATATGTGAAATCGATTTCATCCCATCCTGGCCAAGTGATTTCCACTGCGAGTAGCCCCTCGCATAATTCAAATGCTAAAATATTAATTTTCTAGTTCAGCAACTTCTAGCAAATATATCTTAAACAAACAGAATAACTCGATGATCTTTTTCGCAGCTACAGAAGCACACCGCGCGGTAGTCCCTCAAAATCACAAACTTACAGAATTTAGCACTAAAGCATCCGACGACCACCCGGGGCAGAGATCACGAATATTTTTCCTCAAAATTTCTGTTATTCCACTGGGGTCCATTCATCCTGCCTCGCCCATTCACAAGCGCGCTTCTTTATCGCGCGACCCAGCGTACGCGCAGCCACCGGCGGTAACCCGTTCGTCTCGACCCTCTTAAATTCTCGCCACGCGGGGCCACAGCGAGAAAATCTTGACAGGGACGGTGTATATATGTGTGTCACGACCGGAACAGCAGTTTCACTGGTAAGAGCTGTGTATGTCGGCCGGAAGTGTGGCGCGGAATTCGGAATTCTTGTGTGGGGCACGCGTCTCGTTTTAGCCCCTCCACGTGTCATAATGGGACAATAAAGGAGTCGCGACAAGAGAGAGAGAGAGAGAGAGAGAGAGAGAGAGAGAGAGAGAGAGAGAGAGAGAGAGAGAGAGAGACCAAGAGCGAGACGCCGCGAGAATTCATGTATGGGCCGTACCAAGCTACGCACTGCCCGCACCGCTACCGTCGTCGTCGTGGCCCGAGTAATTTATTCTTCGCCCTTCGTTTCCTTGCGTATGCTCTATTGTACACTCACGTGTATATATAGCTATAGATACAAACACACAGACACGCGCGCGAGGGGCTTTTCTCGCCGTGGTAGTTCTCTCCCATATCCCTTCGGGGCTTTTTTACGCCAACTCGGCTTTTCCCCGCACATTCCCGTGCGTGTGCCAGAGCGACACACGCACGCGCCCTGATTTAATTCCCGACTTTGGCCAAGCAGCACAGCCACCGATTGAATTTCAAGGGCGAGAGAGAGAGAGAGAGAGAGAGAGAGAGGGGGAGAGAGAAGGATAGGAGAAGGACGAAAGAGAGAGAGCGAGAGAGAGAGAGAGAGAGAGAAAAAAGTTGCTGGAACGACGGATTGATCTCGCATGTGCGACGACAGAAAGTTCTGAAGGGAGAATTTATTTTCCCCGTACGAGTTATTTCTCTCTCCCTCTCCCTCTCTCTCTTTTGATAATAGGGTCCGGAAATTGATGCCGCGGTACAGGAGGTATCAGCATGCCCGTACAGATTTTTCTTTGATACATGGCGTTTCATATACAGACCTTTATTAATGGTATCGGTTATGAAGTGCAACTACGCAGTTCATTTTTTTTTTTCATTTCAGAGACGTTAAAAATAATTGCATTCATTTCACAAACTCTATTATTCACGATTTAACAACACGTTTTTAGCCTAATAAGATTAAATTCTGTACCTTTTATATAGATTTTATCTTAATATTACTTTATAATAATTGATTTATTAAATGATGAGCTACTGAATATATGTAGGTCATTGTTATAAGGCTATGACAGACAAATGTGAAATATTTAAATTAAAATTTAATATATAAAACTTTACATTTTATTTAAAAAAGCTCGCTTATTTGAATTTCTTTAGGAATTAAATATTAAAAATAATAAAGTCAGTGTAGAATTTATAAAACTCCTACGACCAATAAAGCCATTATTTTCAAAAAAGTTTCCCCAGACAATTAAAAAATTTAAATTCTCTCAATAACAGGTGCGCGGGTTCAGCTTTAAAATACAAAGCACGCGAAGATTTGTGAAAAATCGCGATGCAGAAAACTGCCTGATACAAGCGCCCGGTCGGCACAAAAAGCGCCCGAAAAAACCCTTACTGCACGCGAAGTAATAAAAAAAAAAAAAAAAAGTCCAGAGCTGAGCGACAAAACGCCAGTGCCTCGCAAAAACCTATCTTTTATCATTTGCGCGCGATCGCAAATGCGTTGGGCGCGCGCGCGCGCGTGCATCTCTAAATAGTTTGGCGCATACGAGCGCCCACTGCTGAAATCGCTGCCGATCTCGGCCCGTAAATCAAAAGTTTTGCTGCGGGATATAGCGTCCCGCAGCGCAGCGCATTTAACTTTGCTCCCCTCCCTTCGCGCCGCGCCAGGGAGCGTGAGAAATGCGGGAAATTGGAAAGCGGTAGAAATTTGCAAAAATTCCCCGTTAAATACGCTACGTTTAGAGGAATCCCGTATGGACGTGTGCATATTCCGGTATACATTCAAGTATGAAAAACTACTGTCCCGGTTTTGATCAGACAGCACCTTTTCTTTGATTATTTACGAAGGGAAAGCTATTTTGTAAAACCAGTAATTTCCGTTGTTTCCAAATCACTTGAGTAAAAATGTTACTAAATCGCTTTGCAATTTTCTAGAGATATAAAATTTAGATGGACGTTGTTAATTTTTGTATTCTTTTTCCCAGATTGCAATTCCTTGAGAATCGCCTTAAATTGAAATTGACCAGAGAATGCAATGTATGAACTCCTTCTACGAAAAGTCGCATGATTCAGATTCCGACGAACATTATCCCGTTTCAGTTTTTGTAGCGAAGACTAGCTCATATTATTGGTTTGCGTTAAAAACTACTTGCAGCAAAAACTAGTAAGTTATTGTTAGTGTTAATTTTCAAATCGCGTCAGTTTTCGTCGCAAAGTCGCGAACTATATATGCTACTTTTCGTCGTAATTTCGCAAATCGTGCTTGCATTAGATGCAAACTTGTTAGTTTTCGTTGCAGTTTTGCGAACCGTGCTTGCCTTTGTGAAGCAACGAAACGTGCTAGTTTTCGTAGGGGACGTCGATATGAAACAGGCAATATATATGCAAAATTTTGTTATAATACAGTGATTGGATGTTCCAATGGATGCCCTTCAATTATCTTTTAACTAATCAAAATGCATATATTTTACCAGTATGTTATTTGACACAGTCTCGGTGTAATTAATAAATTAAATAGTATTTCAACCTTACTTATAGAAGTTTCCCGTGTAGAAAAATATAGGTAACTCAAATATTATGTATTTAATTTAAATGTTTATTTTTATCTTTCAAAAATCTTTCTTGTCAGAATCAGATCTGATGTTCGCAGCTCTCAACGAATAAAACAGAAATCTGCAGTTTTAATGAATTAAAATTAAGCACCCTAGGAGTATAACGAAATAATGGAATAATTTCATTGCTTATTACTGTCATTTTATACTTTAGAAAGACTTTCTTAACGTGCACAAACATTAGTTTTTAGAATTATGGTAGCAAGGATACTTATGCGATTTTCCTAGCAGAAGCGGGTCTGATTATCGGACTTTTCAGTTGGTAAAGCGGATTTCTGCTTTATTGATACAAAGCTACGACGAATATCACATTCAATTCTGGCAGGAAAATCATACAGGAAAATCATATCCGAGTCTCGACTGTTATCCACTGATAGGTACAACTGCAGAAAATCGCATCCGAATCGGAGTTAATCACAGGGATAACCTCCAAAATTTCTACACGGGTTATTGTTCGTTTTTATGGATAAATTTTTTGTAACATAGAATTATTCTTTTTTTTAATTTTATAAAATAAAGATTTTCTTATGAATGTTTTTCCCCTATAAACATTATAATGTCGAAGTGTTATTTTCTGACTTTGATTTTCAAGAAGCGAAGTATCAATATATTGGTAGTAAAAATACAAATAACAGGTGTGACTTATGAAATTTTTTTCGGTTACTCAATTGATCTGCCAATAGCAAATAGATCACACACTTCCTCAAAAAGGCATGTCGCGTCGAATAGTATACGAATGCGTGCGTGTACATTTGTATGCGTGAGGGTAAGATTTATAAGAGCGAAGTTCTCTGCTATATTGATTTACAAGTACGACAGAAACGTTCACACGCGCGTACGCATATCTCTTTTTTATGTTTCTAGGCGAGGTTTGAGAATTCTCTTCCATAAGAAGCTTGACAGAAGTGAAAGCTATATTGAAAATATATATTGAATGTTTTATGTATTGAATTGAGATCTAGAGCAAAGAAATAGAAACATATCATGAAAAAGCCGTTTTATGAATAGGAAAATCCATTTCATTTTGTTTCAATGAAATCTATTTTTATATTATTTAAAACAGTAAATTAAATGTCATCCAACTTTATATAAAATTTTCTTCATAAAATTAAGTCTGGAAATTTCATATGACCGGGCAAAATAAAACACAGCGCTGTCTTAAATATTTTCATAAATTTATCTACGGAATTATATATTGATAGAGAATAATATTATTAACCAGAAAAACAACGTTATTTTGGTTTGCATCGAAGATGGAAGCCAAGTAATTAAGGGGTTATATCTGGTTGGAATTTTTTTTTTTTCCATTTTTTTTTTATTGGCTTAAAGTATGGTAAAACATCCCTAGATTTATGATCAATAATGTCCAAACATGAAAGAAACTCAGACAAATTTTCAAAATCGGCACGTAGTAAAACCAAGTTTTAAAACCAAGTTTTAAAACCAAGCAGTAAAACCAAGTTTTCAAAATCGGCACGCAGTAAAACTCGATGAGTTTTCATCCGATTGATTTGAAATTTTAACTGTAGCTTCTTCATTAGATTATCTGTTTAAGTACACACGATTTCAACGATCGATAAACAATTAAAAAAGTTATAAACAATTTAAGTCGATTTTTTTCGTCGAAAACGCAACTTTTTGTTTGAACAACCGCCATTTTGCGAAAAAAATTCCTAAAAATATAATCGTGTGTACTTCAACCGCAAAACTCATGTATATATGAAAAAAATTTTTTTATTGTTCCAGATGGTGATCCAGAGGACTTCTACTGCGTGCCGCAGAGATACTTTTTCAAATACTGCTTTACATTTATTGACAAATAGCCGCCATTTTGTAAATTTTCACCAATAAAAAAATTTTTTTATATTCCCAAAAAAGAGTTGCTTAACCGATTCATATATTATTTATTTATGCTAATTTAAAAACGAGCTCAAAAAAAATATGAAAAAAGGCCTTTTTTTTTGAGCTCCAACCAGATATAACCCCTTAATACATTGGTAAAATCAGAGTATTTAGCCTTTTGTTATGACTTTAAAAAAATGAAAGTTTATATTCGTATGTGTCTCTTAAGGGATGAATCGTATTTATAATGGAGATATACTTTCAAAAAAGTTTACAAATAAGCTTTGTCAAAATAAAAAAATTATATTTAAACGTATAATAATACCTATAGATCGGAAAAATTATACAGGTTAAAATGAAACATATTTTTAAAGGTGTTTGAGTTATATAGCGCCCGGTTTTTAAATGTTGCTTGGTACTAATTGAACACTCAGAAAACGATCTTCCTATATCAACGAGAATGTGCCTGTCGGAAGAGGATTTTGACTTTTCGCGCAGAAGGAAATTTTTTCGCGCAGGAGGAATCCTTTTTTGTCGCACGAAGATTTTCTGGGGAGGAATTTTATTTTAAGACAGGAGGATCGTTTTTCTGAGTGAAGCTTTGTAATAGCAAGATTTTAAGTTATGAGAAAAAATGTTAGAAGTGTTTCTTGAGATGTTTGGAAAGACAATTATTATTATTTTCGAAAAATGTGTATGTGTGAGTATACCTATGTGTGTATGCGTAAGTGCGTGTGTGTGCGTGCAAGTGTGTGTGGGCGTGTGTGTATGTATTGGTGTGTGTGTGTGGATGTTAGGTGTTCCAAAAAACTGGTTGACAAAAATGAGCTCAAATTTTATAGAAATATTCCTACCATGCTTCCTCATGATGGAATGAATGCAGGAACTTTTGTAAAATAGCTAATTATTTATTTAGATAAGTACAAGTAGATGGGAAATGAATTAAAAACAATTAAACTTTTCAGAAATCTGCGTTGTACGTTTGACGAGGAAACATAAAAAAGATCTCCATACTTAAACCTAATTTGATTAAACAGACCCTACGAAGCCTGCGAGTGTGTGTGCAAGTATCTGGTTGTTGCAGGCTTGCTAATAACATGATTAAAGAAGTCTAAAATAGCTTAAATGTTGGTTTTCGTATGTGTTTCAATAGGTAAAATTATTTCTTATTATATAGTTACATAAAAGAACTTTTAGATTTAACCGAAACTCGTCCACATATAATTTGATATCGTAAGATTACATAATTTAAAATTATTTGAACACAGTAATTGTGACTGAATAAGCCCCGCACCGTACTGACATTCATCGCTTTTCAAATTTCAAACTATAGTCTGCAACCAAACCAGCAAAAGTAAAAACGCGACGAGAATCTTTCTCCATTATTCCCACGGGCTAAAAAATAACGGCCAACACATACTTCTCTCGCTCCTCCTTCCGGTGCAGCAACAAATTAAAATGTATGAAAGAAAAAGCATCAATCATTGTTGCACGAATAAAGGCGAAAGCGCGGACAGGAGATGCGAAAAAATAGTAGGCAAGCTCGGGTCGAGACAAGACGTCGAAGCTTGCAGCGGAAAAAAGTAAAAAGACGGGGGCATCGGGGAAATACATAAGGAAATGCGAAAGTCGACTCACTTGGAGGCAGTGCCGTGAGTTTGAAAATGATGAAACGTCAACTCAACGATCTCGTCCTGGCGGCCACGAAAGGTGTAGAGAAGACAGTCGATATTCGCCGGGTAGCGCTTCGGGTAGTCGGGCGACGTGAAGGTGCCACCCTGGGGATTGTATCGACTGCTGTAGACGACGCAGGAGCAACCTGTAACAAGAATGAGGCGAGCAAAAGCTCGGCATGAGAAAATCGTTGAGAGGCTGTGTAATCGGGACCACTCGTTCGCTCACTCGCGCGCATGTGATTTGTCATTTCTTAAGCGATCGCGCTGAGGATATCTTTTTCCTTCGCCAGGAAGAGGAGGCAAAAAGCGCACAGCCAGCCGACAACGCTCCATCTCTCTTCCTCGCTCTTCACCTTCTCCCGAAGATATATTAAAAAATGGCAGTGCTGCAGTGCGGCCGTGGCCTCTTTGCCTCCTCTATTTTATCCGGCACTCCTCATTTTTCTCCCTTTTCGCGCGCTTTCGTGTACTCTTTCCCTTTTACCCGCCCACCCCACTTTCCCATTTCCTAGATCCGTCGCGCGCTTCTCTTCTTCCTGAACGCTTTATTCGACCGGCCTTGTATTTATTGGCTTGGGTCAGAGGCTTCATATATCGCTGTTATCGCTATATGATACAAATAGATTTCACCATTTTTAATCAATAATTGTATTGTTTCGTCGTTCATTACTTTTCGAGTCGATTCGAAGATTGAATCTGATAAATAAGTTTATGATAACCTTTTTAATTTTTGTTTTAAAACTTTAAATTACTTTTTTCTATTTATCATATTAATTAATACTACCCTTAAAAGTACGATAAAAACTAGGAAAATTTAAAAAAATGAATCTCTGATTTCCAGAAAACCCGTTGCCATAAGTCTTTAAGACTCGTTTTTTGGTACTTAAAAATAAATTTCGCTACCTTCAGTTTGATCTGATAGGTTGTTCTTAGCGGGATATTCGTTTCTGCAATTAAAATCAGTTATTTTCGGATGAAAATCAAAATGATAATTTTATCGGTTGTCAGTAAGTTATACAATCATGAATGAAAAATGAAATATTCCAAAGTTATAGACTATGCCAATTTTTATGCATGTTTTTACGATCAATTTTGCAAAAGTAAATGTTAATTTGTAAAACATGATTTCAATTTCTTTTTATAAAGTCAGTCGCACTAAAGTAGTTTTATTTAAATATTTAAGAACTTAAATGTCGCTCTACATTGATGGATATAGGATTTATGTCTGACTATGTTAAGAATGTATCTTTATATGTATCTACTTAGACGCTGTTAGCATCATAAAGATTCATCATAAAACTTTCTTATACTGACCACAAATTCAAGGAAATATATTTCCTTGCAAAAATCATATTTAACTTGATTTGAATAGACTAAATTGTAAATTTATAATTTAGATTTATTTAAAAAAATGTCTAAGAAAGTTCAAAAGTTGCATATTTTATTAAGTCTGCCATACAAATGAATAAAAAAATTTTAATCTGTTCAGCTTTGAAGAGAAAAATCAACGAAAACGATTTTCTTTAAAAAAAAGTACTACAAAATATAACTTTCAATAATTTTTTTTACTTTTTTCATACAAATAAATGATTTTCTTTCCCGATTTGTAAAAAAATGTTGACATTTATGTAATTTGCACTCGAAAAAACGACATGCGTTTGTTTATTAAGCGATATAACACAGAAAAAGCCGCTATTCGACATGCGAGCTTCGCATGGTTTACAAGGTCGAATCTCGATATTTTACAAGTTAAAAGGATCGCATGTTGTCATACGGTCGTTTTGAGTTGCATTGTGATGACGTATTCTATATATGTCTATAGGCCGAATACAACTTTTTAGTGACTTATAGCTTTTTCTTAAAGAGAATAAAAAATATTAGCAGTAAAAAAGCTCGTAATAATTATAAAAAATCTACACATTCTTCAGTTCTCATTTGTGTAAATATAGATGCACTTAACTTATCTCTTACGAATCGATTGATATAAAAAACTCGTTTTTGTCAAAAAAGTGACTTAAGTGTCTTTTTCATTTATACAGTAGAACTAACATTATTATTATTTTATTAATAATTATCGAGAGTCTGCTTAATTTTTATTTATTTATTTAATTAATTTTTGTGATTTGTGAGTTTCAATTGTTCCTTCTAAAATTTAGATTACGTTCTGTACTTAGTGCATGGATTCGTTCATATCCTATGGGTCATTATATAAATGGGGTGACCTATAGCCGTACTACTACGTACCACTTTACTGAATCACGGTGAGTATATAGGCTGATTGGGAGCGAATAAAGTTTATTTCTCTCATTATCAGTCGTGGTAAAAATTTGAGGTTTTACAAAAATGTACATGCAACTGTTTTTTTTACATTTGTCTCCACTATTATTGGAAGGGTTAGTTCCTAAACAAAATTATACTTTGTATTTTCTAAAAATAATTCCAAAAGCTATCATAACAATGATTCTATTGTGAATCTAATCATTTATATTTATAGATTATGTGTGCGGCCGTTACTTGTCACACATAACCGATTTTTCCATCAATTCAGGATAAAATGTATTCGGATGGTTAGTAAAAATTACAGTGACACCCTGATAAAAAGTCCCAGTGAATCACTACAATTTTCCTTGAATATCTCTGGAAAATTTATGAAACACAAAATTTACAGTGAACAACGGTACAATTTGATGTGGCGCATATTAAACCAGTATAATAATTATAGAAAGTATGCGTAAAAAGTTTCAAAAAAGTCTGTTATTCAATTCAGTTAAAACAAATCGTTTTATGACTATAAATTAAACTAACCTTTTTTATCGCAAGCGTCCCTTTTTCGGGTCAAAACATAATTTACGACACCTCGCGTATCTTGCTTTTTTGTCGCCCTTATATTGAGTAAAGAGGAGAAACTCAATGCAAGAATAGCAGGGAGGGCACGCGGCCAAAAGCAGACACACGTCCTGATTAAACTATCTAGATTTGTAAAGGAAATTAGACGGGAAACTGGAAAGGACGCCCGTATGTCGCAAGATAGTTTCTGTCTAGATTGCCCGCGCAGATGTAGTAAATGCATTAGTCTTCTCCGTTAGATGTATCAGAAATTCGGATGAATTTATATGGAGAGAACTTTAGTTACTAAAATTCTTGGACCAATTCATATATTATATTGTATGAAAATCTTAAGACCAGACGAATATCTTGGACGACACGCCTAGTATACTGAAGACAAGAAGACTTCTCGACCGATAGATTACTTTAGAACTTTAATGAGTAAGCTTTCATTGAATTTATAAAAATACCATAATACTTTTACTTTTTAATAAAGTTTAACAATAGAAATATATTTTTTGTCTTCTTTTTAGTAAATTTAAAATGTGCGTGTTTTGAAAAATGTGAAAAAGAACACTAAAGTATCATTTTTAACGGATCTTTTTAGTCTTTGAAAAACTTAAAAAGAAAGACAAATAAATTTCTTTGAAGTCCCGAATAGATCGAATTGATATTTTTTCAAGCCCCATTTTTCACCCTAATGAAGGTGCAGTTACCCTTAAACGGGGTGACAAATGAACTTCATTCTCACGTTAAAGAATCCAGAGAGCGGGGCCACCTTCGTCGCGAAATTCGAGTCACGCGCTGAATAAACTAGAAGATATTTATCATTGTTTAAATAACTCACCCCTAACGACCATCAAAACTCATTAACTATTTTGCTTGCATCGAGAAACGTAATCCCGCAAGAAAATGTATACATGCGCTGGTTAATAATAATCGCGCGTAATTTTTAAATAATTTGGCGAACGAGAGTTATACTTTGTCCACCGAGACGGAAACTCGACTCTGTTCTCTAAAAAGTTGCCCATTAAAAATCCAAATGAAAAAACCACATTAAAGAACTCTCGCGCGGGGCACGGAGAGCCCGGCTATTTTTAAACACTTTGCAGTTTCCCTTTAAAAAGTCATTACTTTTCTGCGGAGCATAAAGTAAATTACGGTACTCTCTCCCGTCTCCCTTCCCTCTCGCGCGGTGCTCACATTATCCCATTTCCCTCCTTACTTCTTTTTTTCGCGCCCTACTCCCCTACATACGTGCTGCAAAATTCACGCTCTACCGGCGTTACACATATAATATGCGCTTGACCTTTGCGCACACGCGCGAGCTCAAAAACCATGTGTATTTAAACGACACACGTTCTGCTGAATCTCACGTGCGGGAAAATTCAGATATAACGCCCACGGTGGTGGGACGAGCCTTTATCTCTGCACCTATTCTCCCTCTGGTACTTTGCCTCCGCAGCCAGCAGCAGAAGCAGTCGCGCCGCGTTTCCTCTCTGCCCCGCTCTCTCCCTCGGTTTCCGGCTTAGTCCTCGAAAAGCCCTCCCGCGAAATATCGAACGCGCTCATCTCCTCCTTCACAAATATTCCTGTCAGAGAGATCTCGTGTCGGAGCGGGCGCGCCCGCGCAATCGCGCCTATCCATAAATAACGAATGTACAGAAGGAAGGGACATGGACAAGAGAGAGAGAGAGAGAGAGAAGCAGAGAAGAGAGATAGGAAAAATGTATAGAAGCTGGGATGGACGCGCGCAGCGGGCATACGTCACCTTCTTCTTTTGCTCGCTTTCTTTCATTTAACTGGCGCTGGGGCGCGGGCGCTATCGCACGCGTGTTTTTCCCTCCCCATCTGCCCCGGACTTTATTTCTACAGCGGCTCTTTTCTTGACACGCCTTTATTCTCGCCGCGGATTGTGCGCAATTCTTATCGTAAAACGCTACGGTCTTTCTCTGCCTGCGCGTCCCATGTCACGGAGAATCTTAGGTGCACGTGCAGGATGCATTTCTACTGATGCATTTAAGAGAGTACCTGACCCCGAAAAGGTGCCGTTGGAAAATCATTTTTGTTATAGATTGGTCAAATCTGAACGGAGGAGCAACGGTACATATTGTAATGAGGGATAGTTTATACGTTAGAAACAACATTTTTTGAACAAAAATTGTATTTGAAATTTTTTCATCTGATTTTATTTGTAAGAGCTTATTCGATACCTCAAACAATTTTATATGGAGTCACCGAGAGGAAATATCGGAAATATGTTACGCGTGCGGCATGAAGGACTGTAGTTTATGCAAATGAGTCTGTAAGGTTATAAATTATAGTAAATAATTTTGAATCCATCGAATATTTCCGAAAAATTTTTCTCGGTATTTTCTTCCCGTATTTACTGGATACTTTTTCAAACCGATAATATCCACACTAGCAAAAATACAATTTTTAACACACCCCATCATAAAGTTCGTACTTTATTCCCGCCGAAGTGGGAAAAAAGAGCTACGTTCATTCCCTACCCCCACTCTAGTCCCCAGCGCCACGCACATGTGCCCTCGCCTTCGGCTCGGGCACAAACAGTGCGTTGCGCTGGAAACGAGAGTGAGGTTAGGGAATCAATATGCAGCATTTTTTCCCTTTTCGGCGGGAAACGAGTACGAACTTTATGATAGTTGTGTTAAAAAGTCGTATATTGCACTCGTGAATACAGTGGGTTGTGCGAACCTGCGCGTTTGTCGCCCTCGCTTCGCTCAGGCGACAACTCTCGCGCAGGGAGCACACAGCCCACTTTATTCCCTTGGTGCATAATATACCATTTTTCTCGAAAAAAAATTGTTTCTAGCGCCTTACTATGCATCATTTACATATAATCATTACTCGTCCGATTAGATTCGGCAAAACTATAACAAAAATAATTTTCCAACGACACCTTTCCAGGAATCGGGAACTATCTTAACGCAGTTATCCCGTATATATAAATACGCTCGAGAAAGAAGACCCCGGCTGCGTATTTATGAGAGACAGCAGGTCTCTCGTTTGGCTTTCAGCCGCGCCCTGTATACGCGAACGGTATTTCCTTTCGCGCTGATCGCAACTGATTGTCGCGCGCGCGCTCGCTCGCTGCGGTCGGCAGGCGACGCGAGCTTTTGTGCATATCCAGGCCGCGGAGGTGTGTTTTACGCCGCGCGGTCGCGTAATGCGCGCAGGGAAAAATAGCCGCGGTGTGCCCGCCCGCGTGCATGATGCGCGGCTGCGGAGAGATAGGAAGTGCGGAACGAGGATTAAAACAATAGAATTCGGTGAGATAGGGGCGCGACCCGTGTTACCGGCGCTCGTGTACATACATTGTGTAGAGCCTGGCTTTTGCTCTTTGGTAATGGATTTACGAAAATGTTTGTAATTGAAATGGGATAGTTGACAAATAGAACTGGCCCTGATAGGGAAAAGCCTTTTTTGTAACGGTAATTAGGCATTTCATATTATATAATTTTACCGAATTATTCAACGTTAAAATTTTCGGCGATATGAATACATATAAACGTGCAAGTGGCTACGATTAAATGAATTTGCTTCAATATTGAAGAGACAATTAAATGTTATTGGCGATACATTGAGTTAAGCGAAATTTTATATTTTTGTATAAACCGATTATTTTTTCATTATAGAATATCAAACAATTTCATATATAACATTAATTCAAACGGTTTTCCAAACTCATTTTATCCTTGCATTTAATGTTTGTTAAAACCCTAGAGATGCTTCCTACACTACTCAGTTTCTAATATTATATCACGATGGCAATCCCATTACACTTTAATGAAATACTAGCCAAATGTACCTCGCTCCTAACGTCGCTGGGTACAAATTGTCATGTTTAATGTGCTTTTCATATGTTCGACAAATAGTAAATAATTACAAATTATTAAAGATATTAAACTTTATCATGTGTGTGATGTTACTAATTTTTGTTTTTATATTAAACTGTTACAAATTAAACTGTGTTACTAAAAAAAATATACAAATAGACTCAAAATGTTTTAATGAGAGTATTAAATGTATTAGTTATGAATCGAATTAATGAAATTATAGCAATGTTTGATGAATGATTGCTATTTAGGGTAATCAGTATTTAAAATCTTCTTTAATATTATTGGCAATGTTTGCATAAATTTAATTAATAAATTATTTAATTTAATATTTCTATATATTCAAGTGTGTGGCTGTAAGTGCATGTGTAGGAGTGCGTGAACGTAAGTGCGTGAACGGGAATTACTTATTGGGAAGAGGAAGGTAACCTTCTGAAGCGCTCGTAAAAAAAAGTTTGAGTTTTACAGAAGATTTACTCCAATCAATAGTATTTTATAAAACATTAATTTCACTTCATAATTTGGTTTTTCAAATGTTGTATATGTTCCGGAAAAGATGTACAGTTCATTCAGTAGAATTGAATCATTACGTGTTAATTTTATATGTTTACATTGAAATCATATTCATTTGTTGTTTACTACTACTGTAAGTAACATTTTTTATATTCTGTAAGAAAACAAAATTTTCTGAATTATTTCTATCTCTTCATTATACAGGTTTTCAAGAAACCAATCGGAAAAGAAAAATTTTTTTCTCCAATTCAAAAAGTTGAGAGATAAAAAAACCTACGAGAATTTGCAAATAACATTCTTTCCGAATTATTCATATGACAATTTAACGGGTAAAGTTGTGCTAGAAAAGATACTTACAAAAATGCCAGTTTATTTTACAGAAGTTCTCAAACTTCTCTGTAAGAATAAACTCGGATTCTTGAGAAATTTGCTACAGTTTTTGAAAATATCTATCGAAGTTTAATCAAATTTCTCGTACATAGAAGTAAAACTTTCTTTATAAAGTATATTATAAATTTTGCTACAATGATGGAAGTTTGACAACACATTTTCCTCGTGTAGAAAATATAGGAATTTAAGCACATTCAATTAAAAATTAAATAGACTGAATATACGTGTTATAAATCAAAATTACAATACCACTAGTATAGTATTACATACAAATTTGTAGTAAACAACGAATGAATATGATTTCAATGTAAACATATGAAATTAACACGCAATGATTAAATTATTTGACAAAAACTCATTTCTAAATAATTACTTTTATCATTAATGAAAATGGTGTCTTATTTCCCTATTTCTCTCTTAAACTATTTCCATTAACATCTACGAAAGTTTAAAACAAATTCTCGGCATTAAAACCAAATTAACTTCTGATACTTAATCAGCCGCGGTGTAGATCACAGGGAAAAAAGTGCGAAAAAAAAATTTTTTTGCAAAGCGTTTTAGAGCGTGGCGATCGTAATGAACACATATATCAGTGACAGGAAAAGAGGGAGTAGAGCATATTGAACGCTCTCAAGGGTCATGCTCTGTTCGATCGCCAAAGAGAAGAAATAAGCTCTGCGCTATTTAGCGCTCGGACTTTATCCGCTAGCGAACTAACGCTAAAAATACTGAGCTCATTAAAGTCTATTATTAAAAATTCTCAAACATAAAGCAAAAAGTCGCATCGGATGAAAGTATCGCCTGTACCAATTACGCACATTTTTTTATAAAACTATAAGAAGCCATACTAAAAACAACATTTTGGCGAAATATCCACTCGCGTTGTTATTTAACTTGTGAACATTCAGAAATCTACAAAATGTTAAATTTGGCGCATTCTAAATTAGTTTTATCCCGTTCTGACGTATCTCAAAAGTAATTTTTGGTCTGATAGTTTTCCTATATAATAAAATAGAGACGTAAAAAAGAATGCAAATGGCGAAGGACAAATGATTGGGCTTTTTTGAATAAGTTTTCAAAGCTTTTTATTAGTAATCTCGATGAGAGAATTTAAAAACATGTAAAGCCCTGTCGCATACTATCTTTTTATAAAAGGGTAAGTTTTTATTTATTATTTAAATTTTTATTCCTAACCTGAATTTCAACGGCCTTATAATATGCGCTATTATATTTTTCTCTACTCTAACTCTAATAAATGTGACTTCTAATTTGGCTGAATTCCTTAAAAGAACTACCACCTCTTAGTAAATAATGGCACCAATGCTACACGGCGAATCTCAAGCACGCACACGAATGTAATACAAGAGCACATGAACCGCCGTAATTCAACACTCAAAAATGCATCACTCCCAAACTAACTGCTCTTTTAACCCATTATTCAAGCACTCAGCGAAACAGCCACTTTCTCACGTAAAAACCCTCACTGTCGCCGTCGCTAATCACTCCACTTCACCCCGAAATTTCATTTCTCTCCCTCTCTCTCTCACACACACACTCTCTCCCCACCACAGTGGCGCATCCGGTCGTCACTCCCGAATTCCCACGTGAAATATTCTATTTATTAGGAGTGTCCCCGTGGCCATTGTGCGCGCACGCGCCTTGCGTAATTAACGCCTGCAGACGGGGTGAGCATCCGTATGTGTATATGTATATATATTTATATATATCTATACAAACACGCTACACGTGTGCATCGTATACACGTCAGCGGGACCGGGACGCGCAATGCATGCATTACCCCGAAACGTACTGCGCGACATAAATACACGAGTAGTAGGAGTGGGAAGAGCGCGACTCTCCCTCTCGCTCTCTCGCTCGCTCTCCCTCTCGCACGGACCAAATGATAATGTGGCCGGGGCTCGATGCGCGATTCGAACATTATCACCCGGCGGCGATTTACGGGTGCTGCTGCTGCTGCTGCCGCCGGCGGTGGCACCTATTTGCGGCTTACGCGCCTCGTAAAGGTCGTCGAATCGCAAGCTCGTATATATATACATGTACGACTGCGAGATGGGTCGCAGTGGTTCGACGTAACTCTCACTCTGTCTTTCTCTCTGTTCTGCTCTTCTCTCTCTATAACTCTCGGTGTGATTGTACGAAAAAGCGACCGATTGGCGCTGAGCAGAGAGGAAGGGAGCGGCGAAACGATCCTAGATTTAAGCTTCCGCCGCGGGCTGCTGCTGGCCAATCACCGCGATGGCTCTTACTTTGCGTGTGCGAAGCACTTTGCGGCCGCACGTGCTATTTGATGGGACATTTTGCTCGACCGTAGAAGAAATGTGAAAGATTTGATAATGATGTTTGTAGAAGAAATTATACTAAGCAGTTTTTTTTGAGGAAGCAGTAGTCGATATTTTTATTAATTGAAAATCATATAAATCTTTTATCTCTATTTTAATCTCTCTTAAAAGCATGATGACGGAAATATGAAGCCGAAATAAAACCTTTGCGATTGGTCAAGTCCGTTTAAATGGAACCCGTGATTGGTCTACAGTAACGTTAGCTATTAGCTTAAGGTCTCAACTGATTCGTCCAAATAAAACCCATACAATTTGAAATTATGAAATATTTAAACTAAAGATATAAGTTATAAATTGTATTAATGACTTAAAGTTTAACATTGTATAACAAAAAAGTATTATTATTTTATCTGTAGTTAATAATGAAGGACTATGAAAACTGTTCTGAATACGGTTAAATTTCTAACCTCGAAATTTTTGTATTTTAGGAATAAACTAAAATAAATATATTATAAATACAATCCAAGTTTTAATAGAAAATATTGGATAAATTTGTGTAAGTTAAAAAATAAATTTTAAATTCATAATATTTTAATATTAATTATATAAGAGAAGATGAAGCGAAGAGCGCGCGCAGCGCGCTTGAACTGGCTAGTAGTACTATTAAAAAACTTAAATAATTCAACTATATAGAACATTACGATGTTGAACAAAAAATTTCAATCCTTATCTGAGAATTTATTATATAATGTGTTGTTAAATTTTAATGGGAAGCTCTGTAGAGTCGCAGAGTGAATAGAAGAATATGACTTATAAGTCCGCAGAAATTTCGCCGTTAAATCAACAGAACTTTCCTTTGTGCCGAACTTCATCGAATTTTACGCTTCGCGATCACAGCACTTCATACCATGCTATCGGCAATTTCCCGAGTTTTTATTTGTCTAACTAATTGTTCAAATTACTGGAATATGGCATTCTAAAAAAATCATGGGCTCAGAAACTCGCAGGAAATTTATTAATAAAATGGCTATGTTTAACGAGACACGTTCAACGGCATTTTTCCGTACATTTATGGCGAAACGCATTTACCGCATGAGCCGCGCGAACGTGTCAGCAAATGCCGTATCCGTATCCCATTTTTACGTGTACCGGACGCCGGCGGAGCGCCACTTTGTAGCTCTGTATCTTCCTCCCACCCCGTTATCCCCTTTCCGCGTCTAATTCGCTCGATTTCTTTCGTCCCCAGCGTCGCGCGGTGCGACTCGCTCTTTCCCCCGTTTCTCCCCTGCCCCCCTCCACCCGCGCTCGCCGTCGTCCTGGACGTCGACGGTGGTGGCGGGCTGTTTTTCTCCGCTTTATTTCCGTCCGTTCTCCTATCTCGACTCAGCGGTCGATTCTTTTTTCGCGATTCGAAGCGCTCGTAAAGACCGATACTGCCCCGCGCGCGCGTAAAGAGTTTATGCGAATGCCATGTCGATGAGCTCGTAAGTTCGTCACGAGTAATTAAAGGCGATTTTCCTCGGCAGGAGGGCACCGCTCACGTCTTAGGTAAATGCACCGGAAAAATTTGATAAGGGGTCGAGCGACTATACTGCCGTCGAGGTCAAAATGATCTTGACGAGCGGAATCGAGCGAGCGTAAATTTATCTGTGTTTAGTGGACTCTTGCGCGCGTTATACGACTTCGGTTTGCGATTATTGTGAAAATAGGATAGTACGCGAGTGTGGGGTTTTATCGAGTCATCAATTTTTATGGTGATGACAGATATTAATGGCATATTTTTGTATTCGTAAAATAATAGCCTCAACAACGCCGTATTTCAAATGTTATAAATTTCACAATTAAAATTATTGTATGATTGAGAAAATCATTTATAAAATACGTAACAAAATCCTCAAAAGTCTACTATTTTAATGTCAAAAATATTTTTTTTCAAGTAGGTTAAGATGCAGTACAAAGAAGACTATCTAGAAGCTTTTTGGCCCATTTTGGTAATTTTATCGTGTTATTCCAATTGATCCAAAATACTTAGCGCATTTCTATTATCGCCAAAATGTGCAACTACATGTTTGTGCTAAAGGCTTCATTTTACGCTCGGAAAAAATGATACATAAAAATCATAATTTACAAAATATTGTATGTAATATACGTGAATAACACACAAAATTTTGGAAATTAAATATCTTATATTTGCATGGTAATTTTTTGTGACAGCGACTAACAGCATAGTAATTAAATAGGCTTTTTCTTTGTGTTAATACGACCAATTTAAGCTTTTCTAATAGGTGTCAGAAACTCAAATGTTGAAGTCACACCCTGGAGACTTACTCATATATGCATGGTAAGAAATAATGTGATTGAGACAGCAAAATCTAGTTTGCTAAATTAGTTTAGCAGTTATTAAGTTTTGTTTTTTCAAAGGCTCTCATAGTAAATGTAGCGATTTGATAATCGCTGCATTAATACGATTAAATTTCTATCTTTAAATTCGTTCGTATAGCGAAATAAATCGCTGTTACAACTTAAATTTGTCGTTAAAATAGCGATTTTATATTGTTATTCGATTATGTTTCTCGCAGCAAAAAAGCGTGCTGTTTCAGTTATATTTGTTGCTATGCTGGCATCTTCACATATTTACATTAACGACGTATCATTGCAACTCGTCGCCTGGGAGGTATAGAAGGTTACAATTCGGCTCGGCGTGTAAGAAGATTACAACTCGGTTCGGCGCATAAGAAGGTTACAACTCGGCTCGGCGCGTAAGAAGGTTATTAACTCGGCTCGACGTGTAAGAATTCTTACGCTCAGAGCCGAGTTGTAACCTTCTACCTCCCAGGCGTCAAACTAATGCCTATCTTTGTGCGGGTGACTTTTATCATACGTGTGGAAGACGTAAGTAATTTATTAATGAACTGGAAAATTCCTGAAGATGCCCTGGTAGAAAATAATCCAACCAAAATGGCTTATCAACTAACTGTTGGTCAATTTTTTGGGCCAACGAATAACAAAAGTATTCACTAACGGTTAGACAATAGTTGGTGAACTATCGATAATTACAAGCATCGAATGCGTGGTCTAAATTCTTGGAGTGGCCGATGATGAAGTCTAGGTGGTGCGCTCCGTAGTTTTTTGAGTTTAGATCTCAGGGCGAATCTAATACGTGGTCAAGGTCTTCGAGGTAGCCGATGACGATGTTTAGGTGGTGAGCTCTGTAGTTTTTATTTCTAGGTGTTGGAACGCATTGAAAACATGGTGGACAAAGAAAACTACGGAGCGCATCACCTAGACACCCGCATGCAGCCGCGACGCGGGTGCTATCATCCAATTGCACTACAATACATTAAATTGAGATTGGGTTGATATATTCTTACAGGATATTATTAATTTACTGATTTTTGTAGATTTCAACAAAGACTGGACCCCTTAACTTTTGTGATCCTCTGCAGTGCAGTTGTGTTTAGTAGTACTGACCAGTCATTTTTCGCACTTCAAACTACAACTACTATTTTACTGTAGTGAAGAAATTTCATTATAATTTTTGATAAAATAATTTATAAACTCTATCAATTCGAACTTATCATTGCGATTCATCGCCAAATATTCTTTATTGATTCTCATTTTTCCACTGTACACCAAACACAAACGATCAGTCCATCAAACTTTTTCAATCATACGCTCCAATTTTTCACGTCGCGCAGTGCACTCAAGACCAACCGGTAAATAACAATAGCAGCAGCTCGTTCGCTGCGCGCGCATTACCTGATATGTAATAATTTGAACAGCAGCGCTTGGATGGACAGCAAAACAACTCGCCAAATAAAAAGCGATACGATCGCGAGCATTCGTGTGCCGCGTACGTCGAGAGAGAGAGAGAGAGAGAGAGAGAGAGAGAGAGAGAGAGAGAGAGAGAGAGAGAGAGAGAGAGAGAGAGAGAGAGAGAGAGAGAGAGAGAGAGAGAGAGAGAGAGAGAGAGAGAGAGAGAGAGAGAGAGAGGCTGGAAAATTTCATTTTCCGCGGTGGACCGCGAACCTCGTGCGGATTAATCAAGTTCAATCTGCCGCGTGATTTTTAGCCTTCTGTGCGCGCGTGCAATACCTCTCCCCTTACCCCCTTGCCATCCCCCGGCTATATATAATCTGTATCGCGCTGCAACGGGCCTCGCGCAATAATTAGCTATGTGTGTATCGCATTAGCGAACAATGAATTTAAATTTGCGCTTCGTTAATTTGTGCGCGCGCGGCTGCATGCGGGTGTCGTTTATAGGGTGGCCGCGACCCGTGAATAAACGGATAAGCCGGATTGCCGTCCCCGCGCAAAGTTTAACGAACGCGCACTCGCGGCAGCTCTGTCGCAATATTTTCGAAGCTCTGGTGCACGGGTTCATTGAATTTTGATACCACGCTCGAGGGGTCAGGGGGGGGGGGGGGGGGGGGGCAAGAAAAATGCAGGTGTTGATCGTGACAGTAACGATGTGGTGGCGGTTATGATGATACGTGAGAGGAGCGGGGATCGTTGAACGATGGCTAAGTAAATCGATAAAGTGAGATTTTTATTCATTTTACTTTACAAATGTAAATGAGGGAATCGACCTTTACGTGATATTTATCGTATAATAGAGCAGTGATACATCGGCTTCTGTAATTAAGCACCAAAATAACTCTAAATGCACTTTTAAATGAACCAATCGTAACTATTTGTGGAACAGTATTCCACAATTACTCTAAATATTAAATATTGGTATGTGTACTAATTTCGAAAAAATCAGTAGGGAAAAGTGTTGTAGCACAGAACGGGGTTTAGTTTAATGCCTCATAACTTTTAGCGGAGATCTTTGACCGTCCGGCGCATATTTTCGAAAAGCGTCGCGCCCTACGTCGCCACCAGGAGTAATTAGGATTATTTCAGATGCGCGAAGAGAAAAGGGTATTTTCGGGATTTCCCATGAGGAGTGACGCAACTGCTGATCGCAGTTTAAGCAGCAAATCGGCTTCTGTACCCAAATATGACGACAAAAGTAACAATAAAGGGCAAAGTATAATCGAAAATAACGATAATAATATTAGAATAGATTCTGAAAAATCACAAATTTAATCCAATAAAAAAGACAATACTGATAATGAAGTCGCTGCCTTGCAAATAAGGTTGCTTAATGCCCACTTGGTAATGACGTCTTCGATAAAGATAAATTCGATTTTCCAATTTCTTTTTTTTTTTTTTTTTTGTTCCGTGTATCGGGTTACGACCGCGTTGCGGTTATGTACGCTTACTCTCGATATGTCGATCCTTTTGAAACTACCTACTCAATACTGAAGAACTCCTCCACGCAGTGGTTGGAACTTGTAGATTGGTCTATAATTGACGTATGTCCAATTCCACACTGCAACAGAAGGACGACTCCTTCGTCAATGAAACAGCCACGTCAGATTTCCAATATAAATGAGTGCCAAAAAGCAAACTCCAAAAATGACACTCCTCATGACTGGTTTAGATGGAATGCTCCTCTCCAGAGGTCCACCTCCGCAGCAAACAGCCTCTTGCCAAAAAAGCGACTGGCATTTGACTCTTCGCTGTCGATAGAGCGGACACCTGCACTCAAAAACTAATAGAGAAGGAATACAGAGGAAGGAGAATAAGGAACAGTTATATTCGTATATTGCTCAAAATAATGAAATCAGTAATAAATGGAATAATTTTAATAAAATTAAACGAAGTTTGAACCAAGTCAGAGCCAGGGGTTACACCCAACTTAAGACAATTTTCTATGAGGAAAGGTTTGTGTAGAGCAAAGACAGGGCACTCCCATATGATGTGCTCAACAGAATGTAAACCCTCCCCACAATTGCAGTCCTCTTCAACTTCAAAACCTTTAGAATATAAATGAGCCCTGGCCCGGCTGTGTCCACTGCGGAGTCTATTAGTTAGGCAAATCTGTCTTCTGCTGAGGCCCACACACCGAGAAAACCACGGTCTTGTCGAAAACTCTACAATATTAGACACGTACCTCCTCCCCTTGCTGGCACCGCTATAGGAACAGACAAGCCCGCACATGTCAGCGCACAGTTTCTTGTAAAAGCTTGGGATCAAATCCTTAGTAATCAAAAGCGGGAAAGTAATCAAAACCCTATTGAACTTACACGCCGATTTGGCCGCACGATCAGCAACCTCATTTCCCTCAATATTGAAATGACCTGGAAACCAGAAAATCCGAATATTTCTACCTTCACTTAAAGCCTTAAATAAAGCCATCCTTATATGAAAAACAACCGCAGACATCTTAGAATTTAAACCATTAGATTTAATCAAAGAAGCGCCAGCCAATGAATCAAGAAAATCGATTCTCCAATACACAATAAAAAAAGCGATTTATTCAGCGATTTTATTCTCCAATACAAAATAAAATCGCTGAATTATAGTGACAAATCTTAAAATCTGGTTTTTCCAAAGAAGCTAAACAAGCTTCATTAAAAAAGTATTTAGTTTCAGAAAATTGTAAAATCATTAAATCTCTTAGAATCCTCAAGTAAAAACCGCTGTATCATCAATTGCTTTGCGTAAAGATTTCTTTCAGGTTACATCACAAAATCAACTGGGTGTAGCAATAAGTGTACTGGAAAAAATGTTAACAAAAATGCTTGTACATAAGTCTACATAAGAAATTCTAGATATTTGTCGAGCATATTCGATCTAATAAGTAATGTTGGGAAATTTTGAACCGACCTACATCACAGAATCTCTATAACTTAATGATGTTTTGATCAGTTGAGGAGGACTCTTCAATAGATAATTTCCTTTATGGTGACACATTTTCAGAAAAATTAAAAACTACAAAAGACATTGAAAGGTCAGGGAAATCCACTAAAAAACGCAATCGAAAAAACCTCACGATGCCCTTAAACCAACTACATCTCATTTGCCTAATATAAGGGCAAATCTACCTAAACTCGAGGCGCCCTCCTTATAAGAAGGGTTACTCACGACAGGAAGGGCCGATACGACATCACAGCTCGTCGAAGCCATCAAAAGGATAGAGATTTGTAAACAAATATCTCACACGCTGAGGTACACCTGTAAAAGAAAACAATAACGTATACGAATCAATAATATCAGCGCTTTTTGATGAGATATTACGTAAACATTGCTCCGATACGCGACTCTCAAGCATTTCCTATGTAGAAAAATGTAATTGTGGATTGCTTGAGAAAGACGCTTGAACTAATAAACTCTTTAAATTGATTTTTTTGGAAAATATCAGCGTTTTCGTCTCTCGTGCTGGTATCAGCTCGTGCTGAGTCCATGGTATACGTAATAGATTTCAACACCATAGATCACGTCAGGCGAGAGAAAAACAAAGTAATAAAAAGGATAAGGGTTGCTCTATAATGGGCGATCGCCGAAAATAATCATCTTTTGGCTACCCGATAAATTAGTTAAATAGTCAGAGAATATTCGTCTAGCCACTCAGTGTTCCTTCATTGTTAGACCGCTACATCGTCGCGCCAGCTGCCTTTGCGAGTGTAGAACCTAGTCTGGTTTTAGTTTCCGTCATACTATAATATATTATTAGGCTCAGTCCTTACTCGACAGACCGCTGTATCGGCACATCTGGTGCCTTCGCGAGCGAGGAAACTAGACCGGAATCAACTCCGAACAGAGCTTGCTGTGTCACTAGTATCCTGGAAGGCATCGACGATGCCCAGCAACCATCCCGAGACATCATAGAGGCCTACTGGACCAACGTCTTTACCCAGCCGGCAACAAACACTAAACCCCAATGTGTTCAACGGCCTCTCATTGAGGATGTCTGGCAGCCAAACACCCGAGAACATCAGGACAGCTAGGTCATTCCTGGCCGTGTCCTCTGGCCCTGATGGCCTCACGGCCCGCCATCTTAGAGCCATACCACCGGGCGTTCTCACAAGGATATGCAACCTTATCCTCTAGTGTGGAAAGCTACCTGAACATCTCGCAGAAGGCAGGCGCTCACGCCCTCTAACCGGTCAACTGAGCCCCCTCCTTCAATGCCTTACCAAAGCGTCACTCAAACCATAGCAGTGTATCTACTAGCTTCATTGACAGAAACAACGAATTAGCTCGGTGGGTAGCGAGCAAGTCTAGTAATCCGAAGATTTCTAGTTCGAATTCACCCAAGAATTTTTTTTTTAGAAAGTTAAATCTTAAGATATTGGCGATACATTGGAAATAGCACCCAAGGCAAATAGCGCCAATAACGTTGCAATTGTTGTACATCTATATTGCCAATACATCAGCGATATTAATTTCCAATACAGTAGCAATGTTGTTGCAATAATTTCAATTTTTACGCGGGATAGTTCACAGCGTCTTTAACACAAGCACCGAAGTGAAGAACTGGAGCCCTTCGTAGACTACCCTACCCCCAAGTGCTGCCTGCTTGTCAGGTATAATCTTTATCAGATAGAATGTATAAATTATGTAGGATATATATGTTGATGTAAATAATTATAAAAGAATAACTATGTAATTTGTATAACTAACGATGAACATTTTTTAATGTATAAAAGTCATATACATTAGCATATACACGTAAATCGTAATTTCCGCATTTGGCGGAAAAGTGTTAATCGCGAGACGGAATTAAAGGTATTATTACGCACCAAAGCGTCGCCAAAATTTAAAGTTGTAATTGTAAAAGCCGATAACAACGGAGCGGCCACGAGCGCCACTTTATCAACAGAGGATACGCTAATATTATAATAAACGAATATATATATATATATATATATATATATATATATATATATATATATATATATATATATATATATATATATATATAACCAAAACTGTATATAAGCATTATTTCCGGAACCCGCCTGCTATTCCCGGGAATTACCGAAAAAGAAAAAGGTATATAAGCGTTATTCCCGGGAAGCGTCTAGAGTCAATAACCCCAGGATCCATTATTTCTTTAATCACTTGCCATAGAGAACTCTGAAAAAATAAACTATAGGACCCTGTAGATTACCGGAAATAACATATATACGTCTTTATATGTGTGTGTGTGGGTGGGTGGGTGTGGGGGGGGGGGGGGGACTTCATGTCAACTGTTGAAGGCCAAAATTTAAAAATTGCTAAACATTTTTTACTCGGTCCAAATTAGTCCCAAAATACAAATATGCAATTTTAGAGAAAAATATGCAATCTTTCTAAAGTTAGAATTAATTGAAAATTTGAACATTTTTATTTTTTTCATAATTCTTGAATTTTCATGATTTTTTAACTCAAAAACTCGAAACTTTTTGAATAGCACATTAAATGAGAAAAAGATTGTATATTCTTAGTAGAATTACATAGAATTTTTACAAATTGATGAAACAAATTTTTATCTTTGATAGTTGAATTATCCTTCACTTTATGTAAAAGGCGAACTCGACAAAACATATTTTTTGTAGCAAAGTCTATAAAGTATTTTTAATCTATTATCTTTAAGAGAAGATTTTGCTTTTGATGGTTGAAAGTCACATAAAAAAGCTATGGACTTTTTAAAGAGTGAAAAAAGTAAAAAAACACATTTTTTGGTTTTTGGCGCATCTAATACGATTATAGTCATATTACAGCTAATGTTATTTCACAAAATTTTATAGGTTAAACTGTTGCTTTTTCTAGAAAATATCTACTATGCAATTGAATTCCATCCCAGAAAGTATTGCATTGAAATGAAGTTATGACATATATCATATTCGATATATGTTAAAAACTATTACCTCTGTAAAATACTTTTGCTCATGCTACTTGTATGCCCATCGTCATTTATTCAACATTATTTACAGTATAATAATAACTACTAAAAAATAGTAAACACAACACTTGCCCAAAGTAGGTGTGTCGTAAGTGGCCACTTTTTTATTTGGAAAGTGGGACCGACGGAAATATGGGGAGTGTTTGTAAACATGGGCGGCGGCCAGCAAAAAGAGGGAAATATGGCCATATTTCCCTCTTTTTGCGGGAAATATGGAATATTTCCCTCTTTTGCGGGAAATATCGTCATATTTCCCGCAAACGTTAAATTTGTTGAAAGAGGGAAACAAATCTAACTTTTGTCCCGCTTTTCAGGGAAAAAAATGGCCATATTTGTTGAGATGGGAATAAAATAGGTTTTATTGAGTTCGCCTTTTATATAAAGTGAATGATTGTTATTTAACTATCAAAGACAAAAATTTGTTTGATCAATTTATAAAAATTCTATGTAATTCTACTCATAATATACAAACTTTTTCCCATTTGATGTGTTATACAAAAAGTTTCAAATTTTTGAGTTAAAAATCTTAAACATTTAAGATTTATGAAAAAACAAAAATTTTTTAATTTTCAATTCATTCTAACTTAAGAATGATTGCATATTTTGCTCTAAAATTGCATATTTGTGGTTTGGGGCTAATTTAAAACGAGTAAAAAAATTGAGTGCAATTTTAAAATGTTGGTCTTCAACAGTTGACATAAAGTTACCTATATATATACACTATTTTGTATTCTCTTTCCTTTTGACTACCCAGGCTCTTCGAAAGCAGCTAGTTAAGGCACTGCTCTTCCTTCATCTTGATTACTGTTCCGTAGTGCTACTAGACGCGTCTCAAGAGCTGAGATGCCGATTGCAGGTGATACAGAATTCCGGATTGCGTTGTGTAGTGGGGCTGAGGAGGGATGATCACGTCTCTCCTCACAGGTCATCTTTGGGATGGCTACGCACTGATACTAGGAGACATTATTTCATGGCTGTACTTATGTACAGAATCGTGCGTATGCATATTCTAGGCTGTCTAGTGGGTCTCTTCACTAGACATGTGCCCAGGGAGTGTGTGAGAGGAGATGCAAAAGAACTTGAGCTCCCTCTCGTGCGCAAAGAGTATGGCATTAAATCATTACAGGTTCAGGGAGCGCGTGAATGAAACTCCCTTTCTGCTTAGAATCAGCATTTACCGTCTCTCAGCAGGTTCAAATTGGCAGTAAAAAGGTACCTCTCTGAGCTCGACTAAATCGCTTTATTTGTTGTTGTATTTTATTCTGTCTCTTATATGCGATTTTAATCTTATCAATAAATGAGCGAATGTATCGGAGTCTTGTGAGCGAATGCGGCCTATTTTATTTTTATTTTTATTTTATTTTTATTTTTACTTGTGTTTTTATTTTACCTTTATAGGTAGTATTTACTATTTTGACTGATAGATTGTAGCCTGACATTTTTATATTATTCGTATTTTCTGTATCTGTGATACTACTATATTGGAATTGACTTACTGTGATTTATAGTATTTAATAGTTTTAGGTCTTGACTGTGATATCACATGTGCAATATTTTGAGTCACCCTTTATGTATTTTCTCTGTAATTTTTTGTATATTTCCTGTTTTTGTACTTTTTTTACGAATATTTATCTATCTATCTATCTATTTATCTATCTATCCTTTTCTCTTTCCTTCCTAGGGGAAAGCAAAAGTCTAAGATCCTACGCGCACCTTGTCACTCGGTAATTCCCCCAGCTTCACTGGGGCGGCGTCATCCTGACAGGTGAAAGTATCAGAATAACTCAATTCTGAATTAAAAATAAAATTTCATCTAATAATTCAATCCGGGAAGATAAGAATATTTTATTCTTGCTTAAAAATTACAAACTTATTTAGAACAAAGAAAATGCATAAATAACACAAATCAAACTATTTGTTCTCTGTGGACGTCACACTTGCCTTGGGAAGATCAATCAATTCACCATTAACATTAATTCACGATGGATAAATTCATCATAATAGCACTCCTCGTTTATTATTCAATACAGATAATAAAAAATGTTCTAAAGATTTTTCAAAGTCATTTAATGAAGAAACTAATTACAATTCAGCAGGTTATCCAATCTATCGAAGAAGAAACAATGAAAAAATAATTAATTTTAAAACCTTCATCAACAATAACAAATTTGCAGATAATAGATTATTTTTAAAGTTTAATTGTGATATTAATGTTGAAGTCAACTGTAAACTGGCGAAGTCAACTGGTGAAGCTCTACTGCGAAATATGTTAAATATCAACAAAATAGAAACGGCACACATATCCATCCATATCCACCAATATTTATCCACATCTATCTATATATGCCTACAAATCCATCAATATCCATTAATATCCATTCATATCCAGGCATATCTATCCATACCCATGCATATCCATGCATATCCACCCATGTCCATTTTAATATATTAAAGGATTTTTTTTTATTTTTTCTAAATTGCCTAAGAATAAACTGAAATTTCGTGCTTGGTAACTGTGTACAAGGGTAACTTATTGTTATTGCATTACTCAACGATTCTTAAAGTCCTTAATTTACTGAATAATGAACATAATTCTTATTTGTATGAAGTAATTCTTATTTGTTAAATAAATGAGCATTCTTACCCTGGTAGAAATGCTAACCAACGGTTGGCGAACAGTTTCGTCAATTTTTAAATTAAAAACGTCACATGATTATGTTGCTATTGTCGAAGAAGAATAACTATTAATACATGCGTGGAAATATAATATTGTACCAACGAAGTTGGTCTATTTTCTACCAGGGTAACAAGCTTTATATAATCCAATGATTTACATTGCATACGGCTTACTTACATTGAATTTCCAATAAATCATAAAAAAAAACGATTTCGTTGTACCTCGCTATAAATCTTACAGGCCACAAATCACGATAAATGATAACAACTGAAATTGCAGATCACCGGAACAAGAAAATATAAATAAAGGAGAACGTACCAAGGAAAAAGAAGAACCGCATTTATAAATGTAAGAGGCACCACAACGAGCTATCTCATCGCTTGGAAAAATTTACCGATAACGTCTCCTACACTAAATAAAATATCACGTGGAAGAAGCCGCAGAGAGAGAGGGAGAGAGAGAGCAAGAGCAAGAGCGAGAGAGAGTGAAAGCAAGAGAGAGGAAGGGAGAGTGAGAGAGAATCTGTCTGTCGTCGTGATTTTTTTTTCAGGGAAGTGAAAGGTTGGGAGTGAGAGAGAGAGAGAGAGAGAGAGAGAGAGAGAGAGAATTCCCCTAAGCGCCAACACTGCATTATTGCGGCTTCATGCGCGCGCGTCGAGATATGAGAATTCCAGGTGGAAAAATGAGACTTCGAGCAAGCGAGCAATCGCGTGCCAGAGAGAGAGAGAGAGAGAGAGAGAGAGGGAGAGAGAGCAATAGAGAGAGAGAGACCGACCAGAGTAAAGGTGCGCTGAGTCACGAGGCGAAGGTACGTCAGCAATGGAAGATGATGGAAGAAGCGAGAGGGTCGAAGCGAGGAGAAGAAGCGAAATCAGAGAAAGGTCGAGAGTGAGAAAGTGAAAGGAAGGGTGAGGCGGGCGTGAGAGAAGGAAGCGAAATGGGGCAACGCGCAGAACAAAATGAAGGGTGTATATGAAGTGCCGGGAAAGTGCACAGCGCGTGAGCGGGAAGGTGGAGCAAGGCGATACGCTAAGAGAAATGTGTTTCCCGGAGGACGTGTTTTACCGAGGAGGGTGATGGCATGTGCACGAGAGCTAAGATCAAATCTACGATGACTGGGAGTATTTCGATTGATTAAAATTTTCCGGTCCATTTTTCGAATTTCCTCGGAATTTTAGCTTACCTCGAAATTCGTGTCCGCTATTTTATTCAGAGATATTTGCGACGAGAGAAATGTATATCAAGCCCCCGCAAAGTACAGGATGGAACTTTATATGGATATGCATTTTTGTTATCAAAGATGAAGAGTAATTGATAACGTTGGATTACGTTCAGGTATGAATGAAATACGTTACAAGTATGTCTAAAGGGTCAAAATTTACTTGCAGTATGTGTATATATTAACAATTCTATGCAAACAGGCCACTGAATAATAAATGTATGTAAAATAACTAAAAAGTATGAAAAGTTTAAGAAAATGTTTTAATTGTTTGTATTTCAATAAAAAAAAACCGCTGCCAATTTATTGGCACGTAGCATCCTTCAAATTAATTTATCGCTTCTATATGTCTACTATACAGTTAAAATATAAAATATTTTGACTCATTTTACATGTTTTTACATTTAATATAATTTTTTAATTTAATAGTTTATATAATAGAATAAAAAAATTAAGTTTGAGGAAGCTAAGTGCCAATGAATTGGTAGCGGTTTTTAATTAGCGCGATTATTATTTATACATTTTTTTTGTTTCAGGAGGAGACAACAATAAACCGAGCGTACAACAAATGGAAATTTTGATTGACTTCATGAAGCGACACAAAGGTCTAGTACAAGAAATTTCAGACAATGAACAAGAGTTATGGGAGGTACTTCTGGTACTGCTTAAAAGCGCCGAAGGTGCTAAAAAAAGGGAAAACAATGAAGAAGGTTAAAATTTTTGTTTTTATTTTTTTTTTATTATTTATGTATTTACAGTTTTAACATAACTATGTAATATAAAGTTTTTATAGTAATTTTTGTAATACTAGTTACAGTAATAACAATATAATGGTTGTGTTTTTTCAGACTTGGACCGACCTAGTGGCGTCAGCCAGACAGAGTATGTCGTCAATGTTAAGTGGATTACTCAATACCCCTGTATGCAAGAACCACATGCATATCTCAAAATTACAACAAATGTTACAACAAATTAATAATTTAAATAAGCTCCATTTTAATTCTCCGCATAATATAATACGTAATTAACAATAAATACAATACATTATTTTTTATAAATTATCTCTCTTCCTCATCGGAAAAATATCTTCTTTCGCCATTGACGCGGCATATGAAGGGCGCTAAGAAATATAAATGCCTGATAAACCACTGTTATATGAAGTTTAGATTTTGTCTTCGAACTTCATATGTCACAAGTAGCCGTGTTACATTGACGCATTTGACTCTTAATCGTATCCATTGTGTTTTCAAATACGCAACAAAATGCAAAGGTTAAATAAATCAATATTTAATTTGTGTAAAATTCAGTTGATGAATTTTTAACAGTTTAGAAAAACAAGCCAATAATTATAAAATAATGCTCACTGTATCTCCTTTGGCCATACACACGAAAAATGTAAATTTGGACTTCCCGATATACGTTAGCTCTAACTTGCCGGCATCTGTATAATCTGTGCATCGGATTTTACATGAGTTCTGATCTCTTGCGCACAAACCTCACGATCGTAAGCTCTTCGGTTTGTAACTCAAAGGGATCCATTGTAAAATTATTTTTCTATTTTAACTTTTTATTTTATTTAATTAGGTAATGATTTGTAAGTAATTTGAACCTGAGAAAAATCAAATCTTAATTATTTGGTTACCCTAGAAACGCTATGATATAGCGCACTGGTAGCAATAAGGTGATCGGCGTAGTAAACATGGCTTTCCAACCTACAAAGGAAAATTTATGGGCACTTCGAAATCTTTTACAAGCTAACGTTCCGATCCCGTAAATATGCAATCAATTAAATGTGTCCTATCAAACGGTTTATCGTTGGAGGACGCATTAGAAACGCAGATCCTCAAGCAAATTTAATTACGGATTTGCGCGAAAATAATGCAGGTACCAAAAAGTTACGTCAAGAACAAATTTTAGAAATTCAAAGAGAAATGAGGCGTGATCCATTTCAAGCTGCTTCAAAACTTTCAGGAAGGCTAGAATTAAATGTATGTTCAAATACGATGCGTAAAGTTTTAAAAGAAGAATGCAATATCAATTACCATAAAGCGGCAGAAAAAACAGAACTCAGAATCGAGATAGAGTTGCCCGGATGGCTTTCGCAAATACACATCTTAATTTGAATGCAGAAAATTGGAGACGAACCATCTTTATGGATGAAAAAAGCTTCTCTATACTCATAAGGATGGCAGAATAGGTGTTTGGCGACCAATTGGTACCAGGTAAATAGGTGCAAAGAAAGAGATTCGAACCTTATTTCGTAATACTTCTATATTATTCATTTATTAAAATATTTTTCTTAACTATAAACTTCTTTTCACTATAAATGCAAAAAAAATAATTTTTTATAATTGGAAATCATTAATAACTAAGTGATAAAAATAGTTATACACAAAATCGTAAGCGTTTTTGGAACAGATGATAAATTCGTTTTAAATTCTCTTTGTAGTACTATATTTTCAATTATATAATATAATTTTCAATATTTTCAGTTATTTCAATTATTAAATATAATGAAGAATTCATTTTTCCAACACAATATAGTGGATGAATTACAGCAGCTTTTTGGGGTTGGATGTCAGGAGACGGTGTCAGAAAAATAATCGAAGTCGGCAGACACTTCACTGCTGCAAGATACCTTGAAATACTAGAGCAACATTTTCTACCAGCAGTAACAAGTAACAAGTAATAAGTATATCTAGATCATTTCATTTGAAGACTGTAATTGAAGTCTGTTGGTATTTAGGCATTTTGCAGGCGGAGAAATAAGAACAAAAGGTGTAATTACTAATATGTTATTGTATTTATTATTGCTCTTCTATACAAACTGTTAATGTAATACAATCTTTCTTCTCTTATATGCGTGACTTCTCTCAAGGGTTGACATTACCCGACTGACTGACACGCTCGCTCGTGCTCGCATGGATACTAGTAGAGGGGAGGGGGAAATGCCGCTAAACAGAAGAACTTTCCGAGCTCGTATATATACATATATCCAACAAAGTCAAAAAGGATAATTATTTCGATTTGTGAGCGGGGAAGATACGGCATAAGTCAAATATGATAGATGACAGTTTCATAATAGTAGATTATAGCTAACATTTTTGGTGAAATGTTGTTTCATTTGCTTTTCTTCTATTTCTTTTTTAAATTTAAATATGACGGATCATAATTAAATTATTCTAGGGTAAGTGTGCCAGTTACTGTGCCCCTTAAGGCGATGTCGGTAGTATTTAATCAATTACTATTTTTTTTTCAATTTTTAATCATCTTAAGACCTTTATATGATAATTATGTATTCTGCGAGCAGAATAAGCACCTTTTTAATACAATATTATGTAAGGAATATTAAATAATTAATAAAATAACAGCATAAGCCTTTGCATCAGTTACTGTATCATTAATTTAGTTACTGTGTGTCAGTTAGTGTACATTGTTTTAATTACTGTGTGTCATTTAATGTACATTGTTTTAATTACTGTGTATCAGTTAGTGTACATTGTTTTAATTACTGTGTGTCACTTAGTGTACAGTGTTTTAATTACTGTGCCTTAGATTCTGAACACTGTATTTAATCCTGTGTCTTTTTTTCTCACTCATCTGCATCTGCATAAACTATATAAAATATATTTAAACATGAAATTTGTTTTTTTTTTTTATTATATTTAGTAGACTCCCTGCTGGAAATCATCCATTTCTCTCCCATTGCTATGATTTACTACGTATAGAAGTACGTACTTATTATAGAAGAAAATAAAATAAAGATGGGAATAAAATATATTACTTTTAAATATATTAAAAACTGTGTTATTTGCTCTGTGGGTAAGCAACGAACGCCGAAGTTGACTTGCACAGGCGACGAAGCATGAGAAAGTATGGTTAGCGTAGCCTACCGCGAGGGGGCACAGTAACTAAATACATTCATGAAAACTTGTCCAGTTACTGTGCACAGTAATAGAAACATGCCGAAAATTCGTTTTAGTTACTGGATTATATTAAATTAAACAATAATATTAATCAAAACTACTTTTTTATTGTTCTTTTGTCAACTAGATGGGTTTTATAAACATTAAGTGTATTTTTTTATTATGAAAAATGTTATTTTTATAATTTTTCAATCACTTTTGTATAGGCATATTCTTAAGCGTTTCGATAAGAAAATAATAGAAATCGCGATGAGAAATTTAATAAATTATTTGAAATATATTATAAGAATAATTAAGTCATACTGTAGGTTTAACAATAAAGAGCATGAATTGAACTGTATATAAAAATTTAGATATTTATGATTAAATATGATTATACTCTACTATAAATGAAAATGATTTAAGGGCACAGTAACTGAAGCGGGCACAGTAACTGGCACACTTACCCTAGTCGAAATTTAAAATATAAGTTATTATACTTTTTATACAATTGTATAGTTGCAACTCAATATAAAATTTGAAATTTCGCTAAGATGTTGCAAATATGGACACTTTTAATTGTAAATTTTTGTATCACTTTGAAGTAAAAACAACAAATAATTTTTCGCAAAGAAAAATAATTACCTTGGAAAATTTATGTAATTGTAAATATCCTGAAGAAATTTCGAGGCATGAGAGTACGATTTCTAAAGGTGCTTTAAAATGCGGAATACATACAAAATAATTTTTCTTACGTCATTCTCGTTGGTATTAATTGAAAGAATAGTTCTTCTACTTTAAAATTATAGTTAGATTATTTTTAATACAACCTCTCATTTATTCAAAATTATCGATTAAAAAAAAATTTGCTAGGCGGAGCACGATAGGTTTCCAAAGGTGGGGCATCACGGGCTGCAGTAACAGACTATCCGTGCCGGTTTAACCTTAAACTACACTCGCCGTAATATACAACGTACTACTGTTACTAAAGTTAAAGAGTTACACCCTGTGAATTTCGTTTTGATAAAAATTGCTTTATGTTCTAAACTGTAATACTCATTTTTAGGGAGTTAAATATAATTATTCTAATTTTATCACGAAGCACCTACACTGTCAGAAAACTTCCATATATATATATATATATATATATATATATATATATATACACATACATATATAGGTATACTATGTGTATATTTGGAAATGCAAAATGTAAACACAATATAACTATATACATGGGAGTTTTCTAATAGTGTACAAATGACATAAAAAGACTCATGAAAAAGTGAAAATGTTAATATTCAATTGCATAAAATGAAAAAGAGGTATGATTATTACTTTAATTTATATTTCATATATTACTAATCAAATGAAGCCCGAAATTATGCCCTTGTACCTATTACGCCTTATCCTCAACTAGAAGCCAATTTTCAATCTTACATGCAATTATGGAAATAATTATCTGTGTAAAAAGCTCAGCATCTAGCAATACGTTACTAAATAAAAATCAACTTATAGACAAAATTAGAATCTTACTTAGTCATGCTATTTTTGTTGCGATGACTCTGTAGTACGTTGAGGCGACTTTCAACATCCTGAGAAGCACTAGATGTATAAATTGAATGAAAGAATACTCACGAAATAACTATCACGCACTATTAGACATCACCTCAACGTTGCTCTCATCTTACATAACCTCTAACGAGCTATGTAAATGAGACACTGTACACAACAACAAAAACGCGAGCAGATGGACAAAATCACGACTATTTACCAAGAGAAAAACCAGTGACAATTACAGAAGGATGAATTACAAAAATAATACACCGACGAATGCGGCTAATTCGATTATATCCTACAATGAGCAGTTGTTCCTACTAAAAGTAGTAACATTTTTCGTAAAGATCCCGCGAAGCCTGTATTGGGTATCTGATGCGCGAATTGGTCTTATTTTCACGCTTTCTCAAGTGAAAGTCGAAAAGGGACATTTAATTCTATAATAGTTATCACAATTTACAATAATTTTAATTATTATTAGACAATTATCGTGGCGACATTTGTAAAAAGTATTGCAGCGCAACCTTTTTCGTAAAGATCCCGTAAAGCATATTGGCTGTTTATCCGTTTCCAATTTTTCGGCATCCTCAGGTAGAAATCGAGAGGAGGACTTCAATTTGATAATAGTTGACGTAATTTAGAACAATTTCAATTATTAGACAATAATTTTGTCTACAATTGTAAGAAAAATATCCGCGCTACATTTTTCGTAAAGATCCCGCGAAGCCTATATTGCTTATTTGATGGTCAGATGGATTTCATTTTCAGGCTTTCTCAAGTGGAAGTAGACCAGAGTTATTTAATTTGGTAATAGTTATCACAAATTTACAACAATATTCATTATTGTACAATAATTTTAGCTAAAATTACTAAACTGTATGCTTATACCCTTTATTATTTTGGGTATCTTTTTATTATTTTATAAATGATACTTATGAATTTAGGTTATCACTAAAAGATAGCATATGATGAAAGTTCAAAAACGAAATCAAGCGCATAGCAAACATGAGTTTTGACTCAAAATGATTTCGATTAAACTCATAAAACCTAAATGCATGGCTTTGAAAAGATTCCTACCACTAAACCTGCATGCTTATTCTTTATTATTTTATTGGTTTATCACTTGCAAATAATTTTTTTCATAACAGCGTGCGCGGAGCTCGACTTTAGAGTCATTTGTTTTGGCGCTAAAGTCATCGATTTAGGCACGCTCTCTCACAGCGTGCGCAGGGACATTTGAAGCGTGCGTGGGGAAACCTATCATGTCGCTGTCATTTGTTTTACATATGTATGATTGCGAAATTGTATATCATTAGTGCAAGACGTCTTGTTTATAACCTATTGGTACCTAACCGAAAAGTAAACATAAGTGATAATAGTTCTTGTGATACAGACGATATATCCGATTATGGAGATGAAATTCCACCCGAAATCGCTGCAGCAGCTAAAGAAGTAACTTTAGATCTATTGCCGGACAAATCAAAACGTCAATATGTTCCAACATACAACAAGTTTAAGTCTTGGCGTTCAACAAAAAAAACCACAATGTTCGTTGAAGAAATATTTTTAGCTTATTTCAAAGAATTGGCAATGACACTTTCTCCTCCGACACTATGGAACCGTTATTCAATGTTGAAGACTACCGTAAAAACTTTTGATTATATTGATATAAGCCAATATCATCAACTTTCAGCTTACATCAAGAAAAAAAATGCTAAATATTCGAAAAAAAAATCCAAGACTTTCGCTGCGGAAAACGTTAGTAGATTTTGTAATGATGCTCCGGACGAAGCACATTTAGTGAAAAAAGTAATTTATTTATAAAAAAATTTTAAATTTTATTCCATTTTTCAACAATTTACGAGAATTGATTTCGTTGTAGGTTGTTCTTATTTTTGGAATTCTCGGTGCGTTGAGAAGAGGAGAATTAACTAATATAACAACCGATGACATTGAAGATGATTCGACGAGATTATTGATAAAAATTCCAGTAACGAAGAATAATGTCCCTCGTTCTTTTGCAGTTCGTGGAAAATTTGATCAAATATGTAAAAATTACATGAATCTTAGACCAACTGAAATCGATAAACACAAAAGATTCTTCATACATTATATAGACGTAAAATGCACACGACAGCTGATTGGTCTCAATACAATCGGTCAAATGCCAAAGCAAATAGCTGATCGGTTAAAATTACCAAATCCTCACTTATACACTGGTCATAGTTTCCGAAGAACTTCAGCAACTTTGCTAGTCGATGGAGGAGGTGATCTTACTGACTTAAGAAGACATGGCAGTTGGAAATCGTCTACAATAGCTGAGGGCTACATTAATGAATCTATGAATCATAAGGAACAAATTCATAAAAAAATAACTAAATCGATCGTCCTAAAACCTACTGAAGTTGTAGTGGCAGATAACCATATACCGCAGTGTGACAATCAAGTAGCATCTACTTCTGGAGCAGAAATTACAGTTGATCAACCCAAAAAATCTGTAACAGTTTCGTTAAAAAGAACCAGATTTGATTCAGAAGGTCGAGATGATGATAATGAACCACACGCTGAGGATGAATTTTATCGATTAACCGAAACGCAGCAAGCTACACGTGGTTCACCGTTGAAAAAACGTAGATAAAATAGTGATGAAAAAAGCGAACAATCATTTACTATTGAAAGCAGCGACAAAAATATTTCTTTTCATTTTAATAATTGTAATGTTACAATTAATGTACATAATCATCATAATTAACTACAATGTACGATACACTATATTTTTGTTTTAGTTTAATATTTTTTGATAAAAGATGCAATAATTATCTATTAAAAATAATTCATTTTTGAATTTAGTTTAGTATAATGTCGAGCTCCGCGACACTTGTTATGAAAAATAGTATACGCAACTCGTGCGAGGGAAACACGACTTACGCACTCGTGGTAGTTCAGCGCCCTCGCTTCGCTCGGGCGCGAACTACCACGCGTGCGTAAATCGTGTTCCCCTCGCACTAGTTGCGTAATGTACTAATTTGATACTTATCGGGTTATCACTAAAAGATACCATCATGATGATTGGAAAACAAAATCAAGTCCATGGCAAGCACGAGTCTTTGCTGAAAATAATTTCTGTCAAGTTCACTTGACCTCAAAGCATTACTTATAAAACAATTTTTATTTATTGCATGTTCTCTTTGCTAACTACAACTCTATGCTTACTTTTTACTATTTTATCTATTCAGCTAGTATATTTAGATGTATTAGAATCAAATTTTATGCTGGTAAATGAAACAATAAAATATTCAATAAATAATAATAAATTCATTTACATGTTGTTTTTTATTATTTATTGTTTATCTATAATATGAAGTTGCTTTCGTTAACCACTGTATCTCAAAAAATATTTTTGCTTTAGCGCTCTAGCTCAAATCAGCGCCCTCCATGCCATCTCTCGGAAATATGTCGTTACTACTCCGCTCCCGACGTATGCCTACATGGCGTCGCTTCGGGCTCGGGCAGTATTTTGTATTTCCAAGGAATAGGAAAAAATAGGCATCTTTGGCAAAGTCTGACTGATGAAAATGATTCATTATTGTCATGGCTACGCCGCTCTCCTATTTATTTTATATGCAAATGCCTATTTTTTTCACAATCAATGCTCAAAGTGACTAATGTCACAAATCACCCACCTGACGGCAGCGTCAGCGTCTTGGTGGCGATTTGGTGCAACTTTTGCTACGACATCCCCTTAAATGTGATCGAGAACGCCTGGGCAAAAATGGTTAAAAATTGGAAACCTGGATTTGCTAATAATAGAGATCAATTGATCCAGAGAGTTAACGAGAGTTGCACAGGGTTGCACAGTAAGGCACAATATTGCTTATCCTTAACTAACTCAATGCCAGCCAGATTACAAAAAGTTGTAAATGTAAATGGAGCTTATTTAAATTATTAATTTGTTGTAACATTTGTTGTAATTTTGAGATGAGATAATTTAATACGGATAATGATGATTATTATTATTATTATTATTATTATGAGATAATATGAGATAATAAATGATAAAAAATGATAAATTTAATAAGGATTAATAAAAATAAAAATATACTTTATAAGTAAATGAAAGCTACGGTAGCTCAATCATATGTCACGGACGAGCCGAGACGATCGTTCCATGGACAGTCCAATCTCGCAGCTTGCATCTCTGTCGGAGGCGACTCGCCGTAATACATAATACGTAATACATCCGTAACACATCTAAAACCTCGGACTTTCCACTCGCAATGTTCGTTTAGAAACAGTACCGTGTGTTCTAGTCCAGGTCTCAGCGATTAACTAGCACGTCTGTGCTGAATTTCTCAGAATTTGGAATTTCCACGTGCTTACCTCACTGTAACTCGGGTGGTTCGGAACCCATCTAAAACTGTACGTCGCCAAAGTTCAGCGAATTACTAAAGTTAGACACCCTGTATCTAAAGTGCTCTCTAACGCGGCCGCGTAGAGCTATACTAGACTCATGAAAAAAGTCTTTAGAGAGAGCTGTAAAAATGAAGAAAGAAAAAAAAGTTTAATGATAATTGAAGAAAAGATCACAATTCTCACTATATCTGTCATTTGTCATCGCGTTGCTTTTTTCTGTTCTTTCATATTGGTTCGTGCGTATTCGCACGTCACCACCGAGAAAAAGAATTACAAATTCTCTGTTCGATCATTCAATATGCAATTGCCGAAAGCGAACTCGTTATTAACAATCGATCGTTCCCCGCCAACATCAGTTCGTCGAAATTTTAAATCGTTCTTCTCAGATTACGTTGTTAGTAAGTGTACCTAGGTTGGGCAGTAAGATATCACATTCCTCCTCGGTCTTAGCATCATGGCCGATTAGCGTCTTGGCACAAGAAGAGAACTAGAGTTAAGTGCTTTACCACGAGAGCATGATGAGTTTTCCGTTCTAAAAATAGAAACTTGTTAAAAACATCTTCAATAGAGGATTATTAAGGAGTAATGATAGTTTACCTGCTTATGGTATAATGTATGAACCTAGATCAATTGGCTATTTCTGTCCACGGCCTAGTGCGATTCTATCACGTGAGACAGTTACTGAATTATGTGGTATGGGGATCCATGGAATATATTGTTCACCACAAGTTACAAGAAATAAGAATCCAGATCTCAACTGTTTGATTACCTTTATACTAACAATTATGTCAGCCTTTTTATCTCAGCATGACATGGTAGATTGTGGCATTATAAGAGCTGCGACAGAATATGGGTTATTGTTTGTATCTACAGAATTATCTGCCACTCAAATCCATCAAGAATATACAGAAATGGAGACAGAATTATTTTCCTCCATTTTAAAAGGTACAGTTGATGTGATTGATTATAACACAATGATTGTACTAGGATTAAGTATATTACTTCTAAGAGAATGGTCAAACATTCAGTCTTGCCATGGTTTGGCAATAGATGGAAAAGTATTTCCCAAGTGTTAGCAGCAGCTGTCCCTGTAGATGGATGAGAAAGGCCTGAGTTAGTTATATGTTTAGGGGTAAATCCTGCGATAAGTTCAAAACATCAGTTAAGAAAAGGGATATTTAAAGGGATGAGAAAGATTGCAGCTATGAACGCAGGGCCCTACAGGAATGCTTTTGCAGTGTTATGCAAGATATTGGAATTCTGTAAAATGAGTCATATATACATAGTTATTACACATGTATATAATGCACACCCATATCTTCTAGGAATGACTCAGTTGATGGGTCCAGAAGTTTCAGCAATGTCAGAAGCATTTAAAGTGCTGGAATCTATACCACAAGATGACAGAGCTGCTGTATAATCCTTGCGAAGTTGATGCCTTACATTCCAGACATTTCACTAAGCTGATAATTGTTGCTAGAACAGCTGCTTCCCCCTTTATGACAAATCTATGGAAAATTACAAACAAAAAGAGAACTCCCATTTGGATGATTTGTTCAGACAGACACAGGCAATTATTGCAGATGCTAGTGATGTTAGTAGGTTGAATGCAGTAGAAGCTCTATCAGTTACCGCAGCCCTATGGCAGCTGCGAAGGGCCATGGGCAGGAACTGGGGACTAAAACCAGTAGCGATGAAGTGGCTGTATGATGCAATTCTAAAGCCCCGACTTACCTATGCAGCGATGGTTTGGTGGGATAGAATGCATCTGAAAACAGCAGGTCAGCTGGAAAAGTTGAGAGGCTTGGTACTACGTGCGTCACCGGAGCGGGGAGGTCCACGCCAACTGCTGCTCTAGGGGCTGCATTATGTATGGAGCGTCTCCACCTGACCATTGCTACTGCTGCTGCAAGAGGGCTGCTCAGGATCAGAAAGGACGCAGGAGAGAACCTCCAGGGCAAAATACCAGAGGTCCTGAAGTCCGGAGGCGTCTTCATGATGCCCCGCGATAAGATAACCAAGGCATTTATGTTCGACAGGAAGTACCGGATCAGCCTGGCGGATAGATCTGACTGGGCAACGGGCCGGTAGAAGCTACCAGCGAATGGTGAAATCTAGTATACAGATGGATCTAAAGGGGTAATGGGAACAAGTGCCGGAGTCTACCGCCGCACGGGAGAAGGGGTGCACCTTTCCACTGAGGCGGTACGCGACGGTACTGCAAGCTGAACTGGAAGGAGTGCTGAACTGCGCTCTCTGGGCAGAAGCGGAGCGCGCTGAAGGGTGCCTACATATCGGCACAGATAGTAAGAGCACCATTGAGGCCCTTAGAGCGTACACAACCATCTCGAGGCTAGTGTAAAACTGTTATCGGACCCTGAATCGGCTGGCAGAAAGCCGTCCACTAACCATTTTCTGGCTGCCGGGCCATACAGGAATAAAAGAAAATGAAATAGCGGACAGGTTATAGAGGCCAGGCAAGCGAGGAAGGAGGTCTTAAAGGGACCAGAACCGGCAACTGGAATATGCGACACTGTAATCAACGCAGAGATTGACAGATGGATCGCCAGAAAACATTCGGAGGTGTGGAAAAATACCCATGGATGTCGAACAGCCAAAACCTTCGTCAAGGACTCAAAGATGGAGGGATGGGCAGCGTAAATACTCGCATTGACTAGGACGAGCGCAAAGGCCCTGGTGGGGATATTACCGAGCATGGTACTTTGCGGAAAGACAGACACCCGATGGGACTTGAAAAAGACCCGACTTGTAGATTCTGTGGAAAGGAGGATGAGACGTCACTGCACGTTATCCCCGAATGCCCTGCACTAGTGGAGAGGTGACGCCTGTATCTTGGTGATCCCTTTCCACTGGCAAATAACATCGACGTGAAGGACGCTAGAAGAACCCTTCAATTTTATGAGAAGTCAATGGGCTGAATTCGCCCGAAAACTGAGGGACGCCAAGGGATTACCCATGCGTCTGGAGGCAACTTAACGTGCCCCAACTCTTATCATTAATAATAATAATAATACTCAAGTAACGATAAAATAGTGCATTTCAATATATGGCAATCGTCAGTTATAATTAACAAAAATTTATATCTTTAGTGGTTTGGGTGTGTGTCTCTTACAATATTGATAAGGTTACGAATGTGGTTGATATGGTTTATTAATTCAAGCTCTAACATAATGCTAAAAGATTTATAATACATGTGAGTTAAAAATTTTACAAAACATTCACTTTCGCTTTTGAATTCACTAAAATCAATAATATTACGTGGGAATTGTTGTATTGTGTTTTTATAAATTTCATCCACATCCGATAGATAAGCACTGTCTTATTAGTGATAATTGTTACTTGATATGGAGCCTCGTGTTGTATGATCTATCGATGAATGGATTCCAAACCCCCACACAGAATACGCGAAAGATCCTCCGAAATAAGATAAAAGACAACCAAAAACTAAATTAATTTCTTTATAAAGCATCGGAGCCATCTTTCAATTTTGAGACACTGTTCTACAAAATAACGGTGTGCACAAATATTAGACAACTCGAATACAGCGCGCAGGTACTTTAAGGTGGCTCAAGCTTATTCTTATAAAATAACAGATAGATCTTAAACTTAACAGAAATGTTCTTTAAACATTAAACTTTCGATCTGTACTAAGAAAATTGTAGGTCAACGACCAAATTATCGAAAAACTAAGTTTATAAATAGGTACTTTTAACTCATAACCTTATGGGAATGAACAGTTTATTGCTTCGTAATAACTTCTACAAAAACAGTTTTTAATGTACAATATGTGAAATTAAAGATTTTTTTGTGAAGAACCTAATGACATCATCAGAATTATAGGTTAACGACCAAACAGAAAAGATATTATCAATAAACGTTATTAATGTGCTATTGCATATGCGCACTGAGACCAGACATATAAATGTAGCGATAAATTAACAAAGTTTTTACTTATTTGTAAAACATTTTTTCGTTTAGACATTTAGAAGTTATTAACAATAAATTTACGTAAAATGCGTTAACCTAATTTGACAATAATAAAGAAGCCCCTTTGGAGGGCCCGGACTTGATACGGCACCAAACGCATTAACCATCTTAAATGGTTACGTATCAGTCAATAATATCTTACAACTAATTTTCGCTTACAGGCTAAATATAAAATTGAAGTTTCCCATCGACGTATTGACAATCGTTTACATCTACTTTGTAATAAAAATTACCTTCAAAATTTTTCTAAAACATTATTACCAAGTTTCGTTAGTCTTTTGCAATTTCTGAAAGTGACTCTATGAAGACTCTCAAATCAATCAAGCGTACATAAACATAAAATGAAAAGCCTTTTAATATGTGATAACATTATTCTTAAAATTAAATTTTGTATTTTAAGATAGTTTAATAAAAAAGTATGTAGCATTGAGCTTTATTTTACATGAGTTATTGTTTTCATCATACCCCGGCCGAAAGTTCGTTAAAACATGCACGTTTTGCGGCCGAGAAGTTGTATATTACAGTCACGTGTTTTCAGTCTATGACGTGACTATAACCTGCAATTTTCCGGCCGCAAATAGACATGTTTTGGCGAACTTTCGAGCCAGAATATGAAGAAAAATAGTATACGCACCTCGTCCGGAAAATAGAATATCATATTCGGGTGTTTGCAGGAAATTTATTGTGAATAACTTCTAAATGTCTAAACGAAAAAATGTTTTACAAATAAATAAAAACTTTGTTAATATCTTATCTGTTTGGTCGTTCACCTATAATTCTGATGATGTCATTAGGTTCTTCACAAAAAAATCTTTAATTTCATATATTGTACATTAAAAACTGTTTTTTTAGAAATTATTACGAAGCAATAAACTGTTCATTCCCGCATAAGTTTATGAGTTAAACGTACCTATTTATAAACTCAGGTTTTTCGATAATTTGGTCGTTGACCTACAATTTTCTTAGTACAAATCGAAAGTTTAATGTCCAAAAAACATTTCTGTTAAGTTTAAGATATATCTGTTATTTTATAAGAAAAGAAAAAGCTTGAGCCACCTTAAAGTACCTACGCGCTGTATTCGAGTTGTCTAATATTTGTGCACACCGTTATTTTGTAGAACAGTGTCGTAAAATTGAAAGATGGCTCCGATGCTTTACGAGGGTCATTTGACAAGTACCTAGCCTCACCGCCAGATGGTGCCACTATCGCACCAGAAATACACTACAGTGCAGTATCTTCCTGTAAACGGTTACAGACGAAATTTCAGCCGGATCGGAGTTGTAGTTTATTTTTGAGAGCGTGTGAAAGCAAATGTGTCCGTTGATTTTTGAAAAAATGGAGAAAGAACAATATCGGTCGGTGATTCGATTCTTGTTTTTGGAAGGGAAATCGCGCAGTGAAATTAAAGAACGCTTGGATGCAGTGTATGGGGATGCTTCTCCTTCGATGGCGACCGTTAAATTTTGGTATAACGAGTTTCAACGTGGTCGTACGTCGGTTTTTGATGATCCACGCCCAGGTGCTCCGAAAACAGCCACTACGGAGGAGAACGTGACAAAAATACACGATATCGTTTTGTCAGACCGCCGATTAAAGGTGCACGAGATAGCTGCGATAGTAGGCATCTCAGAAGAACGCGTGTGGCATATCCTACATGAGATTTTAGGCATGAGGAAGCTGTCAGCAAGGTGGGTGCCGCGTTTGCTGACTGCAAACAACAAGCGCATCCGTGTTACCAGTTCAGAGCAGTGTTTGGAGCTGTTTAATCGCAATCCAAAAGAGTTTTTGCGTCGTTACGTGACCATCGACGAAACATCGATTCACTACTACACTTCAGAGACCAAGGAGCAGTCAAAACAGTGGACCTTACCCGGTGAACCTGCTCCGAAGAAGGCGAAGACGGTCCCATCGCCCGGAAAGGTGATGGCCACTGTTTTCTGGGATTCTCAAGGTGTGATTTTTATTGACTATCTGGAGAAGGGCAAAACGGTCACAGGACAGTACTACGCCGAACTATTGAGCCGATTTGATGCCGTGTTAGAAGAAAAACGGCCCCATTTGTCTAAAAAGAAAGTGCTTTTCCACCACGATAATGCACCGGCTCACACTTCTGCACTCGCCACGGCTAAATTGGTCGAATTACGCTACGAACTGCTGCCCCATCCACCGTATTCTTCAGATTTGGCTCCGTGCGACTTTTTTTTGTTTACGGACCTAAAAAATTCGCTCGCCGGGAAGAGATTCCACTCCAATAACGAAATAATCGCCGCCACGGAGGCCTATTTTGCAAACCAAGAGAAAACATTTTTTTCAACGGGGTTAAAAAAATTGGAACACCGCTGGACCAAGTGTATTCAACTAAAAGGAGACTACATTGAAAAATAAATTTTATTTTTTGTAAAATTTTGGTGTTTTCATTTGTAGGCTAGGTACTTATCAAATGACCCTCGTATAAAGAAATTAATTTAGTTTTGGGTTGTCTTTTATCTTATTTCGGAGGATCTTTCGCGTATTCTGTGTGAATGTTTGGAATCCATCCATGGATAGATCATACAACGCGAGGCTCCATATCAAGTAACAATTATCACTAATAAGACAGTGCTTATCTACCGGATGTGGATGAAATTTATAAAAACACAATACAACAATTCCCATGTAATATTATTGATTTTAGTGAATTCAAAAGCGAAAGTCAACGTTTTGTAAAATTTTTAAGTCACGTGTATTATAAATGTTTTAGCATTATATTAGAGCTTGAATTAACAAGCCATTTCAACCGCATTCGTAATCTTATCAATATTGTAAGAAACATACACCCAAACTACTAAAGATATAAATTTTTGTTAATTATAACTGACGATCCCCATACATTGGAATGCACTATTTTATCGTTTCTTGAGTACGTTTGGGGTATACAAATTTTTTAGATTTGTCAATAGTAACAAGATTTTTGGGCATTTGCTTCCTTTGGCACTAAAATTCATTTGACAAAATTATCACCCAAGAAGTGTTAAATACAAGTGTACAAATATTTCCAGATAAATTAGATAAATTACGAAATGCTAATGGATACCGATCAAAGTTAGCTGTGCTCAGTACGAAACGAAAATCATTAGAAATTCACAAGGTTAAATCATTGGTATGACAAGTTCCAAGTACACACTAACTCGTACAGCATTCGAAACGATGAACTTTTCTTTAGCATTCGTGGAGATAGATATCCTGGTCAAAATCGATTCCATTCTTTACCTAACAAATAGCTTGGTTTCTCAATAATCGTAAAGAACTAGACACTTTTCTTGGCCATTTCTATTCATCGATGAAACGAATTTTCTGATCACATTCGCTATTTAATAGACAGAATAATAGAAGAAGTTTTTTCACAAATTTACATTAGCTTATTTATAAGTATTTAAAAGATATTAAAGTTGGCCAGTTTTTTTAGTTAGACAATGGCTAATAAGAGGCTTGCTATTATGGCGAAGAGTGAGAGAGACAGAAGCAAACGGAAAAATCATTGTTTTCGTTTATATCCCCTGAATCAGTACTATAAACGAATTAAATACCAATAATTCGTGTTTACGATTTGGTTTCTATTTTTTTTTAATATTTGGCTTTAAATACATGATCACATTGCAGAGAAAATTTAGTACAAACATTTTAAGGTTGTGTTATCTCCATTAAATAGAGAATATGACCGGAAAAATCGTTTCATCACTACCCAGAAATTAACTATTTTTACTAATTATTTATTATTTTCCTGGCCATTTCCGATAGAGACAATTTCTACGGATATTTTATGGATATAAATGAATTTATGGAGATTTAATGAAAATGTTAAGTCGAAATGAGGTGAAATCTACTTGCGGATCCGAAAACCAAGTCTACCGATAAAATTTCTCTGGTTAATTTAGAACATGAATGTCAAAATATAATAGCGATAGTTTCTGACATAAAAAAGTCGCAGATAGAAATTTCGATTGGAACGCTGATCAGTTTTGCCTCTGTTTCACTACTTACAGTTTTCAGTTATCATTTAGTACGGATTTGAAAGATTCAAACGGAAAAATGATCAGTATTCAATCATTTACAAGTAATCTTTGGAACATCCTCAAACTATGTTCCAAAAAGAAACGTGGATTGAATATTATTTCTTAGTATTATGCTAGTATACATCATGTATTCGAGCGACAATTATTCCAATTTTTTAAATATTACTTTGATACGCGAAAAATCGGCTTTCGACAGTATTAGAAGCTTACAAGGAAGGGTATCGAACCCGAACTCACCGATTTCAAAAATTTCGATATATGTTGTAGATCATGAAAAAATATGAGACACGTGTTTTTTCTTATCTGCGGAAAAACATATTTAGGGGGTGAAAACCACCCCTAAAGATAACCCCCAAAAACGGGTTTTTAAATATATCTCGGCTTCTACTGCGTATTTCAGAGTAAAACAAAATAGAAATTACTTCTTATAAAAAAAAAACAAAGATAACTGAAGGAATTTTGACCCTAAGGGTTGCAACTCTTATTTTTTATTTTCAATATACATGATCAAAAAATTAGCTTTTTGAAAATAAAAAATAAGGGTTGCAACCCTTAGGGTCAAAATTGCTTCAGTTATCTTTGTTTTTTTATAAGAAGTAATTTCTATTTTGTTTTACTCTGAAATACGCAGTAGAAGCCGAGAAATATTTAAAAAACCGTTTTTGGGGATTATCTTTAGGGGTGATTTTCACCCCCTAAATATGTTTTTCCACAGATAAGAAAAAACACGTGTCTCATATTTTTTCATGATCTACAAAATATATCGAAATTTTTGAAATCGGTGAGTTCGGGTTCGATACCCTTCCTTGTTAGTTAGATCCAATCTGAAATCCTATATATACAAAGGTTATTTTGATCTGGCATTTTCAGAAAGCGAAAAATACGTTCAAATGTTAAAACGTAAAACAGCAAAAATTAATGAGCTTTTTCTATGCATTAAAAGCCCGGTTTTAAATGGCGATAGGTTTTGCATGACTACAATGAGTGCCTATAAAATTATGAAAGAACGCTTTGCTGAAACTGGTAGAGGATTCACTTTGACAAAACCTACATTTAATTTAATAATTGTCTTCGTCAGAGATATTATTTTAAAAAATCGTCACCCTTTACTGTATGATTTCAGCGTGTTTTGCAGAGATATTATGAAACTGGTATAAATAAAGCGTTGGCAGATATAAAGAAAATCAGTCGATAATAACATCGGATCGACGTATGATATATTCGTTTATTATTTTTGGTAATTTTGATTTTTGTATTTATGCGTCGTTGTTTAATTGTCTTTTATATATAGTTAAAAATAATTTTATATGTTAATTTATTTCTGTGTTTGAATAAAGGCCTGATGAGGTTGGCGTACTAAGCCAACAAAACGTTGCTGAAAAAAACACCCAAGATCTTTTCACTTTTGCCTCCAAAGATCGTCTTCAAGTACTTAATATAAAAAATGGATGGCGTCATACCTTTAATATAAAGAAAATCATTTCGTCTATGAAAAATAAAGAATAAGTAATAATATGATCCAAGGATTTGTATTTAAACTTATATTTATTTTGAACTGTGGATACACATTATCCATAATTACGTTTATTGTAGAGTTAAAAAAGGGGGGATAAAAGATTATTCGTTAACTATATTGAAGTAAAATGTTTACCATGTCATGGGTTAACGTACAAATATGAATAAATCATCTTTATACGCTGAAAAATTTTAATTTTATTTTACTGTGTAGTAAAGCTTAATTTTGAATTTAGAACTTCAAATATATTATATAGTTTTATGTAACGGTTAAGAATCCTGGTTATTTGAATCAAAAAGCAATTAAATAATATTTATGAATTGTAATATATATTTTTATTTATTTATTATATTATATATCAAAAAGAATAGTTGATATTCAACAGTTTAATTTTAGCATGAAAATTACCGTGACAAATGAAACCAAAATTGTCAAGATTATGTATTTGTATTGTTGTATTTGTGAAGTAAAAAGGCTATAGTAACTGGCAGCGACAAAGTGACTGTGTTGGAAATTGAACATATTTTACATTATCGACTTTTTAATCAATAACGCAGTCTACTTCGTAATAAAAATAACCTTGAAAAATTACAAAGTTTCTTTTGACTTTTGCAATTTCGTAAAGTGACTTCATATAGTCTCTTCACTCAATGCTTAAAATATCGCACAAGTACACGATGGTGCGGAGAAGATGGTTCTTCCGGAGTGTTTTCCTTTTATTAATTGTTAAAATTATTTATGGGTACGATGATTATAACAGTGATTTTGAATCTATCCAAAAGTGCACTTCAAAGTATATTGATCCTCGCAAAATTTACTTCTTTTTTAATAGTACAGAAACAAAAAGTTTCCCAAGGAGCAATGTAATGTTGAAAAAGTTTTTACAGACACTGCCAGCCATTACAATGAATTTAGAGGACATATCCTCGATGTACTCAAATACATCTGAATTGAACTTTAATCTTGCAAAGTTTAACGTTATACTTTCTGGAGAATTTGATGTTCAAAATCTGCGAAACTCAGTAGATATCATTGCAGATCTGGATTACGTAAATCCAAGACCCAAAACGCTGCTCATCTTTCACAGTTATAACTTTTCGTCTTTATCTTCTACAAAAGGAGTTCTCGAATACGCGTGGGACAAGAAGTTTTTGGACTTTACGATAATGGATGAACACTGTACCATTCAATACTACGATCCATTCACCGATCGCATCATCACGCATCCATTCACAATGGACATGGAACCATTTCCAAATAAACTATCTAATGTCAATGGATACGAATTCAAGTTAGGCGTGATCAGCAATAACATCGAATACAAGGCATTTCGATACAGCAACGGCAGTATCTTCATGATACAGGCCTTCATGTTTCCTATTACCTACACCGCACTTCGCCTCATGAACTTTTCCTTGCAATATGTCGAAGTGGGTAAAAATAAATCGTACATAGAAGGATTGGAAGAGGTAAAAGACAAGTTGGGTAGGAATGAGGTCAACCTAGCATCTATACCGATAAAGTTCACCGGGGACATCAACCATTCCATCATGCAGCTCGACTTGGAAAACGACTGCCAGAAGCTGGTGGCGATGATGCCAATCACATCTGCTATGAAGCTGTACCTGCCGATGATCATCGTAACCAACCTGGTGTTCATCCCCTTCGCGGTCATAATGAGTGTCTACATCGCAACTATTCTTAAGATCGTCACGGAGAAGTGGACGGTGCTTCACAGTATCCGCATCGTCTTTGGGATGTCTATGAACAGAAGACTGCAAAGGACCCCTGGAAGAATTCTGTTTGTGTCGATCTTCATTGTCTCGCTGCTCTACTCAGCGGACTTCTACTCGAACTTCTTGAACGTCGAGTTAGGAGACGATGAAATATCCTTCGACACCTTCGAGAGCATCGATGCTACCGGTCTAAAGGTGTACTTATACTCTGGATTCTACTACCATGCATTTTGGCAGGAAAATTCCCACGTGCAGAGCATACAACGCAGAGCGGAAAGAGTGTCCATGATGTGGGGTCCTATCGAGAGTTTAGTCAATGGTTCGGATCGCCACATCTGCATCGAAACCGAGAACTTCCTGAGGATTTTTATGAACCGATCGCAGTATCCGACTCAAAAAGCGAAGCTCGCTAAACCGGTGTTCAACTGCCTGCGACTGGCGTACAACTTTGAAAGAGCCTCACCATATGTCCGAGTCTTTCATACTATCTTTCGCCGATTGTACGAGGCTGGACTGGATGTTTACCTTAAGGAATCTACAATTGAAGTGGAGACAGGGAAGAATGATGGGGATGAAAAAACGGGGAGCATTCTTGCACTGAAGCTTGTGATTATCCTACTGGCTGGGTACACCGTTGCGATGGTGGTGTTTGTTTTTGAGTGGAAGATTATGGCTATGTTTTGCAGATAGAAAGTTTAAGCTATTTTATTGTTCTTGAAGGTGTCATTGTATCTTGTGCGTTCTCAAACACGTATTTTCAATTAATTTGTATGGCAGTTGTATGTACTTCTTGCACACGGTTTGTTCGTTAATTATTTTTAAATATAAAGAAAGTGAAATCCACGCTGCTTTGGAAATGTTAAAGTTTATAAACAAGGGTGTGTTGTATGTGTATAATAAAGAGCAATATTACAAAAGTATTGATTATTTAAGAAAAATTTGTCATGACCAAGATATAATTGCTTCTTAAAATGGCTCATGAGATATGCCGGATAACAATTACGAAAACATGAATATTAATTTTTTTAACAATTATCGTAAGTAAGTCTGCTTTTATTTCCAACGCGGGTAGTGGTATCGGTAATCTAAATTACACCTTATTTACATAAAACTTCATGATTACGCGAGAAAACGTTTTAGCAAAATCATATTTGTTTTTATAAAATCTTCAATCCCTCCGACGTCTTAATCTATTCCTTAAAATTGATTTTCAAAAAAAAAAAAACCGCTGCCAATTCATTGGCCCGTGGCTTCCTCAAACTTAATTTGCTTATTCCTTTAATTAAGTTTTAATAACATAATTTGTCATTTTTGCAACAACTTATGACATAATTATAATTAAATTCGTTTATGAAGATTAATAAGTATTAATTTTTAAATTATGTATAAAATATGAATAAAATAATAGGTATGATTTTATTTTAAATTATGTGTCAAAATAAATAAAATAATTGATTGCAATATTATCGTCAAATCCTTTTAAAATTCCTAAATAACCTTTACTTCAAATTATATTTTCTTTGTGAAATTTCACATATAGGGTACTTGTCTCTAGTAGTATGCCTGTCCGTATTTGTGTGCTCTTTTTAGAATTTCCGATGTAAGAAAAAGGTTCTAACCTTAAAAATAATAAATAGCTATTACCAAACAAAAGCAGGTACACAACACGCGCGTATAGCGCATAGCGCATGACATTTCCATTTTCTAGTATACATAAATGCGTTCTCGAATAATTGCGATTTTAAAAGAGGGCTAAAATGGTTTTAACCTCAAATATTTCTGAACTTCATAAACGAATTCTTTTACCATAAGAACTCTTCTAATAAATAATATACAAACTCTACATCTCCACCAAATATCAAAGAAATTAAAACAATTTTAATGTAGTTATATTGTACGACAACAAAGAAAGTCATTTTCAAAAATACTAAAATTTTAAATATCAAACATCTCAAAAAATAACCATATAATCTGAATTAAATTTTACACAGGTATTGCCTATATCGCATACAAAATAGTCTATAAATTTCAAGCTGATACATGAAGTCGTCATTGAGAAATTACGATTTTGAAAAAAACCGTAAAAAAATTTTCACCTTAAATATTTCTAAAAATCATGAGACAATTCTTTTACCTAAAGGACTTATACAATAATATATAAACTCTACAGCTCCACAATTTCAGCATGATTAAACCAATTTTTGTTTTCTCTAGTTATCATACGACAAAGAAAATGACTTCGCAAAATACGAAAATTTTCAAAATCAAATAGCTCAAAAAGTAATCGTACGATCTAGGCATGAAAAATCGCACACATATTATCTATATCACATACAAAATTGTCTATAAATTTGGAGCTGATACATGGAGCCGTTCTCGAGAAATTACGATTTGAAAAAAAGGTTAAAAAAATTTTAACTTCATATATTTCTGAAATTTCTGGACTAATCATTTTGCCCAAAGAACTCGACCGAGAGCTAACCAAAATCTATCTCTACAAGGACTTTCAAAGCGATTAAGTCAATTTTACTCCCGTAATCGTTGAACATACAAAACTCATTTTTTTATATTTCAATTTTTTTCTTAAAAGCTAGTCGATAAAATAGATTCAAATTTTTACAGATTATAGCTATTTATATTCTGCATTATCATGATTTTTTTCGAAAACATTGAACGTTTAGTTTAGGAGTTATAAGCTTAAAAAAACACGTTTTTGTTAATAACAAAAGAACCGTGAGAGCTAGAGAATTTTCTTTTTTTGAAAATATAGGTATTTTAATGCTCTTTCGAATGCTATCCATTCGATTCAAATATCTCGATCTTGTCATTAAATAAAGCAAAAATCAATTTTGAAAAAATCGAAAATTCGAAATAAAAACAAATTCGGCGAATCAAAAAACGAATTTTTGACCCGCCATCACATAAAACCAAAAAAAAAATGAGACCTGCACGGAGAGCTCAATTTAACTATGATAGTACGGGATCTCGTGCTATAGAAGCATCAATTTTTGTTATACTTGACTAGCATAGTAGAGCAGGCTACCGTAGGAGGAGATACCCCCATGCGCCGAAAGCAGAAAGTTTATACCACGAGAGTATGGAATTCGTGCAACGGTGCCAAACGAAACTTCTCGATTGTAAGAATCTCATACCACCGTGGTATGAACCTCTTGCTATTGACGCTCGACAGTTTCCAAGCTACACTGGTATGGTGGCGTTACTCTCCATGCACGCATTGTTTACTTCTGTGGCAGCGAATAGTATGATGTATTAGCACGAAGTAACTTTATGCTGCTGTAGCTAAAATGAGCGCTCCGTGTGTGTGGTTAAAATCGATTGAGCAGAAGCTAAGATCCAGGCGTACACACACACACACACACATACACGCGCGCGCGCACACACGCACGCAGACACGTACGCATGCACGCACGCACGCACGCACGGACGCACGCACGCACGCATGCACGCACACACATACAATCACACACACACAAACACACACAATCACACACACACACACACACACACACACACACACACACACACACACATACACACATACATCTATACAGGCATTTTTCAAAAATCATGTATTTTGATTCCTAACACCTCGAAAAACAAAATTATAACATGCTTTTACAACAACTCAAAAAACCGCTGCCAATTCATTGGCACGTAGCTTCCTCAAACTTAATTTACTGATTCCTTTAATTAATTTTTAATTCCAATTTTAAAATTTAATATTTTTTATTAAATTTATTTTGTATGGTGAGACTATGTTAAACGGTTTGTGACTTTTTATTTTTACTCTTTCTACTTTTTATCATAAAAAGGCAATTTTTTATTTTTATTTATTTATTTAACCAGACAAATTATATAGCGTAATCCTTAAGAGGTAGATATAACTACCTGTACATGGGCTGGGATATACAAAATAAAAACTTACAAACTAACTTAAAATTACTTTAACATTATAAATTTCCAATAAAGTATACCCTGGTGGAAATTGAAATCATTTTTTGAGCAGTAAATGGCTAGTTTGATCCAAAATGGCAAAAAAATGGACTCCAGTTTTCTTCCATAAGTGTAACGATTTTTTTAACCTATTTTTCACATTTATTGGTCGCAAAGATGGTCACAATTTTGTACTATCTATTAATTTGGCATTTTAATGCTAGTTAAAATAGCTAGTCGATGAAGCTATTATAAATCTAGTAACAAGCGATTTGTTATGGTGATGAGCAAGAGAGATAGAGTCACGTGTCAAAATAACGATTTTGGTTTACATCTTATAGAATAAAGCTGTAAATAGTAGAAAGACTACTAAATTTTGTTTATATCCCGGTAAACTATCTCTTAATAGTATAAGTTTTAAAATATATGATTGAATTGTTATGAAATTTTAATGTAAAGATTTTCAGGTTAGGGCTATTCCATAAAATGGGAGAAGTTGATGAAAAAAAGCGTTACATGTCTGTCTAATAACTAGCCATTTCTAATGGCCAGTTTCTGTTTTCCTTCCCATTTTTAATGGACTAATTTCTACCAGGGTAAACACCCAAACAAAACAGTAGTTATATAATCTATGTTTTTTGTATATAATTAATTAGTTTTTTCTTTCTTTTATATTTCCCAAAATTACCATTACAGGTCAAACTTTTTAATTCATTAGGAAGACAGTTAAAGGTTTTCAGCGCTACCATGAAACTACATTTTTTACTAACAGACTTATTTATTTTTGGTTGCTGAATACTCTTATTCCTAGTTTTAGATGTACTTTTTAAATATAATTCTTTCAGTTCTTCATAGTGATACATTAGTGCTTCCAAATCAAACACTTCCCTTACGTTTAGAGGTCTTCTTTCTACGAAAGAGTTTTTGTATATAAGTTTCAAAATTCTTGTTTGTATATTTTGTAATCGCATTATATTATTATTGTAAGCCCCACCCCATGCTATTATTCCATAATTTATGTAACTGTGAAAGAAGGCATAATTATTATTATACAATTTTATATTTTACAAAAAAAAAAATCATTGCCCACAAAAAACAAAAAAAATAGCTAGTTCCAACTGCGTGAAAAAAACTGGGAAAAGAGATACATTGTGAGGTTACATTGCCTTAAAAAACTCTTTTCGCATTTTTTCCCCGCAGTTGGATATGGCTAAGGTGTACCTATATATTGACGCTCCCTACGAAAACTAGCACGATTCAGATTGCCAGGAAGACTAGTCCATTTCAGCGTTGGCCGCGAAGACTAGCATGTCCCATTGATTTGCGTTGAAGACTAGCCTGATCCGCTTGATTGCGGCGAAAACTAGCACATTCCACTGCCTCTTATGTAAATTAACACGGTGACGCGAAGTGCTAGTTTTCGCGGAAAGCTTGCGAATCGTGTTACTTTTCGTCGCAAACTCGCGAATCGTGCTACTTTTCGTCGCAATCTTACGAATTGTACTATTATTCGGAGCAAACTCGTGAATGATACTAGTTTTCGCGGCAACCTCGCGAATTGTACTAGTATTCGCGGCAAAGTCGTGAGTTATGCTAGTTTTCATTACAGTTTTCTGAAATATGCTAGTCTTCGTGAGGAGGCCAAAAAAGGTGCTAGTTTTCGTAGGCAGCGTCGATATAGTGGCCACGCACCCATGTCATATCCTAATACTTATACGTTACCGCCTGGCGCCTTTTATGTTGTATATTCGGTTGTAACCATATGGACACGTGATTTCTCTTCAAAACTAAATGAATACTTTTTATTATTAATTTAAGTTATTTTTATTAACATGTATTTTTTTATACGTAATCAACGGGGACCCTAAAGATGCTAAACGCTCTTTTTTAAATCTTATAATTTAATACGTTTTCTGTTCTACTTACTTCTTTTTGGGTTGGAATAAACTACGTATACTTTTTAATTTTTAAATTTATTTTGTAAATATTTTATTTTATAAATGATTTTCATACTACTCTATTAATAGTATACCTCTTTTGAATTTCGTCCTTTATAGAATTATTTTAATGAATAATTTCAATTTATAAAATATTTTATTGATTCTTTTATTCATATTTATATTTCTTAAATTACACATTTCCAATTTCTTACAAATTGTATATTAATGGTTTTAATTCTAAAAATTCCAAAATTCAATTAATTCCAAGAAGAATTCAACTAAAATCTATAATAATTACGATAATGAGGGGGTGCCATACTCAATTTTTATCGACCGAGTCGATTCGGCGGTTTGAAGCTAATAAAAAATAAAATACACCGAATTATGCAAAATCAAGAGAACATTGCTCTAAGTTTCACAATACCCTACCTTCCTGCCAAATTTGAGGTCAAAATATCAATTCATAAACTTTGAACAAAATTTCGAGGTGAACGAAGCCTTCCTTATGTCAAAATTTTGTTCAAAGTTTGCGCAAAAACGAATTAATATTTTGACTTGAAACTTTGCAGAAGGGTATATTATTGTGAAACTTAAAGCCATGTTCTCTTGATTTTACATCTTGATAAAAATTCACATACATAATATCTATATCACACAAAATTGTCTATAAATCTGTAGGTGATTCATCAAGCCGTTCTCGAGAAATTACGATTTGGAAAAAAATTTTTAAAAATCTTAACCTCAAATATCTCTGAAATTTATGGACCAATCATTTTACGCAAAGAACTCAGCCGAAAAATATTCAAAATCTACCTCTACAAGGAATTTTGAAGCAATTAAGTCAATTTTACTCCAGTAATCGTTGGACATACAAAACTCATTTTTTTCATTTCTCAATTTTTTTCTCAAAAACTAACTAAAAGAATCGATTCAAATTTTTACAGATTATAGTTATTTATATTCTGCATTATCATGATTTTTCTCGAAAAAATTGACCGTTTTGTTTGGGAGTTATAAGCTTTAAAAAAAAAAAAGTTTTTGTTAATAACAAAAGAACCGTGATAGCTAGAGAATTTTTTTTGCTTCCTTCTAGAGGAAGCTTGGTGATAGTGATGGAATTAGTGGAGCAATTTTAAATTGCGCGCGTTATTGTAAGCGTAGGAGTACAAGTATAGAATAAGTAAACATGGCAACACTGTATATTGTTATATAGACGTATATATTTGTACCCTGGCTCTCTCAATCACTCATTCCGTACTGAACCTGCTCACCTTATATACGCCGCTATTTTATCTCGCCTATTATAATAAAAGTATTTCTTCAACCGTACGCATTGATACATCTTTATTGTTCACCATCTATCCACGTCCTTAAAACATCAGATAGTAAATTTTTGAGTTGTTGTAAAAACATGTTATAGTTGTGTTCCGAGGTGTTCGGAATCAAAATACATGGTTTTTGAAAAATGTCTGTATGGATGTGTGTGTGTGTGTGTGTGTGTGTGTGTGTGTGTGTGTGTGTGTGTGTATACGCCTGGCTCTCAGCTTCTACTCGGTCGATTTTGACCGGACAGATCTCATTTTTTTTTGTTTTTTTTTTGCGTGATGGCGGGTCAAAAATCCGCTTTTTGATTGGGGCGATGCGTTTTTGTTTTTTTTTTCAAATTTTCGATTTTCTCAAAACTGTTTTTTGATTTTTTTTAATGATAGGATCGAGTTATTCGAATCTGATGGGTACCGTTCGAAAGAGAATTAAAATACCTACATTTTCTTAAAAAAAAGTTTCTAGCTATCACGGTTCTTCTGTTATTAATAAAAACGCGTTTTTTTTAGAAGCTTATAACTCCTAAACTTAACGGTCCATTTTTTTGAGAAAAATCATGATAATACAGAATATAAATAGCTATAATCTGTTAAAATTTGAACACATTTTGTAGGCTAGATTTTGAGTAAAAAATTGAAAAATGAAAAAAATCAGTTTTGTATGTCCAACGATTATAAGAGTAAAATTGACTTAATGGCTTCAAAATTCCTTTTAGAGGTAGATTTTTTATAGTTCTCGGTCGAGTTCTTTGGGCAAAATGATTGGTCCATAAATTTCAAAGATATTTGAGGTTAAACATTTTTTGACATTTTTTTAAAATCGTAATTTCTCGAGAACGGCTATATGTATCTGAATGGGGTGGGTGGCATTCGAAAGAGAATTAAAATACCTATATTTTCTAAAAAAATTAATTTTATATCTATCACGGTTCTTTAGTTATCATAAAAAACAAAAACGTGTTAGAACAGAGAGAGAGAGAATGAATTTCTTTACACGATAGGTAAAAAAAGTCACTTTTTAGAACATATTTTTATGTAGGAAAACGCCGAAAATCATTCATGTGTTACAAAAATTAATTTAATCTCTAAATTAAAAAAGATTTATATTTTATTTTTAAAAAACGCGCAGTGATATCTACCGCTAGGTGGTGTGGAATGAGGAAACGTCATTGAGTAGGCATTCGATGATTTTTTTTTTAATTTTTAAAAAACCAACCAACAAAATGAATTAAAATGTTTAAAAATGATATCTATTATAATCTATTATAATCATGAATTATGCATTATGAATGCATTATATTCTGCATTATTATAATTTATTTGTGAGTTATGAACTTTTTAAAAAAAACACGTTTTTGTTAATAACAAAACAACCGTGATAGCTATTTGTTTTATTATAAAATATAGATATTTTACTTCTATTTCAAATGATAACTTTATTTATCAGCTCAAAATTTATATAAATTTGATATAAATAAATAATAAATAAATAAATAAATTTAAAAATTAACAATTTTTAAACAATAAATGAATTTAATTATAATTATGCAATAAATTTTTTTAAAAATTATAAATTTTGTTATTAAAAATTAATTAAAGGAATCAACAAATTACGGTTGAGGAAGCTACGGGCTAATGAATTGGCAGCGGTTTTTTTAAAATATAGGTTTTTCAATGCTCTTTCGAATGCTACATATCCGACTCAAAAATTTAAATCCAATCATTAAGAAAATTCAAAAATAAATTTTTTGAAAATCAAAAATTCGACATAAAACAAAAACGAATCAGTATAAAAAATTATTGTCTTCCCGAATTCGGAATCAAAAAACAAAAAAATGAGCCCTGTCCGGTTAAAATCGACCGCGTAGATCCGGAGATAAAGCGGTATACGCGCACGCGCGCACACACACACACACACATACAGACATTTTCTAAAATCATGTGATACAAACTTCTAACACCTCTAATCATATTTCTAGAGCGATTTAACGAAACTTAAAATTTTACTATTATAAAGCTTCCTCTAGGAGGAAGCAAAAACCGCTGCCAATACATTGGCACTTAGCTTCCTCAAACTAATGTATTTATTCCTTTTTTTAATTTTTAATGACAAAAATTAATTTTATCATACCAAATTTTCTCAATGAAATAAATTTCGTAATAAAACTAATCTATATTTGTCGAAAATAAACGTTAGGAGATGAATATACCAACAAAAATAAATGTTAATTCATTGTGGATATTTATTCAGAATCAAACATTTTAAAATCTGTCAAATAATTACATTAATTACCTCATTATATTATTTTAGTTTGTATTTTATACAGATAATGTTCACATTATAATTTTGTTGTATGCTAGCTAACTTTTTAAAAGCGCTGCGTAGAGGGGTAAGCCAATTTTACTGTTGATTTTTTTATGAAACTATATACCAAAATATGGCTCCAAATCAATTTTGATCTCTTTAGCTGTTCTACAGCACGCAATATAATTTTTCAAGTGTCTAAAAATGGCCAAAAAAGTGGTATTTTCAAAAAATTCTACCGGGCTTCAATTTTGATCTATTTCAATTTTCAAAAAAGATTTTGTTTTGTTTTCTCTCCAACATTCATAAAAAAAATTAATTCATTTCCCCAGAATTTCATAGGCTTCCTCTACAAGGATGAATATGAACGTAAAATTTGGTGTTTTTGAGGTTGTGTTTGAAAGCCTACGATTTCATGAATTATGAATTGATTTCAATTTTTCAAGTCGCATTCGTTTGATTAAAAGCTATAATTTATTTTTTTGAACGCCCAAAATAGTTAATTTTAATAAGAGTTACGGCCCTTCAAAAGTACACGTTTTTTAGAAATTCGTTAAGTTGGTACCAGTCACCAATTTCTACATGCACCAAACTTAATACAGAAAATATCAAAAATTAGTTTAATCTTTTACTCCATTCATCGTGCGACAAAGAAAATCACTTTTTAATATAAGAAAATTTTTAATGTTAAATTTCTCCAAAATTGTCTATAAATTTCAAGCTGATACATGATGCCATCCCCGAGAAATTAACATCAAATATCTCTGAAATTTATGGGCCAATTCTTTTGCCCAAAGAACTGTCTCGGCCGGAAAATGGAATATCATATTCGCGTGTTTGCCTACACGCGATTGTAATATCCTACTTCCCGGCCTAGGTGCGTATACAACTTTTCTTCATACCCTGGCTCAAAAGTTCGCCAAAACATGCACGTTTTGCAGCCGGGAAATTGCAGATTATAGTCTCGTCATATACTGAAAACACGTGACTGTAATATACAACTTCCCGGTCGCAAAACGTGCATGTTTTGACGAACTTTCGGCTGAGGTATGATGAAAACAATAATTCATGTAAAATAAAGCTCAATGCTATATAATTTTTTATGAAGATATCTTAAAATTCAAACTTTTATTTTAAGAATAACGCTATTATCAAATATTAAAAGGCTTTTCAATTATTGTTTTTGTACACTTGATTGATTTGAGAGTCTTCATAGAGTCACCTTCAGAAATTGCAAACGACAACAGAAACTTGCTAGTAATGTTTTAAAAAAATTTTCAAGGTAATTTTTATTACAAAGTAGATGCAAACGATTGCCAATACGTCGATGGGAAACTTCAATTTTATATTTAGCCTGCAAGGGAAAATTAGTTGTAAGATATTCTTGACTGATACGTAACCGTTTAAGGTGGCCAATGCGTTTGGTACCGTATTAAGTCGGAGCCTCTCAAAGGGGCTTCTTTATTATTGCCAAATTACATTAACGCATTTTACGTAAATTTATTGTAAATAACTTCTAAATGTCTAAATGAAAAAAAGATTTTACAAGTAGGTACAAACTTTGTTAATTTGTCGCTACATTTATATGTCTGGTCTCACTGCGCATGCACAGTAGCACATTTGTAACGTTTATTGTTAATATCTTTTCTGTTTGGTCGTTGACGTATAATTCTGATGATGTCATTAGGTTCTTCACAAAAAAATCTTTAATTTCATATATTGTACTTTAAAAACTGTTTTTTAGAAGTTATTACGAAGCAATAAACTGTTCATTCCCATAAGGTTATGAGTTAAAGGTACCTATTTATAAACTCAGTTTTTGGATAATTTGGTCGTTGACCTACAATTTTCTTAGTACAGATCGAAAGTTTAATGTTTAAAGAACATTTCTGTTAAGTTTAAGATATATCTGTTATTTTATAAGAAAAAGCTTGAGCCACCTTAAAGTACCTGCGCGCTGTATTCGAATTGTCTAATATTTGTGCACACCGTTATTTTGTAGAACAGTGCCTCAAAATTGAAAGATGATTCCGATGTTTTATAAAGAAATTAATTTAGTTTTAGGTTGTCTTTTAGATAAAACAAAAATTTTTTAAATAAGATTATTTCGGAGGATCTTTCGCATATTACACTATGTGAGTGTTTGAAATCCATTTATCGATAGATCGTACAATACGAGACTCCATATCAAGTTACGATTTTCACTAATAAGATAGAAAGTGCTTATCTACCGGATGTAGATGAAATTTATAAAAACATAATACAACATTATATAGTTTTATGTAACGGATAAGAATCCTGTTTATTTGAATCAAAAAGCAATTAAATAATATTTATGAATTGTAAGATACATTTTTGTTTATTTATTATACTATACGAAAAATAGAATAGTTGATATTCTAACAGTATAATTTTAGCATGAAAATTACCGTGACAAATGAAACCAAAATTGTTAAAATTATGTATTTGTATTGTTCTATTTGTGAAGTAAAAAGACTATATAGTAACTGGCAGCGACAAAGTGACAGTATTGAAAATTGAACATATTTTATATTATCGACTTTTTAATCAATAACTCAGTCTACTTCGTAATAAAAATAACCTTGAAAAATTACAAAGTTTCTTTTGACTTTTGCAATTTCTTAAGGTGACTTTATATAGTCTCTTCAGTCAATGCTTAAAATATCGCACAAGTACACGATGGTGCGAAGAAGATGGTTCTTACGGGGCATTTTCCTTTTATTAATTGTTAAAATTATTTATGGGTACGATGACTATAACAGTGATTTTGAATCTATCCAAAAGTGCACTTCAGAGTATATTGATCCACGCAAAATTCACTTCTTTTTTAATAATACAGAAACAAAAAGTTTCCCAAGGAGCAATGTGATGTTGAAAAAGTTGTTGCAGTCAATGCCATCCGTTACAATAAATTTAGAGGACATATCCTCAATGTATTCAAATACATCTGAATTGAAATTTAATCTTGCAACGTTTAACGTTATACTTTCTGGAAAATTAGATGTTCAAAATGTGCGAAGCACAATAGATATCATTGCAGAATTGGATCGCGTAAATCCAAGACCCAAAACGCTGCTCATCTTTCACAGTTATAACTTTTCGTCTTTATCTTCTACAAAAGGAGTTCTCGAATACGCGTGGGACAAGAAGTTTTTGGACTTTACGATAATGGATGAACACTGTACCATTCAATACTACGATCCATTCACCGATCGCATCATCACGCATCCATTCACAATGGACGTGGAACCATTTCCAAATAAACTATCTAATGTCAATGGATACGAATTCAAGTTAGGCGTGATCAGCAATAACATCGAATACAAGGCATTTCGATACAGCAACGGCAGTATCTTCATGATACAGGCCTTCATGTTTCCTATTACCTACACCGCACTTCGCCTCATGAATTTTTCCTTGCAATATGTCGAAGTGGGTAAAAATAAATCGTACATAGAAGGATTGGAAGAGGTAAAAGACAAGTTGGGTAGGAATGAGGTCAACCTAGCATCTATACCGATAAAGTTCACCGGGGACATCAACCATTCCATCATACAGCTCGACTTGGAAAACGACTGCCAGAAGCTGGTGGCGATGATGCCAATCACATCTGCTATGAAGCTGTACCTGCCGATGAACATCGTGACCAACCTGATGTTCATCCCCTTCGCGGTCATAACGAGTGTCTACATCGCAACTATTCTTAAGATCGTCACGGAGAAGTGGACGGCGCTTCACAGTATCCGCATCGTCTTTGGGATGTCTATGAACAGAAGACTGCAAAGGACCCCTGGAAGAATTCTGTTTGTGTCGATCTTCATTGTCTCGTTGCTCTACTCAGCGGACTTCTACTCGAACTTCTTGAACGTCGAGTTAGGAGACGATGAAATATCCTTCGACACCTTCGAGAGCATCGATGCTACCGGTCTAAAGGTGTACTTATACTCTGGATTCTACTACCATGCATTTTGGCAGGAAAATTCCCACGTGCAGAGCATACAACGCAGAACGGAAAGAGTGTCCATGATGGGGGGTTCTATCAAGAGTTTAGTCAATGGTTCGGATCGCCACATCTGCATCGAAACCGAGAACTTCCTGAGGATTTTTATGAACCGATCGCAGTATCCGACTCAAAAAGCGAAGCTCGCTAAACCGGTGTTCAACTGCCTGCGACTGGCGTACAACTTTGAAAGAGCCTCACCATATGTCCGAGTCTTTCATACTATCTTTCGCCGATTGTACGAGGCTGGGCTGGATGTTTACCTTAAGGAATCTACAACGGAGGTGGAGACAGGGAAGAATGATAGAGCTGAAGAAACGAGGAGCATTCTCGCGCTGAAGCTTGTGATTATTCTATTGGCGGGGTACACCGTTGCGATGGTGATGTTTGTTTTTGAGTGGAAGATTATGGCTGTGTTTTGTAGATAGAAAGTTTAAGCCATTTTATTGTTCTTGAAGGTGTCATTGTGTCTTGTGGGTTCTGAAATACGTATTTTCAATTAATTTGTATGGCAAGTATATGTACTTTTTGCACACGGTTTGTTCGTTAATTATTTTTAAATTAAATAAAGTAAAATCCACGTTTGCTTTGGAAATGTTAAAGTTTATAAACAAGGGTGTGTTGTATGTGTATAATAAAGAATAAAATACAAAAGTAATTGATTATTTAAGAAATATTTATCACGATCAAGATATAATTGCTTCTTAAAATGGCTCATGAGATATACCAGATAACAATTACGAAAACATGAATATTAATTGTTTTAACAACTATCGTAAGTAAGTCTGCTTTTATTTCAAACGCGGGTTGTGGTATGGATAATCTAAATTACACCTTATTTAGATAAATCTTTATGATTACGTGAGAAAACGTTTTAGCAAAATCATATTTGTTTTTATATGTATTACTATAAGTTCGTCCTATTTTCACAGATTAAAATCGATAAAGCACCTGAAAAAATCTTCAATCCCTCCGACGTCTTAATCTATTGCTTAAAATTGATTTAAAAAAAACCGTTGCCAATACATTGGCACTTAGCTTCCTTCCTGAAACTAATGTATTTATTCTTTTTCTTAATTTTTAATGACAAAATAGTTATTTTCGATACAAGTGTGCGAAGTGGGTCAGTCTCGCACGGGTGTAGTTTGTCTACACCCGTGCAATGATGACCCTTTTCGGTCACGTGTATCGAACTCTATTTTTTTTAACGGAGTGTGTGAAACTAGCCTTGTTGTTGGTTTTGCGTGCGCGAAGTAGCTGTTTCTCGCACGGCGTGTGCGAAAGTAAATTCATCTGCGCATGCGCGACTTTCGCACACGCCGTGTGTAAAACAGCTACTTCGCGCACGCAAAACAAGCACGAAAAGGCGAGTTTCGCACACTCCGTTGAAAAAATTAATTTTTTGTCTAGCGGGCCGAAAGTACCACTTTCGCTCCCGGCGCCCGATCGCGAAGGTTGTATTTTCGGCCTCGCTAGGCAAAAAAATAGTATACGCTCCACGGGAGTAAAATTGGCCAGCCCCCAGCTCGTGTTTGCCACTCTCGCCTTCGGCTCGGGTGGCAATTTACACGAGCTGTGGACTGTCCAAGTTTTTTCCTCCCTTGGTGCGTAATATACTATTGTCTCATACCCTGTCGGAAAGTGTTGTCTTCCCACTCTGCTCTCACGGCCGAAAGTGCCACATTCCCTCACGCCTAGAAACTGCGACGCGCATGCGCGTTTCTCTAATTTTCGGCCCGGCTGGCGCCGCCTGCGTGTTGCAGCCCTCGCTGCCGCTCGGGCCGCAAATCACCTGCAGACGGCGCTAGTCGGCAAAAAATTAGAAACGTGCATAAGCCTCGCAGTTTTAGGAGTGAGGTTATGTGGCACTTAAGACCCTGAGATCAGAGTGAAAAGACAATAATATACTTTCCTCCAGGGAATACATGAGACAAAATAGTATACGCAACACGGGAGGGAAGTAGAACATCTTAAGCCGCGTGTTTACCGCCCTCGCCTTCGGCTCGGGCGTTAATATCACACGCGGGTTGGGATGTCACATCCCTCCCTTGGTGCGTAATGTACTATTTCTCTATTCCTCGGACGAAAGTACGCGTTTTCGCCGTTTGTTTACACTAGAAGAAGAAGCACTTTTTCCCACTGCGTGCATCACTTGTTGCACGCGCGACCGAACGCTCTGTGAGCAATGTTTTGAATAGCCTAACCCCATATACGATACAGTACAGCGGATTGTGACTTTGCCGCGAGGAAGTCGCGAAAGTGTGCGACTTCGGCACGGAAATGTCTCGGATCGGGAGCGTGGTGCTCTCAAGAAGGATGGTCTACTATGAATTCATATTTATTTATTTGGAAATATTCTTTCTCTCTCTCCCTATCTCTCTTTATCTCTCTCTATTTTAGCCTATTGGCGGAACATTATGATATTCGTACAAGTATTTTTATAAGTATTTTATTTGCCACATGTTCTCTTATTTATTATTTCAGATTATCTTTTTAGTTTTTTTTTATTGCATTTGCATTATTTCTTTTGAATTGTTATGTATTTGATAAATCTTTTATATCTCTTATGTATTTTACGACATAATGAACTAAATTGTTATTGTATTTTATTGTAATTGACTGAAATTTATAATTTTATACCTTTTAATGTATTTTCTAATTTTTGCCGAAAAGGAAGAATAAAGATTTATCTATTTATCTATCTACTCTCTATCCCTCTTTCTCTTGACTCACATGAGTATGTTAACAATCTGCTTGTTCATGTATTTTCGATGCCCGCCCCAACCAGCAGCACTCGCTACGCTCGTGCTGCAAATGTTGGGCGGGCATCGCACACACATAAACGCGCGCATCAGGAAAAACCAATTGCGACATAGGTAAAATAAAATTGAAAAATAGAATCTGCAAACTACAAGAACGACGTGAAGTCGCTAACGCTATCAAAGCATAGGGCGAAAGTAAAAACATGGCTGCGTAGCGTTGACGTCACCAGGAAAGACGATGATTTGCGATTTTTCTAGATTGATTAATTAACGTACTTTCGCTCGGGAATAGAGAAAAATACTATTTCTTACACGGGGGTTAAACGGAACTCCTGCATGCACGTGAAATGACGACCTCAGCTTCGCCTCGGTCGTCATATCACGTGCCTGCGAAAGTTCCATTTTCCCCCCTTGTAAGAAAATCTACTATTTATCATACCAAATTTTCTCTATGAAATAAATTTCGTAATAAAACTAATATATATTTCTCGAAAATAAACGTTTGAAATGTAAATACACTATTATATCTCATGCCCCCATATACTTGTGTGTGTTTGGGTAAGGTAGGGGATGAATGTACCAATAAAAATGAATGTTAATTCATTACGGATATTTATTCAGAATCAAACATTATGAAATCTATCAAATAATTACATTAATTACCTCATTATATTATTTTAGTTTGTATTTTTTTATATAGATAATTTTCACATTATAATTTTGTTATATGCGTAATTCCAGCTAATTTTTTAAAAACGCTGCGTGGAGAGGTAAGCCAATTTTACCGTTGATTTTTTTTTATGAAACTATAAACCAAAATATGGCTCCAAATCAATTTTGATCTCTTTAGCTGCTCTAGAGCACGCAATATAATTTTTCAAATGTCTAAAAATGGCCAAAAATGGGCTATTTTCAAAAAATTCTACCGGGCTTCAATTTCGATCTATTTCAATTTTCAAAAAAGATTTTGTTTTGTTTTCTCTCCAACATTCATAAAAAAATTAATTCATTTCCCCAGAATTTCATAGGCTTCCTCTACAAGGATGAATATGAACGTAAAATTTGGTGTTTTTAAGAGAGCCTACGACTTCATGAATTATGAATTGATTTCAATTTTTCAGGTCGCATTCTTTTCGTTTGATTAAAAGCTATAATTTATTTTTTTGAACCTCCAAAATAGTTAATTTTAATAAAAGTTACGGCCCTTCAAAAGTACACGTTTTTTAGAAATTCGTTAAGTTGGTACCAGTCACCAATTTCTACATGCACCAAACTTAATATAGAAAATATCAAAAATTAGTTTAAACATAGTAGAAAAACATCCCAAAGTTTCATTCTGCTCATAGGTTTTGTTTACATAATATACTTTTGC